>JAPXFY010000020.1:63392922-63412922 GCA_030674185.1 Monoplex corrugatus
CAGAGATAGACAGACACACACAGAATGGAAGAAAGAAGGAAGCCAAGAATAGATAAAAAAAAATTTAAAAAAAGGAAACAAGAACAGCCTTTTGTTTTATAGGGAAACAAAATATACATTTTTTAACATTACGCTATCACCTGTGCAAAGAAAATAGATCAGCAGACAGACATACAGAGAAGGATAAAGGAGAGACAGAGACAGACATGGAGATGGACAGAGAGAGTTTGAGAAAGAGAGAGTGTCTGTGGTGTCTGTGAGAGACAGAAAGAGAGAAGGCATAGACAGACAGACAGATAGATGGATAGATAGAGAACTTATATGACTGACTAACACTGTTTTCACTGTTTTGATTATGTATCTATTTGTTATCAGTCTTTTTATGTATTCATCAGTTTCACTAACTCTGAGTCTGTTTGGTGTGTAGGTAAATCTCCCACTTCCAATCTGATGGCTTGAGTTCAGACCTCACTCAGAAACTCTGTGCATGCATCCTAGAGTCTATCCAAGCTGTGGATGAATATTAAACCATGTTCGTAGTTGGGGAAAATAAAAATATGAGGAAAAGAAGTGGAACTCATCCTCAAAAAGCTTACCCAGTCATAACAAAGTCTGTACCATCTCTGCTCCCGAAAAAAATAAACAGCTTAAAAAAATAAGACCACCTATACCTTATAGTTTATGTATGAGTTATTCTAAGCAGCAGAAAATTATTTTGCCACGAAAAACGTCCACAGGTGGAATAATAGTTGCAACCGACCTCTGAACGTGTGGGTGTCTGGGGATGACAGTCCATAAATTCTCCACAAGACTGGGATTATCCTGCCATCATGCAGCCACACACGTCCTACAGCTGTTATCATAACAGAAAAAGACAGAAAAAAGGGGAAACTAATCAGTGAAAGGTGTTGGCTGAAGCTGAATGAAAATCAGAAGGAAGGGGGGGGGGTGAGGCCAACGCAGGGGTAGTCATGGGTACGTCATCATTCAGACCTCTCTGACAAATTTCTCCACCCCAACCCCTGTCAGCACCACTGGCGGCAAGAGGAGAGCACTCTAATCTCTTGGGTGACACACCGCGAGATTTGGAGAAACGAGAGTAGAGTGAGAGGCTGGGAGAATGTTGTGAGTGTGAGAGCTTACATAATGTACAGGGCGATGTTCTGTGAGCGTGTAGGTCTTTTGATGGGATGGCTGATGGTATCATGATTAAAAGATGCCTCTGCTTACTTTCAGTCGATTTGGCTTCATTTGTTCTTGCTGTGCATGCGCCATTTTCTCGTTTCCCCTGTCTGTGGCGTTCGTCTGATTCTCTGTGTTTGCTGATGGTTTTGATTTTGCTATTACATTCATTTTGTGTGCAAGGCATTACTGTTTTTGTGATTTTACAACTGCACTCAGATACTCTCCATTTCCTGTGTAGGGGCGCACCATGCAATCTGGCATTGTGCCTTTGATAAGGTTTCTTTAAGTGTGCTGAATTTTGATTGCAATGAGTAAGCTTCTGTTTGTGTAGTCATTTGTTTCTTTATTCATTCATCTGTCTGTCTGTCTGTCTGTCTACCTATCTATCTTCTATCTATCTATCTATCTGTCTGTCTGTCTGTCTGTCTATCACTTGCTTTCTCGCTCGACCGCTCGGTCACTCAATTGATCAACCAATCGATGTATCTATTATATATTATCTATCATCTATCTCTCCCTACCGATTTATCTATCAAACTGTCTATCTATCTATCTGTCTGTCTGTCTGTCTATCCATTAATATATCTATCTATCTATCTGTCTATCTATCTATGTATATCTATCTATCTGTGTATCTATCTATCTATCTGTCTGTCTGTCTGTCTGTTTATCTATCATTAATATATCTATCTATCTATCTGTCTATCTATCTATATCTATCTATCTATCTGTCTGTCACTCGCTCACCCACTCGATCACTCAATTGATCAACCAATCAATCTATCTATTATCTATCTATCTCTCCCTATCCATTTATCTATCTATATATCTATCTATCAATCCATCTATTTATCTATCTATCTGTCTATCTGTCTGTCTGTCTGTCTGTCTGTCTGCCTGTCTGTTTGTGTACCTATCTATCTTTTATCTATCATTCTTTCTATCTATCTGACTATCTATCAGTCTGTCTATCTGTCTGTCTATCTGTATAATTATATGTATACACACACACACACACACACATATTATATATATATATATATATATATATTACTGTCTACTTTCTTTTTTCTTTTTATCCACCTATTATACCTTATTAACCACTGAGAAACTTTCCTATAAATTATTACCTGAAAATAAATACAAACAAATCAAAACCAAAATATGAAACAGCACATTTTTACATACGATGTAAGCACATGGATTCCTGCATAAGGGTTTTTCACAGGCTCAGTGACACTCCAAGATAATTGCTCAGTGCTGAGTAGACTTAGACAGAACCTATCAGATCAGTCGTGAAACATTAGCGAACATATCAAATTGTTTATATCGTAAGTGCACGAACAGAAAGTAGTTCTTTATTATGTGCACGACAATGAAACAAAATTCAGAGCACGTATAACGCAACCACATATATAATCATATCTATACACACTGGTTTATATAAGATTCCAGACATATCGCGATATTCCTGAAAAATTCAATGAATTTGTGAAAGGTTTATGCTATGGAGAGACTGAAATGCGTATGTAATATCCCATCCAGGCCTCCAAAACCAACTAACTGACTAAACAAAATACAAGATGAAACAAGAGAGTGAGAGAGACAGAGACAGAGACAGACAGACAGAGACAGACATACAGTCAGTCAGACAGAAAGAGAAACAGAGACAGACAGACAGTCAGATAGAGACAGAGAAACATAAAGAGACAAAAACAGAAAGACAAAGACAGGGAAGGACAGATCAAGAATAAAGAAAAAAAAACACATTTTTATTCACGAAAGTAATAGAATAAACAAACAAACGCCTTTCTGCATCAAGCCTTCACCTAAGGAGAACTTCACTTTTCTTTTCTAGTAAGAGCATCTCAAGATAGTGTACCTATACTCCACAAAATATCATATGCACTGACGCCATGGTCATCATGTGATGCACAAGGCCCAAAACGATTATGGCATAATCCATAAGCTTGTACATATGCCAATGTGCTGGCAGGATCTTGAGGTCCTACCTAGTATTTTGTTTGTATTTTTGTATACCTGTCCTTGTATCGATCTGTCACCAAAACAACCTAGGCCACGTTGTAGTGAAGTATACATCTCCATATGCAGTGTTCCAAAATGCAAACAAAAAAACAACCATGTGAAAATTGATGAAAACACATCCAGTCTCCGCAGCAAAAACTGACCACACCAATACCCCCCACACATATAGATCACAGAAAGCCACCTACAGACAACATACAACCCCCCATTTGCCCACCACAACGATTCCTTATCTCCATCACTCCAACTATTCCAGTCCATTCTCTAACCCCAACTAACGAAAATTTAAACTCATCATCTTTTACCATAATAAATGATATTCTGTCCAACACGTTCATCATCACATTCCCACCAATCGTTATTTCCAAGTATTTGAAATTGGCTTTGATATCTCAGTCAAGAAAAGACTATACACTTTCCAGGTAGAGAAGACAGAGACAGAGGTACACAGAGAACATACTTACCTATGTGGTTACTAGCATCTTAACTGTTATTGGTCACGTTAGCTACTATTTTACTGGCCGTAAATTTATTTGCTTGTCCGTGAAACAACAAATCACTGCAAGGAGCCTAGACTCTTATCCTGCCATGAAGAAAATCCAGAGGTGGGCTGATAACTGCAACCATAAGGTTATCTTGCGCCGACCTCTAAATGTGTGGGCGACTGGGAATGACAGTCCATAAATTCTCCACAAGACTGGGACTTACCCCATCTTCATGCAGCCACACACGTCCCACAGCCTTTAAAAAAATAGTAAAATACTTATCAATGAAATTTGTTGGTTGAAGCAGAATGAGAGTTAGAAGGAAGGGAGGGAGGCCAACGCAGGAGGAGTCATGGGTACGTCATCATTCAGACCTCTCTGACAAATTTCCCCACCCCAACCTCTGTCAGCACCCCTGGCGGCAAGAGGAGAGCACTCTAATCTTTTGGGAGACACACCAGCGAGATTTGGAGAAACGAGAGTAGAGTGAGAGGTTGGGAGAATGTTGTGAGTGTGAGAGCTTACATAATGCACAGGGCGATGTTCTTTGATCGTGTCAGTCGTTTGATGGGATGGATGATAGTATCATGATTAAATGCCTCTGCTAACTTTTAGCCGAATTTTTTTCATTTGCTCTTGTTGCGCATGCGCCACTTTGTCGTCCGCTGCGTCTGCAAGCAGTCTCTTCTGATACTCTAGGGTCTGCTGACGTGATTCATTTGCTTTTCCAGTTGCTATTATGTGTGATGTTGCAGTTTTTGTGATTTTGTAGGTGCGCTCAAACATTAGAATGGTTGCACTTTGTACAATCGACTTTGAGACATCATGTTAACATGCCTGGGTTTCGTTATTGTTGTTGTTGTTGTTGTTTGCTTATTTATTATAACTTATTGTCGACCTACTTTCACAGCAGCTATGTATTTGCGTGAATCCATTCTTGTTGTTTGTGTATTTATTAAAAATTAATATCAACCCACTTTCACAGCATCCATATAATAAGGATGAATCCACTTTTCTTTGTAAATGATTGCACTACTGAATATTTTTTTTTATCTAAGTGGTAAATGTTATCTTGGTCGTCATGGTAACTTTTTAGGCATGCAGGAAAGCTTTAGACATTTTACGAAATTGAAATAAAAAAAAAACTTTCAAAATTTTCTGTAATAATTTCATTTTTTAAACAAAAATGACTTTAATCTAAAGCAGAGTGATTATCAGTATTCAAGCAAACAGGAAACAGAAAACACAAAATAGAATTACAACACGTATTTAATATAACAAGACAAGGCAGGCAGACATTTTTGTCCAACTGGCCTTTGTCAAGCATATGTACAAACACAACAAAGAATAAATGCTCATTACATAGCACACAAAAAAACAGTAGACAACTTCCCAAACGTGGTGTCCAGCAGGAGAAAATGGTGGATGTGTATAATAATGATACTACCACTACTACTATTACTACTACTACTACTACTTCTACTACTACTACGATGACGATGACAACAACGATGACTGATAAGAAGAAGAAGAAGAAGAAGAACGATAATAACGATGAGACACCAAATCTGGATCCAAGACTCAGAGAGAAAGACAGAGAGAAAGAGAGAAGAAAAAGACAGACAGACAGACAGACACAGAACTTATAAGTGTGATGAACAGCGTTTTCACTGTTTTGATTATATATATATTTGTTATCAGTCCTTTTATGTGTTCATCAGTTTCACTAACTCTGAGGCTGTTTGGTGTGTAGGTAAATCTCCCACTTCCAATCTGATGGCTTGAGTTCAGACCTCACTTAGAAACTGTGTGCATACAGCCTCCAGTCTATCCAAGCTGTGGATGGATATTTAACTGTATTCTGGTTGGATAAGATAAAGATGTGAGGGAAAGAAGTGAGTTCATTCACAACAAGATGTCCCAATTGTAGTGAGTTCTCTACCGTTCCTGTTCCCCAAAATCCAACTTAAGACAATTAGACCACCTATACTTTATAGTGTATGTGTGAATTATTCTAGACTGCAGAAACTTATTTTACCACGAAAAAAGTCCACAGTTGGAATGATAGTTGCAACCAACCTCTGAACGTGTGGGTGTCTGGGGATGACAGTCCATAAATTCTCCAGAAGACTGGGAGTTATCCTGCCATCATGCAGCCACACACGTCCTACAGCTGTTATCATAACAGAAAAAGACAGAAGAAAGGGGAAGATAATCAGTGAAAGGTGTTGGCTGAAGCTGAATGAAAATCAGAAGGAACGGAGGGAGGGGGGAGGCCAACGCAGAGGGAGTCATGGGTACGTCATCATTCAGACCTCTCTGACAAATTTCCCCACCCCAACCCCTGTCAGCACCCCTGATGGCAAGAGGAGAGCACTCTAATCTCCTGGGTGACACACCGGCGAGATTTGGAGAAACGAGAGTAGAGTGAGAGGTTGGGAGAATGTTGTGAGTGTTAGAGCTTACATAATGTACAGGGCGATGTTCTTTGAGCGTGTAGGTCTTTTGATGGGATGGATGATGGTATCATGATTAAAAGATGGCTCTGCTTACTTTCAGCCGATTTGGCTTCATTTGTTCCTGCTGTGCATGCGCCATTTTCTCGTCTCCCCTGTCTGTCGCAGTTCGTCTGATGTGCTGTGTTTGCTGATGGTTTTGATTTTGCTATTACATTCATTTTTGTGTGCAAGGCATTACTGTTTTTGTGATTTTACAACTGCACTCAGATACTCTCCATTTCCTGTGTAGGGGCGCACCATGCAATCTGGCATTGTGCCTTTGATAAGGTTTCTTTAAGTGTGCCAGATTTTGTTGCAATGAGTAAGCTTCTGAGTGTTGTCTTTTATACATTTATTTATCTATCTATCTGTCTGTCTGTCTGTCTGTCTGTCTAATCTATCTATCTCTCTATGTATCTGTCTGTCTGCCTGTCTTTCTGTCTATCTCTCGCTCAATCGATCATTCACTCAATTGACCAACCAATCTATCTAGCTAGCTATCCATTTGTCTATCTATTATTCTAGCTAGCTATCACTCTATCTATCTATCTATCTATCTGTCTATCTATCTGTTTATCTATCTAACTATCTGTCAGTCTATCTATCCATTTATCTATCTATCTGTCTATCTATTAATCTATCTATCTATAAAATCTATCTACTTGTCTATCTATCTATTTATATACCTATCACTTGACTGATTGACCAATTGATCAATTGATTTTCTATCTTTTATCATCTATCTATCTATCCATGGGTGGTGCTATAGCCAATGGTTATTATTAGTTGAAACCTAATTCCAGGTAATCCCTCTGTCTATCTACCTGTCTGCCTGTCTACTACTTCTTCTTCTACAACTACTACTACTACACACATAAATACATACACATATGTGTATACATATATATACATATACATATATGCATACACACATAGATAGATAGATAGATAGATAGATAGATGGATAGAGGGATAGATAGATAGGTAGATAGATAGATAGATAGATAGATAGATAGATAGATAGATGGATGGATGGATAGATAGATAGATAGATAGATAGATAGATAGATAGATAGATAGATAGATAGATTTATAGATAGATAGATAGATAGATAGATAGATAGATAGATAGATAGATAGATAGATAGATAGATAGATAGATAGATAGATAGATAGATAGATAGATATTCTTCCTTTTTCCTTGTTATACAATTGTCATTAACCAAAGAGAAACTTTCCTAAAAGTTATTCAATACAAAGCAAAACCAAATATGAAACAGTTTTTTATATATGATGTAATCACATGGACTAGTGCATAATGGTTGTACAGTCTCAGCAACACTTCCAGATAATTGCTCACTGCTGATGAGAACTGATCAGTGTTGAAACAGATTAACGAAGATATTAAGGTGTCTATTTAATCAATACATGAACAGAAAGTAGATTCTATATTATGTACACAATAATGAAACAAAAATGAAGAGCATGTATAACACAACCACATACGTAATCGTAACTATACACACTAGTTTACAAAAGATACTAGACATATCTTGATATTCCTGAAAAATGCATCAAATTTGTGAAAGTTTTTATGCTGTGGAGAGACTGAAATACGTATGTAATATCCCATCCAGGCCTCTAAAACCAACTAACTGACTAAACAAAATACAAGATGAAACAAGAGAGAGAGAGACAGAGACAGAGGCAGACAGACAGATGGACAGACAGAGACAGAGGCAGACAGACAGATGGACAGACAGACAGACAGACAGACAGACAGTCAGTCAGACAGAAAGAGACACAGAGACAGACAGACAGGCAGACAGAGACAGAGAAACATAAAGAGACAAAGACAGAAAGACAAAGACAGGGAAGGACAGATCAAGAATAAAGAAAAACAAACACACATTTTTATTCACGAAATTAATAGAATAAACAAACAAACGCCTTTCTGCATGAAGCCTTCACCTAAGGAGAACTTCACTTTTCTTTTCTAGTAAGAGCATCTCAAGATAGTGTACCTATACTCCAAAAATATCATATGCACTGACGTCATGGTCATCATGTGATGCAGAAGGCCCAAAACGATTATGGCATAATCCATAAGCTTGTACATATGCCAATGTGCTGGCAGGATCTTGAGGCCCTACCTAGTATTTTGTTTGTATTTTTGTATACCTGTCCTTGTATCGATCTGTCACCAAAACAACCTAGGCCACGTTGTAGTGAAGTATACATCTCCATATGCAGTGTTCCAAAATGCAAACAAAAAAACAACCATGTGAAAATTGATGAAAACATATCCAGTCTCCGCAGCAAACATTGACCACACCAATACCCCCCACACATATAGATCACAGAAAGCCACCTACAGACAACATACAACCCCCCATTTGCCCACCACTACGATTCCTTATCTCCATCACTCCAACTATTCAAGTCCATTCTCTAACCCCAACTAACAAAAACTTATACTCACCACCTCTTACCACAATAAATGATATTCTGTCCAATACGTTTATCATCACATTCCCACCAATCGTTATTTCGAAGTAGTTGAAATTTGCTTTGATATCTCAGTCAAGAAAAGAGTAGAGAAGACAGAGACAGAGGTACACAGAGAGCATACTTACCTATGTGGTTACTAGCATCTTAACTGTTATTGGTCACGTTACCTACTATTTTACTGGCTGTAAATTTATTTGCTTGTCCGTGAAACAACAAATCAATGCAAGGAGCCCAGACTCTTATCCTGCCATGAAGAAAATCCAGAGGTGGGCTGATAACTGCAACCATAAGGTTATCTTATGCCGACCTCTAAATGTGTGGGCGACTGGGAATGACAGTCCATAAATTCTCCACAAGACTGGGACTTACCCCATCTTCATGCAGCCACACACGTCCCACAGCCTTTAAAAAATAGTAAAATACTTATCAATGAAATTTGTTGGTTGAAGCAGAATGAGAGTTAGAAGGAAGGGAGGGAGGCCAACGCAGGAGGAGTCATGGGTACGTCATCATTCAGACCTCTCTGACAAATTTCCCCACCCCAACCTCTGTCAGCACCCCTGGTGGCAAGAGGAGAGCACTCTAATCTTTTGGGTGACACACCGCGAGATTTGGAGAAACGAGAGTAGAGTGAGAGATTGGGAGAATGTTGTGATTGTGAGAGCTTACATAATGCACAGGGCGATGTTCTTTGAGCGCGTTAGTCGTTTGATGGGATGGATGATGGTATCATGATTAAATGCCTCTGCTAACGTTTAGCTGAATTTATATAATTGCTCTTGTTGCGCATGCGCCACTTTGCCATCCGCTGCGTCTGCAAGCAGTCTCTCTGATACTCTACAGTCTGCTGACATGATTCATTTGCTTTTCCACTTGTAATGTGTGATGTTGCCGTTTTTTGTGATTGTGTAGGTGCGCTCAAATATTGGAATGGTTGCACTTTGTACAATCAACTTTGAGACATCATATTAACATATCTGTATTCTTTTGGGGGGTTGTTTGTTTGTTTGTTTGTTTGTTAGTTTGTTTGTTTGTTTGTTTGTTTCTTTGTTTATTTGTTTGTTTGTTTGTTTGTTTGTTGTTGTTGTTTTTGTATTAATGATGACTTATTTTCAAGCCACTTTCCCGGCATCCATGTAATATGGATGAATCCACTTTTCTTTGTAAATGATTGCACTACTGAATATTTTTTTTATCTAAGTGGTAAATGTTATCTTGGTCGTCATGGTAACTTTTTAGGCATGCAGGAAAGCTTTAAACATTTTACGAAATTGAAATAAAAATTAACTTTCAAAATTTTCTGTAATAATTTCATTTTTTAAACAAAAATGACTATAATCTAAAGCAGAGTGATTATCAGCATTCAAACAAACAGGAAACAGAAAACACAAAATAGAATTACAACACGTATTAAATATAACAAGACAAGGCAGGCAGAAATTTTTGAACAACTAGCCTTTGTCAAGCATATGTACAAACACAACAAAGAATAAATGCTCATTACATAGCACACAAAAAAACAGTAGACAACTTCCCAAACGTGGTGTCCAGCAGGAGAAAATGGTGGATGTGTATAATAATGATACTACCACTACTACTACTACTACTATACTACTACTACTACTACTACTACTACTACTACTTCTACTACTACTACTACTATGACGACGATGACGACAACGACGACGACTGATAAGAAGAAGAAGAAGAACGATAATAACGATGAGACACCAAATCTGGATCCAAGACTCAGAGAGAAAGAGAGAGAGAAAGAGAGAAGAAAAAGACAGACAGACACAGAACTTATATGTGTGATTAGCAGTGTTTACACTGTTTTGATTATATATATATATTTGTTATCAGTCCTTTTATGTGTTCATCAGTTTCACTAACTCTGAGGCTATTTGGTGTGTAGGTAAATCTCCCACTTCCAATCTGATGGCTTGAGTTCAGACCTCACTTAGAAACTCTGTGCATACAGCCTCCAGTCTATCCAAGCTGTGGATGGATATTTAACTGTATTCTGGTTGGATAAGATAAAGATGCGAGGGAAAGAAGTGAGCTCATTCACATCAAGATGTCCCAATTGTAGAGAGTTCTCTACTGTCCCTGTTCCCCAAAATCCAGCTTAAGACAATTAAACCACCTACACTTTATAGTGTATGTGTGAAATATTCTAGACAGCAGAAACTTATTCTGCCCCCAAAAAGGTCCACAGGTGGGATGATAGTTGCAACCGACCTCTGAACGTGTGGGTGTCTGGGGATGACAGTCCATAAATTCTCCAGAACACTGGGAGTATCTGCCATCATGCAGCCACACACGTCCTACAGCTGTTATCATAACAGAAAAAGAAAGAAAAAAGGGGAAACTAATCAGTGAAAGGTGTTGGCTGAAGCTGAATGAAAATCAGAAGGAAGGGAGGGAGGGAGGCCGAAGCAGGGGGAGTCATTGGTACGTCATCATTCAGACCTCTCTGACAAATTTCCCCACCCCAACCTCTGTCAGCACCCCTGGCGGCAAGAGGAGAGCACTCTAATCTCTTGGGTGACACAACGGCGAGATTTGGAGAAACGAGAGTAGAGTGAGAGGCTGGGAGAATGTTGTGAGTGTGAGAGCTTAGATAATGTACAGGGCGATGTTCTTTGAGCGTGTGGGTCTTTTGATGGGATGGATGATGGTATCATGATTAAACAATGGCTCTGCTTACTTTCAGCCGATTTGGCTTCATTTGTTCCTGCTGTGCATGCGCCATTTTCTCGTCTCCCCTGTCTGTGGCAGTTCGTCTGATGCTCTGTGTTTGCTGATGGTTTTGATTTTGCTATTACATTCATTTTTGTGTGCAAGGCATTACTGTTTTTGTGATTTTACAACTGCACTCAGATACTCTCCATTTCCTGTGTAGGGGCGCACCATGCAATCTGGCATTGTGCCTTTGATAAGGTTTCTTTAAGTGTGCCAGATTTTGTTGCAATGAGTAAGCTTCTGTTTGTGTAGTCATTTTTCTTTATTCTATTCATCTGTTGTGTCTGTTTGTCTGTCTACTATCTATCTATCTATCTCTATCTATCTATCTGTCTGCCTGTCTGTCTGTCTATCGCTCGATCGGTCGATCAATCACTCAATTGACCAACCATTTATCTAGCTAGCTATCCATTTGTCTATCTATTATTCTAGCTAGCTACACTCTATCTATCTATTATCTATCTATCTATCGTTTATCTATCTAACTATCTGTCAGTCTATCTATCTATTTATCTATCTATCTGCTACCTATTTAATCTATCTATAAAATCTATCTACCTATCTACCTGTCTATCTATCTATTTATATACCTATCACTTGACTGATCGATCAATTGATCGATTGATTTTCTATCTTTATCATCTATCTATCTATCCATGGGTGGTGCTATAGCCAATGGTTATTATTAGTTGAAACCTAATTCCAGGTAATCCCTCTGTCTATCTACCTGTCTGCCTGTCTACTACTTCTTCTACTACTACACACATACATACACATATGTGTATACATATATATATGCATATACATATATGCATACACACATAGATAGATAGATAGATAGATAGATAGATAGATAGATAGATAGATAGATAGATAGATAGATAGATAGATAGTAGATAGATAGATAGATAGATAGATATTTTTCCTTTTTCCTTGTTATACAATTGTCATTAACCAAAGAGAAACTTTCCTAAAAGTTATTAAATACAATGCAAAACCAAATATGAAACAGTTTTTTTTATATATGATGTAATCACATGGACTAGTGCATAACGGTTGTACGGGCTCAGCAACACTTCCAGATAATTGCTCACTGCTGATGAGAACTGATCAGTGTTGAAACAAATTAACGAAGATATTAAGGTGTCTATTTAATCAATACATGAACAGAAAGTAGATTCTATATTATGTACACAATAATGAAACAAAAATGAAGAGCATGTATAACACAACCACATATGTAATCGTAACTATACACACTGGTTTACAAAAGATACCAGACATATCTTGATATTCCTGAAAAATGCATCAAATTTGTGAAAGTTTTTATGCTGTGGAGAGACTGAAATACGTATGTAATATCCCATCCAGGCTTCCAAAACTAACCAACTGACTAAACAAAATACAAGATGAAACAAGAGAGAGAGAGACAGACAGACAGAGGCAGATAAACAGATGGACAGACAGAGACAGACAGACAGTCAGTCAGACAGAAAGAGAAACAGAGACAGGCAGATAGAGACAGAGAAACATAAAGAGACAAAGACAGAAAGAGAAACAGAGACAGACAGACAGGCAGACAGAGACAGAGAAACATAAAGAGACAAAGACAGAAAGACAAAGACAGGGAAGGACAGATCAAGAATAAAGGGGAAAAAAAGCACACATTTTTATTCACGAAAGTAATAGAATAAACAAACAAACGCCTTTCTGCATGAAGCCTTCACCTAAGGAGAACTTCACTTTTCTTTTCTAGTAAGAGCATCTCAAGATAGTGTACCTATACTCCAAAAATATCATATGCACTGACGCCATGGTCTCATGTGATGCACAAGGCCCAAAACGATTATGGCATAATCCATAAGCTTGTACATATGCCAATGTGCTGGCAGGATCTTGAGGTCCTACCTAGTATTTTGTTTGTATTTTTGTATACCTGTCCTTGTATCGATCTGTCACCAAAACAACCAAGGCCACGTTGTAGTGAAGTACACATCTCCATATGCAGTGTTCCAAAATGCAAACAAAAAAACAACCATGTGAAAATTGATGAAAACACATCCAGTCTCCGCAGCAAAAAATTTACCACACCAATACCCCCCACACATCTAGATCACAGAAAGCCACCTACAGACAACATACAACCCTCCATTTGCCCACCAGTATGCTTCCTTATCTCCATCACTCCAACTATTCCAGTCCATTCTCTAACCCCAACTAACAAAAATTTATACTCACCACCTCTTACCACAATAAATGATATTCTGTCCAACACGTTCATCATCACATTCACACCAATCGTTATTTCCAAGTATTTGAAATTGGCTTTGCTTTGATATCTCAGTCAAGAAAAGAGTAGAGAAGACAGAGACAGAGGTACACAGAGAACATACTTACCTATGTGGTTACTAGCATCTTAACTGTTATTGGTCACGTTACCTACTATTTTACTGGCCCTAAATTTATTTGCTTGTCCGTGAAACAACGAATCACTGCATGGAGCCTAGACTCTTATCCTGCCATGAAGAAAATCCTGGGGTGGGCTGATAACTGCAACCATAAGGTTATCTTGCGCAGACCTCTAAATGTGTGGGCGACTGGGAATGACAGTCCATAAATTCTCCACAAGACTGGGACTTACCCCATCTTCATGCAGTCACACACGTCCCACAGCCTTAAAAAAATAGTAAAATACTTATCAATGAAATTTGTTGGTTGAAGCAGAATGAGAGTTAGAAGGAAGGGAGGGAGGCCAACGCAGGAGTCATGGGTACGTCATCATTCAGACCTCTCTGACAAATTTCCCATCCCCTGTCAGCACCTCTGGTGGCAAGAGGAGAGTACTCTAATCTTTTGGGTGACACACCATCGAGATTTGAAGAAACGAGAGTAGAGTGAGAGGTGGGAGAATGTTGTGATTGTGAGAGCTTACATAATGCACAGGGCGATGTTCTTTGATCGTGTCAGTAGTTTGATGGGATGGATGATGGTATCATGATTAAATGCCTCTGCTAACTTTTAGCCGATTTTTTTCATTTACTCTTGTTGCGCATGCGCCACTTTGTCGTCTGCTGCATCTGCAAGCAGTCTCTCTGATACTCTACGGTCTGCTGACATGATTCATTTGCTTTTCCAGTTGCTATTATGTGTGATGTTGCAGTTTTTTGTGATTTTGTAGGTGCGCTCAAACATTGGAATGGTTGCACTTTCTACAATCAACTTTGAGACAACATATTAACATATCTGTATTCTTTTGGGGGGTTGTTTGTTTGTTTGTTTGTTTGTTTGTTTGTTTGTTTGTTTTGCTTTTTGTTTGTTTGTTTGTTTGTTGTTGTTTTTTTGTATTAATGATAACTTATTCTCAAGCCACTTTCCCAGCATCCATGTAATAAGGATGAATCCACTTTTATTTGTAAATGATTGCACTACTGAATATTTTTTTTTATCTAAGTGGTAAATGTTATCTTGGTCGTCATGGTAACTTTTTAGGCATGCAGGAAAGCTTTAACCATTTTACGAAATTGAAATAAAAAGAAAACTTTCAAAATTTTCTGTAATAATTTCATTTTTGAAACAAAAATGACTTTAATCTAAAGCAGAGTGATTATCAGCATTCAAGCAAACAGGAAACAGAAAACACAAAATAGAATTACAACACGTATTAAATATAACAAGACAAGGCAGGCAGAAATTTTCGGCCAACTGGCCTTTGTCAAGCATATGTACAAACACAACAAAGAATAAATGCTCATTACATAGCACACAAAAAAACAGTAGACAACTTCCCAAACGTGGTGTCCAGCAGGAGAAAATGGTGGATGTGTATAATAATGATACTACCACTACTACTATTACTACTACTACTACTACTATTACTACTTCTACTACTACTACTATACTACTACTACTACTACTTACTACTACTACTACTTCTACTACTACTATACTACTACTACTTCTACTACTACTGCTTCTACTACTACTACTACTACTACTACTACTACTACTACTACTACTACTATTTCTACTACTACTACTTCTACTACTACTACTTTCTACTACTACTACTACTATTACTACTACTTCTATTACTACTACTACTACTACTACTACTACTACTACTACTACTCTACTACTACTACTACTACTACTACTACTACTTACTACTACTACTACTTATACTACTACTACTACTACTATACTACTATTACTACTACTATTACTACTACTACTTACTACTACTATTACTTCTACTACTACTATTACTACTACTACTATTACTACTACTACTACTACTACTACTATACTACTACTACTATTACTACTACTATTACTACTACCACTACTATTACCACTACTATTATACTACTACTACTATAATAATAATATATTTTATTTATATAGCGCAAAATCTTGATAAAATCAAATCTAAGCGCTGAGCGTATACATGCATACATACCTACATACATATGAGCGTATACATGCATACATACATGCTTACATATTACATACATAAATCTAAGCTGAGCGTATACATGCATACATACTACATACATAATCTAAGCGTATACATACATACATACATACGTACGCACATGCATACATAATAATTACAATATTTATATAGCGCAAATCTCGACAAAATCAAATCCAAGCGCCGAAAAGACACACACGCACACACGCACGCACGCACACACACGCACACACACACACACACACACACACGCACGCACACACACACACACACACACACACACACACACACACACACACACACATGCATGGCCACAAATGGGGAGAAAAGAATAAAAGCAATAAAAGCAAGAATAAAACCAATGGAAAACCACAGAGAGCACATCATATACAATTATATATTAAAACAAAGTGATTCCCCTCCGAGCGGAGACAGGCTGCAGAGGGGGGTTGAGTGAGGTTAGGATTTTATGCAGAGGAGAAAAGGTGAGTTTTGAGAGCGGACTTGAAGGAGGCAAAAGTAGGTTGCTGACGGACTGAGAGAGGAAGTTTGTTCCAGGAGAGTGGACCAGAAACAGAGAAGGCTCGTGGACCATAGGTATTGAGCTTAGTGCGTGGAAAGCGAAAAGTCAGAGGATCGGAGGCAGAGCGGAGGGTACGTGAGGGAACATAGATCTCAAGTAGGCTTGACAGTTAATCGGGGGCTGCGTTATTGAGGCTTTTGTAGCACATGATGTCTAGTTTGTACTGTATGCGCTTTGATACAGGGAGCCAGTGAAGTTGTGCCAGGAGAGGAGATATGTGGTCAGCTTTTTTCTTTTTGAGTACAAGGCGTACAGCATTGTTTTGAATGCGCTGTAGGATGTGAATGGTGGAGGCAGGAAGACCAGACAGGAGTGAATTGCAATAGTCAATGCGAGACATTATGAAGGAAAGAACGAGTTTTGCAGTTGTTTCGACAGAGAGATACTTCCTGATCAGGCTTATACGATGGAGATGATAGTAGCAAGATCTGGCAGTTTGAGAAACAAAGTTGTTCATGGACAGGGTAGAGTCAATGCAGACACCAAGGTTTTTAGCTGAATCAGAAATTGGGACTGATGTGTTACATAATGGGAGAGAAAGAGGAGGCAGCTGAGAAAGTTTCTGACGGGTGCCAATGAGGATAGCTTCTGTCTTGTCGTCATTAAGCTGAAGTCTATTGTGTGTCATCCAGTTCTTAATGTCCGAGTAACACTCAGTGGTGCGAGTCAACAGGCGCTGTATATTATCAGGTGAGTCACTGTCTTGAAGTTGGGTGTCATCAGCATAGAAGTGGTGTTTTATAGAGTGGGAGTTGATGATGGTGGACAGGGGGGAGGTATAAAGAGTGAAAAGAACAGGGCCAAGGACAGATCCTTGTGGAACACCACAGGTCAGGTATGCAGGTTGAGAGTAAGTGCCATTGATGAGAACAGTTTGTTTTCTGTTTGATAAATACGAAGTGAAAAAGGAGAGAGCAATGTCAGAGATGCCAAAAGTATGATGAAGTCTAGAAAGGAGAATACCATGGTCAATGGTATCGAAGGCTGCAGACAGATCAAGGAGTGTGAGGAGAGAGACTTTGCCAGTATCAGTTGCAAGGAGGAGATTGTTGAGAATGTGTAGTAGGGCAGTTTCAGTGCTATGGCACTGACGGTAGGCTGACTGGAAAGTATTGAGGAGATTGTTGGCAGACAGGTGAGAGTTCAGCTGGTTGAGGACGACCTTTTCAAGGAGTTTTGACAAGAAAGAGAGATTAGAGATAGGCCTGTAATTTTTCAGTTCATTTAGGTCTAAATTGTGTTTCTTGAGGAGAGGGTGAACAATAGCAGACTTGAAAGAATCTGGGACAATTCCAGTTTGAAAAGAAGTGTTGATGATGTCAGTGATGAATGGGAGGAGAGTAGGGAGACAATCGGAGTAGAGAGAACCTGGAAGAGGATCCAGTTCGCAGGTTTTGAACGACATGGATCTGATTGTGTTGAAAATTTCTTCTTGTGAGACTGGGTAAAAGTAGTGAGAGGTGTGCCAGAGAAGGAAGGGTCAGGTGGGCATGGTTGACAGGGTGTCCTGTCAAGCCTGTCACGAAGAGTTTGTATTTTGGTGGTGAAATACTTAGAGAATACAGATGGGAGTTCTTCATTTGTATGTTTTGTTGGGAGAGGTAAGTCTTTTCGTGTGCCAAGGAGATGATTCATGGTTGTAAAGAGTTCTTTTGAAGAAGAGGCATTCAGGATTTTGGTTTGGAAATAGCTTGTTTTTGCAGATGCTACTACTTCTACTACTACTATTACTACTACTATTACTACTTCCACTACTATTACTACTACTATTACTACTACTTCTACTACTACTACTACTACTGCTACGATGACGACAACGACGATGATTGATAAGAAGAAGAAGAAGAAGAACGATAATAACGATGAGACACCAAATCTGGATCCAAGACTCAGAGAGAAAGACAGAGAGAAAGAGAGAAGAAAAAGACAGACAGACAGACAGACACAGAACTTATATGAGTGATTAACACTGTTTTCACTGTTTTGATTATATATATATATTTGTTATCAGTCCTTTTATGTGTTCATCAGTTTCACTAACTCTGAGGCTGTTTGGTGTGTAGGTAAATCTCCCACTTCCAATCTGATGGCTTCAGTTCAGACCTCACTCAGAAACTCTGTGCATACAGCCTCCAGTCTATCCAAGCTGTGGATGGATATTTAACTGTATTCTGGTCGGATAAGATAAAGATGTGAGGGAAAGAAGTGAGCTCATTCACAACAAGATGTCCCAATTGTAGTGAGTTCTCTACCATCCCTATTCCCCAAAATCCAGCTTAAGACAATTAGACCACCTATACTTTATAGTTTATGTATGAATTATTCTAGACTGAAGAAACTTATTTTGCCACCAAAAGGTCCACAGGTGGAATAATAGTTGCAACCAACCTCTGAACGTATGGGTGTCTGGGGATGACAGTCCATAAATTCTCCAGAACACTGGGAGGTATCATGCCATCATGCAGCCACACACGTCCTACAGCTGTTATCATAACAGAAAAAGAAAGAAAAAAGGGGGAAACTAATCAGTGAAAGGTGTTGGCTGAAGCTGAATGAAAATCAGAAGGAAGGGAGGGAGGGAGGCCGAAGCAGGGGGAGTCATGGGTACGTCATCATTCAGACCTCTCTGACAAATTTCCCCACCCCAACCTCTGTCAGCACCACTGGCGGCAAGAGGAGAGCACTCTAA
This sequence comes from Monoplex corrugatus, assembly GCA_030674185.1. Taxonomy (NCBI): domain Eukaryota; kingdom Metazoa; phylum Mollusca; class Gastropoda; order Littorinimorpha; family Ranellidae; genus Monoplex; species Monoplex corrugatus. Next base: position 63,412,139 of record JAPXFY010000020.1, read on the forward strand.
TCTCTTGGGTGACACACCAGGCGAGATTTGGAGAAACGAGAGTAGAGTGAGAGGTAGGGAGAATGTTGTGAGTGTTAGAGCTTAGATAATGTACAGGGCGATGTTCTTTGAGCGTGTAGGTCTTTTGATGGGATGGATGATGGTATCACGATTAAAAGATGGCTCTGCTTACTTTCAACCGATTTTGCTTCATTTGTTCCTGCTGTGCATGCGCCATTTTCTCGTCTGCCCTGTATTTGAAATTGGCTTTGATATCTCAGTCAAGAAAAGAGTAGAGAAGACAGAGACAGAGGTACACAGAGAACATACTTACCTATGTGGTTACTAGCATCTTAACTGTTATTGGTCACGTTACCTACTATTTTACTGACCGTAAATTTATTTGCTTGTCCGTGAAACAACAAATCACTGCAAGGAGCCCAGACTCTTATCCTGCCATGAAGAAAATCCAGAGGTGGGCTGATAACTGCAACCAAAAGGTTATCTTGCGCAGACCTCTAAATGTGTGGGCGACTGGGAATGACAGTCCATAAATTCTCTACAAGACTGGGAGTTACCCCATCTTCATGCAGCCACACACGTCCCACATCCTTTAAAAAAATAGTAAAATACTTATCAATGAAATTTGTTGGTTGAAGCAGAATGAGAGTTAGAAGGAAGGGAGGGAGGCCAACGCAGGAGGAGTCATGGGTACGTCATCATTCAGACCTCTCTGACAAATTTCCCCACCCCAACCTCTGTCAGCACCCCTGGTGGCAAGAGGAGAGCACTCTAATCTTTTGGG
>JAPXFY010000020.1:63420422-63435422 GCA_030674185.1 Monoplex corrugatus
CACACACACACACATTCACGCACGCACGCACACACGCATGTATACAGGATGCTGAACTAGAGTACAGTCAGCCTGTTAGGCGTATCACCCTTGACACATGTTGTCATCCTCTCTCAATCCCACCACACACACACACACACACACACACACACACACACACACACACACACACACACACATACACACATACACACATACACACATACACACACACAACATACACACAGACACACACTCACTTACTCGCACATACACTCACACACACACACACACACACACACACACACACACACACACACACAACACACACACACACACACTCACAAACACACACACATACATACACACACACACTCACACACACTCACAAACACACACCGTCTAATATCACTCATAGTGAACAGACGTTAAATTAAAGAACGAACGAACACACACACACACACACACACACACACACACACACACACACACACACACACACAACACACACACACACATACACACTCACAAACACACACATACATACACACACACACTCACAAACACACACATACATACACACACATACACATACACACACACACACACACACACACATCCCACACACACACATACACACACACAAACACACACACACACAAACACACACACACACAACACACACAACCACACACACACACACACACACACACACACACACACACACACACACACACACACACACACACACACACACACACAAACACGCCACCCACAGGATGTTGAGCTAGGGTGAACTCAGCCTGGTAGACGTATGACCATGACCCAAGTTGCCATCCTCTCTCCAACCAAACGATATCATGAAATAAACCTTAAGCCTGCACATAAACTCTACACGCTGGTAAGACCTTGAGGTGCCACCTAATGTATGGGTTTTGTCCTATCTTCACAAGTACTTAAAACAGCGTGGGAATAACGGGGGTTAACTGGCTCTCACACACCAGACATTCCAATGGATTACTTGACTTTGCACTTCACTTCACAAGAGTCAAAGTGTGACAAGTAGTGATGAAGTTTGTGTGTGTCAGTCTTGGTCAGCTGGGTGCCTTTAACTCTTTATCTTCCTGCATAAAAGGAGGACTGTGATACATTCATAGGAAAAATAAAGACGGTTAGCTTGTAGAATCTGTTTAATATGATGATCACATACACTCACACACACACACACACACACACACACACACACACACACACAACACACACACACACACACACACACACACACACACACACACAAGCACACACACGCACAACAAACACACACACACAAATACACACACAACACATACACCAACACAACACACAACCCACACACACACACACACACACAAATACACACACCCACACACACAAACACACACACACAAACACACACACACACACACACCAACCACACACACCACACACACACACACACACACACACACACACACACACACACACACACACACACACACACACACACTCACACACACACACACACTTCGCATTGACAAAAGCGGCAAGAACTGTGATCCTACTGAACGATCATATGATGTTTTGAAAATGAGAAAGCAATGTTGTCTTTATTGGCTTTCATCTTAATTTAAAATCCACTGTTCTGCTACACATTCTCAACAATCTCCTCCTTGCAACTGATACTGGCAGAGTCTCTCTCCTCACACTCCTTGATCTGTCTGCAGCCTTCGATACCAGTGACCATGGTATTCTCCTTTCTAGACTTCATCATACTTTTGGCATCTCTTTTGGCATCTCTGACATTGCCCTCTCCTGGTTCACTTCATATCTATCAAACAGAAAACAAACTGTTCTCATTAATGGCACTTACTCTCAACCTGCATACCTGACCTGTGGTGTTCCACAAGGATCTGTCCTTGGCCCTGTTCTTTTCACTCTTTACACCTCCCCCCTGTCCACCATCATCAACTCCCACTCTATAAAACACCACTTCTATGCTGATGACACCCAACTTCTAGACAGTGACACACCAGACAATATACAGCGCCTCTTGACTCGCACCACTGAGTGTTACTTGGACATTAAGAACTGGATGACGTTCAACAAACTTCAGCTTAATGATGACAAGACAGAAGCTATCCTCATTGGCACCCGTCAGAAACTTTCTCAGCTGCCTCCTCTTTCTCTCCCATTATGTAACACATCAGTCCCAATTTCTGATTCAGCTAAAAACCTTGGTGTCTGCACTGACTCTACCCTCTCCATGAACAACTTTGTTTCTCAAACTGCCAGATCTTACTACTATCACCTCCATCGTATAAGCCTGATCAGGAAGTATCTCTCTGTCGAAACAACCGCAAAACTCGTTCTCTCCTTCATAATGTCTCGCATTGACTATTGCAATTCACTCCTGTCTGGTCTTCCTGCCTCCACCATTCACATCCTGCAGCGCATTCAAAACAATGCTGCACGCCTTGTACTCAAAAAGAAAAAAGCTGACCACATATCTCCTCTCCTGGCACAACTTCACTGGCTCCCTGTATCAAAGCGCATACAGTACAAACTAGACACCATGTGCTACAAAAGCCTCAATAACGCAGCCCCCGATTACCTGTCAAGCCTACTTGAGATCTATCTTCCCTCACGTACCCTCCACTCTGCCTCCGATCCTCTGACTTTTCGCTTTCCACGCACTAAGCTCAATACCTATGGTCCACGAGCCTTCTCTATTTCTGGTCCACTTTCCTGGAACAAACTTCCTCTCTCAGCCCGTCAGCAACCTATTTTTGTCTCCTTCAAGTCCGCTCTCAAAACTCACCTTTTCTCCTCTGCATAAAATCCCGACCTCACTCAATCCCCTCTGCAGCCTGTCTCCACTCGGAGGGGAATCACATTGTAATATATAATTGTATATAATATGCTCTCTATAAGTTTCCATTGCTTTTATTCTTTCTCCCCATTTATAGCCGTGTGCGTGTGCGTCGTGTGCGTGTGCGTGTGTGTGTGTGTGTGTGTGTGTGTGTGCGTGCGTGCGTGCGTGCGTGCGTGCGTGCGTGCGTGCGTGTGTGTGCGTGCGTGTGTGTGTGTGTTTTTAGCGCTTAGATTTGATTTTATCAAGATTTTGCGCCATATAAAATATTGTATATTATTATTATTATATTAAAACGCATTAAACTGGTTTCTCCGGGGTCACCTTTTTCCCCCATAGTAAATCTATAATTGAAGAGTCAATTAGACGTTATATTTTTAATTGTTTATATATATATATGTATATATAATATATATGTATATATGTATGAATGTATATATATATATACATACATACATATATACATATATATATATGTTATATATATGTATACATATATATGTAGATGTTATAGATATACATATACACACATACATACATATGTATATATATGTATGTATATATATATACATATATATGTATAGATATGTATAGATATGCGTGTGTGTTTGTGTGTGTGTGTGTGTGTGTGTGTGTGTGTGTGTGTGTGTGTGTGTGTGTGTGTGTGTGTGTGTGTGTGTGTTGTATGTGTTATTTTCCATAATTTTTGTCTGGTCATCACCTTTTGTGCTTCCACCTGAAATTATTTTACCAGATCATTTTCTATGTATGTTATTATATTCATATCGGTTATTATGGGTCAGCTATAAGTGAAATGAACTGGAAATTATTAATCATTACAGAATCAGACTAAGTAACTTCCTGTATCGTTTATGGAATGTTTGTCTCTTTGGTTACTACTCTAAATAAGTACAGTAAAGAGACTAGTACTATTCTCGTTGAATACAGATGCTATGAAAAAAATACAAATCAAAAGTAGTGGGAGGCTGCAGTATGCGAAAATGTCAAGAACTTGTCAGATCCTGAACAATGCGTAGTTATTTGAAGCGAATTATCTAGAGTCTGTATCGACTTTCACCTTGTTTGTGCAAGCACAACTGTAAGCTTTGCAGAAGGGAGATAACACGAAAGAGAGAAGACTTGGCCGCATCGGTTGTCGTCGCTGTGCTGATGGACACCATCTTGGTAGGGTAGAGTAGTGAAAGATGAGAAAACGATACACGGGAGACAGACTTATCTGTTCTGCCATCGAGACAGTTCAGCGGAAGTGTGAAAGGGGAAGATAATCTGGCTGATGACAATGATACAACTATGCGTCACTAGGAACAACCCAGCCCTGACTGTAGTTTCTTTTTTTCTACAGGGATAGACAAAGCAACAGAGTTGGATTCATTCAGTGTGTGTGTTGGTACTACAGATTTGACATAAGCAATACAGATGTCTATATTGAAGTTTGCATGGCTTTTCAGTTCCCTTCTTCAGAGCTAAAGAGCTTCTTAATAGAACAACCATTCCATTTTACACGAAAGTACATAAATTTATTATGAACTGAACATTGATTATTTTTCTCCATCGTTTGTGCTGGTCAATTTCTACTTTCATTGTCTGGAGTCTGGGCTGGACCTGGTTGATGCACGTTGTGTGACTATGTCCCAGGGTTTGTCATCTCCCCATCTTGCCATTTGGTTTGTAAACAAGGTGACTGATGACTGGGTCCGAGTGAGTCATGCGACACCTGACAGCCCCCCACCCCCCTTTGCCTGATTAAACAACTATCCGGTGGTGTCAGGAGCTTGGGAGGTGACTGTCCAGAGAGTGGCGAGGCATTGGTGTTCTGGATCCTTTCCACACCCTTTTGGTGTTTCTTGTCAATTTATTTAAGCAGGGTAAATTTTTAGATGGGCGCAGTATCAAGTGGGTTAAACGTCAGACTTCTAATTGGAGGGTCTGGGATTCGATCCCCAACGCATACTTTCCACCTGGTGGGTAAAGAGTGTTGATTTATTCCAATCATCCTGATCAACATGTATGCAGACCGTTGGTACCTAAATCCCCTTCAAGTGCACACCCACGCAGAACATCGAATATGCACGATAAAGATCTCGTGAGTCATGGCGCTTTTGGTGGCTTCTGGAAACATGAAAAGATCCAGCATGTATGTCCACCAAAGATACAGACTGTATAACACAGTGGAACGGGGTCAGCTTGTCTAACAGCTTGAGTTTTAAACGCTCCACTGAAAAGTCTGATAATGTGTAATGTGTAGTGGGTTTACTTTATACTTTACATGTGTTTGGGGAATACAGCAATACAAGAAGGATTTGTGATGATGATAATAACAGTAATATTGAAAGCTCTTATAATCATAAATGTTATTAACAATAACGATCATAATAATAAGAATTATGATATCAACAGCAGCAGCACTAGTAGTAGTAGTATGGTGCTATTGATGATAACAAGAGCAATAATGATAACAATAACGACATGAATAATAACAATAAAAACAAATCATCATCACAACGACACGAATAACAACAAAGAAACAATCATCATCATCGTTATCATCACCATTATCATCGTCGTCATCTTCATCATCATCATTAAAATGATAATGATAACAAAAGGTAAAAGTAACAATAAAAAGAAGAACAAGAACAAAAAGACTAACACTAATACTGATGATGATGATGAAGATGAGAAGGAGGAGGAGGAGAGGATGATGATGATGATGATGATGACTAAACAATAACATCTTATTGAGGATGATGATGAAATAAGCTACAAGGAAAATGAGCTCGGAATTTTTGACTGTGATAGATTCTGGAAAATTAATTTCCAATATTGCTTATGGATTGAATGTGTACTTGATTATTAGTCTTCACAGGTACGTATGGTAGAAAAAGAAGAGCAAATTAAAAGATGTAATGAGAGACTTCTGTACGATATTGTGTCTCTTTAAGAAAGAAAATATCAAGAACTTTCCAGATCCTGAAGAACAGAATGGTTATTTGAAGCGATTTTTTCTCCCCCTGCACGTATCGACTTTCACCTCGTTTGTGCAAGGACAACTGTACGCTTTGCAGAAGGGAGATAACGCGAAAGAGAGAAGACTTGTCGGCATCGGTTGTCGTCGCTGTGCAGATGACGCCATCTTGGTGGAGCAGAGAAGTGAAAGATGAGAAAACGATACAGGGGAGACAGACTTATCTGTCCTGCCATCGAGACAGTTCAGCGGAAGCGTGAAAGGGAGAGATATATGGCTGATGACAATGATACAACTTCTGCATCAGTGGAAATAACCCAATCCTGGCCAGTTCTCCACGGTGATAAGCAACAGACGTTGTTCTCCATTTAATATATATATATTATATTTATGTGTTTATGTTGTTCTGGAGTTTGGAGTTTTAGTGTTTGTTCTTATGGTTGTTCTGGAGTTTGGAGTTTTAGTGTTTGTTCTTTGTTTAAGAGGGTTTCATCGCAGACAATTATAATATTATGCTGTCCACCCAAATCTGCCAACACTATCTAGCCGTAACTCTGAGCCTACGCAAAACCCTGACAAGATTTTGAAATTGGGGGTGGGGTGGGGGTGGAGACCAATCAAATACAAGGCTGACACCACCAGAATGATGTAAATAATGAGATGGAGAGCAGGCAAGCCAGTTTTCAATGTTGCTGGTGGGGACTGAACTGGAGATATCAGATCTTGACGACGACGACGACGACGACGACGACGACAACAACAACAACAACAACAACAACAACAACAATCATTATTGTCTCCGTCCATCCCAAAGCAGCCTTAAGCAGACTGGTTGGTTCTTGTAACAGAGCTTAAGGCTGCTTTGGGATGGACGGAGACAATAATGATAGTTGTTGTTGTTGTTGTTCCTGTTGTTGTTGTTGTTGTTGTTGTTGTTGTTGTCGTCGTCGTCGTCGTCGTTGTTGTTGTTGTTGTTGTCGTTGTTGTTGTGTTGTTGTTGTTGTTGTTGTTGTTGTTGTTGTCGTCTGTTGGTGGTCGCGTCGTCGTCGTTGTTGTTGTTGTTGTTGTCGTCGTTGTTGTTGTTGTTGTCGTTATTGTTGTTGAGTTGTTGTTGTTGTTGTCTTCTTCTTCTTCTTCTTCTTGTATCTTCTTCTTCTTCTTCTTCGTCTTGTAGTTGTCCTCGTGTCGTGTGTTGTTGTGTTGTGTGGTGGTGGTGGTGGTGGTGGTGGTGGTGTTCTTGTTGTTGTCGTCGTCGTCGTCGTCGTGTTGTTGTTGTTGTTGTTGTTGTTGTCATTGTTGTTGTTGTTGTTGTTGTTGTTGTCGTTGTTGTTGTTGTTGTTGTTGTTGTGTCATCGTGTCTGTGCGTGTACGTTGTGCGTGTGTGTATGTGCGTGTCTGTTGTGTTTATTTGTTTCTTTCTTTCTTTGTTTCTTTCTTTCTTTCTTAAACATTACTTAGATTTCATTTCTTTTTTGAGGTATGGATGTTAAAAGGAGATTGTGGTTGTGTTTTTGTTTGTTGTCACAATAGGTTTTCTATGTAAAAGTTCAGGGTGCTCCTCTCCCTGGGACAGCATGTCGCCATGATACATCTTTAAACATTTTATACGGCAGCATTGAAAAAAGATTGATTTCAACATTCATGATAACTTTTGTCTTCTTTCTTATTTTTTTTTTTATAGCTGTCTATCTCACAAAGAATGATTTTTATCAAGTCTTTTATGAGTGATGTCTCACTTTTATGCCTTCGTAATTTGTTTTATTCAATAACTACGTTTTTCTGATTTTTTGCAGTTTTAGAACTGCGCCCAATATGCAAATATAATAGTACTTTATAATGTCCAACATGATGAAAGTATAACCTTATTGAAATCAGTTCATGGTCACATAACATTTTTGTAACATGCATTGACTGTTTCATTTTGCTTGAGAAGACATCAATCCTGGACGATTGAACAAAAGTGATGCTTTGCATCTGTATTACATGGAAAGACTTCTGGGATACCAGAACCTAAGTTCCAGTGGAGACAGCTGAAACTCAGGTGATGGACATGGTTCATCATCATCATCAGGTGCCCTGCCGCATGGCGGTGGCGATCATGGACTTCCATCTGTCTCTATCTCTCGTTGGCCCTAGTATCTCTCCCCACCCCCTCGTCCCCAGCTACCTTGCAAGTCCGTCCAGCATTTTCTCCCTGGCTCTACCCGGCGCTCTCTTTCCCTCCAGCTTTCCCGTTGTGACCAGGTGCTCCAAATCCCCCTTCCTCACAAAATGGCCTACAAATGTTGCCTGTCTTTTCCTAATCTTCCTTATGAATGATCTACTTGTGTCTGCCTCAATCAAGACTGTCTCATCTGTTCTCTTTGCCGCCCATGGAACTCTCAACATTCTTCTTAGAAACCACATCTGGGCTGCCTCAATCCTGCTCTGGCTTCGTTTGTTGACTGTCCATGTCTCACATCCGTACAACAGTATTGGTTCTACATAACACTCAAGAACTCTCTTCCTGATGTTAATTGATAGGATTTCGTCGGTAAGAATGCCTGTCATCTTCCCGAATGCTGTCTTGGCCTGGCCAATTCCGCCGGCTATCTCCGATGTGCACCTGCCGTCTGATGAAATGATCGTTCCCAGGTTAGAACACTGTAATTCTGGACCTCACACAAGCACTGAATAAAAAGCCTTTAAGATGAATTGGAAAAGTGAATAGAAAAAAAGTAAGGGACCCTAAAACTCTACGAAAGCAGATTATGGTTATGAAAGAGAGAGGGGATAGCCAGCTGTAACTGGAACGAGCCATGAATTATTGTTCATCACAGAATCTGACACTGTATTTTCTATCTGTTTGTGGATAATATGCTATTTGACACTTTGTTGTCCCAGGTACATTCATTGCAAAAGGACGGGAAAGATTAAAAAGTCCCTTGAGGAAACAAAACGTGACTTCATATCTTGAAGAAAGAAAATGTCGAGAACTCTTCACATCCTGAACAATACCAAGATTATTTGAAGCAAAATATCCACTGTCTGTATCCTGTTTGTGCAAGCATGACTGTAAGCTTTGTAGAGGGGAGATAACTCAAAAGGGAGAAGACTTGTCGGCATCGATTGTCGCCGCTGTACTACTGGACGTCATCTTGATAGGGTGGCGTTGTGAAAGATGAGAAAACGATACATGAAATGGACCTACAAAATCTTGTGAATATACTAGAAATAGAAAGCAAAGGTAAGGGGTTGGAACTAAACAGCAGGAAGACTGAAGTCATGGTGATCAGTAAAAAACATGAAATCCCCTCATGCAAAAAATAACAGCAAATGGCACAACCTTGACACAGGTTAATAAGTTCAAATACCTGGGAACGGTCATTTCATCACACGGCAGATGCACATCGGAAATAGCTGGCAGAATCGGCCAAGACAAAACAGCATTCAAGAAGATGACAAGCATTCTTACCAACAAATGCCTATCAATTAACCTCAGAAAGAGAGTTCTTGAATGTTTTATACAACCAATACTGTTGTACGGATGTGAGGCGTGGACAGTCAGCAAGCAAAGCCAGAGCAGGATTGAGGCAGCCGAGATGTGGTTTCTAAGAAGAATGTTGAGAGTTCCATGGACAGCAAAGAAAACAAACGAAACAGTCTTGATGGAGGCAGACACAAGTAGATCATTCATAAGAAAGATTAGGAAAAGACAGGCAATATTTATAGGCCATTTTATGAGGAAGGGGGATTTGGAGCACCTGGTCACAACGGGAAAACTGGAGGGAAAGAGAGCGCCAGGTAGACCCAGGGAGAGAATGCTGGACGGACTTGCAGAGTGGCTGGGGATGAGGAGGGTGGGGGAGATGCTAGGAGCAACGAGAGATAGAGATGGTTGGAAGTCCATGGTCGCCAACGCCATGCGGCAGGGCACCTGATGATGATGATACATGAGATACAGACCTATCCGTTCTGCCATCGAGACAGTTCAGCGGAAGTGTGAAAGGAAAAGACATCTAGCTGATGAAGACGACACAACGATATATTGGTGGTGACAACCCAGCTCTGACCAGGGTTTTTTTCACACAGTGATAGAAAACACACAGACAAGATTTCATTCAGTGTATGTATGGGTCATCATCATCATCATCATCAGGTGCCCTGCCGCATGGCGTTGGCGACCATGGACTTCCAACCATCTCTATCTCTCGTTGCCCCCAGCATCTCCCCCACCCTCCTCATCCCCAGCCACTCTGCAAGTCCGTCCAGCATTCTCTCCCTGGGTCTACCTGGTGCTCTCTTTCCCTCCAGCTTTCCCGTTGTGACCAGGTGCTCCAAATCCCCCTTCCTCATAAAATGGCCTATAAATATTGCCTGTCTTTTCCTAATCTTCCTTATGAGTGATCTACTTGTGTCTGCCTCCATCAAGACTGTTCGTTTGTTTTCTTTGCTGTCAATGGAACTCTCAACATTCTTCTGAGAAACCACATCTCGGCTGCCTCGGTCCTTCTTGGCTTTGCTTGCTGACTGTCCACGCCTCGCAACCGTACAACAGTATTGGTTCTATATAACATTCAAGGACTCTCTTTCTGATGTTAATTGAGAGGCATTTGTTGGTAAGAATGCTTGTCATCCTCTTGAATGCTGTTTTGTCTTGGCCGATTCTGTCAGCTATTTCCGATGTGCATCTGCCATCTGATGAAATGATCGTTCCCAGGTATTAAAACTTATTAACCTGTGTCAAGGTTGTGCCATTTGCTATGTATGGGTGGCGGGAATAATAGTAACGTCTTTATTTGAAGTTTACATCGTTTAGAGTCCACTGGTATCAAAGGTAAAGCGGCTCTTAAAAAGAACAATCGCTCATTTTGAAAAGTAGTCTAGAAGTGAAGAATAAATTAAAACATCATTGCATTTTATTTTGTCCCTGTTCTATCTGATGATGTAACGTTGTGCTTTCCCAGATTTTTGGTACGTCGCTTTTTATGCTTTTACAATATTTTTAAGTTTTTGATATGTGTTTTAGACTTCTGTAGGGGCTGAAGTTAGCTACAAAATATGCCAGATGTCAATGCCTGTAATTGATTCAGATAATATTTTCTAGTATTGTTTATGAAATGTGTGTCTACTTGATTACTGCTCTTAACAAGTACACTCAAAAAGTACACTCAACAAGTACACTAAAGTACACTCAACAAGTACACTAAAGTACACTCAACAAGTACACTCAACAAATACACTCAACAAGTACACTCATCAAGTACACTCATCAAGTACACTCACCAAGTACACTCAACAAGTACACTCAACAAGTACGCTCAACAAGTACACTCAACAAGTACACTCATCAAGTACACTCAACAAGTACACTCATCAAGTACACTCGATGGGGGAAAGAACAGCAAATTAAAAAAAAATCACAGGCTGCTACGATACGAGACTATATGGCTCGAAGAAAAACATCAAGAACTTCTCAGTTCCCAAAATGTATGTTAATGTGTGTGTGTGTGTGTGTGTGTGTGTGTGTGTGTGTGTTGGTGTGTGTGTGTTGTGTGTGTGTTGTGGTGTGTGTGTGTGTGTGTTGTGTGTAGTTGTTGTGTGTGCTGATAGTGTGTTGTGTGTGTGTGTTGTGTGTGTGTGTTGTGTGTGTGTGTGTGTGTGTGTGTAGTTGTGTGTGTGTGTTGTGCTGTGTGTGTGTGTGTGTGTGTTGTGTGTGTTGTGTGGTGTGTGTGTCTGTGTGTGTGTGTGTGCTGTGTGTGTGTGTCTGTGTGTTGTGTGTGTGTGTGTCTGTGTGTGTGTGTCTGTGTGTCTGTGTGTATGTGTGTGTGTGTACTTGATTACTCCTCTTAACAAGTATAGTCGATGGAGAAAGAAGAGCAAATCCAAAAATCATAGGTTGCTACGATACAGAACTATATGGCTGGAAGGAAAAAGGATCAAGAGCTTCTCAAACTGTATGCTTGCTTGTAGCCTCCTGTCTGCTCAAATGTGAATAGGTCCTCACTTTCTTCAATGCCAAAAAAGGCACAGCAGCGAAGGATAGGAGTTAGGTTCGACCTTCATAATGTTTGCCCTGCGAAAGATTGATTGAGCCACTCATCACTCGAACCCTCTTCTACAGCCCCAGCGTTATGAGACAATCTTTACTTTAATCTCGACTTCCAAACAATAGCATAGTTATTTGAAGTGATGTTTTCTACTTTCTCTATAGAGTTTCAACAGATTTTCACACACACACAAGTGATAATGTTTTCAGAACTGAGATACTACGAAATACTGTGCTAATGAACGCCATATTGGTATGACAACGTTGTGTTTAGAAACCAGAGGGAAAAAAAAAACTCGAAAAAAGACTTAGAACGCGTATTTAATACAACCAGACAAGACAGGTGCAAATTTTCGGCCAACTGGCCTTTGTCACCAAATACAAAAATTAGGAGAAAAAGATAAAAAGACTGAAATGAAGTTTTAGTCTTTTTCTCTTTTTTTCTCCCAATTTTTGTATTTGGTGTTTGATCGTTTGTGATCTTACGTCTACGCTTGACAAAGGCCAGTTGGCCGAAAATTTGCGTCTGTCTTGTCTGGTTGTATTTTGTATTAAATACGCGTTCTAAGTCTTTTTTTCGTGTTTTGTTTTCTTCTGGTTTCTGTTTGCTTGAACGTGGGCAGTCACACTTGTTTTGGATAACGTTGTGTATACCGTATTGATGTGTGTTACTCCTCTAACAAGTAGTCTCCATGGAGACAGAACAGCAAATTAGCAAATTATAGGATGCTACGATACATAACTAGATTTATCTATTGTGCTGTCAAGACAGTTCAACAGAACTGTGAAAGGGGAGATGTCTGGTTAACGATAATGATACAAAACAAAAGCATCGTTGACAACAACTAGTTCTCCATCATCATCATCATCATCAGGTGCCCTGCTGCAAGGCGTTGGTGATCATGGACCTCCATCTGTCTCTATCTCTTGTTGCCCCTAGCAATTCCCCCACCCTCCTCGTCTTCAGCCACTCCGCAAGTCCGTCTAGCATTTTCTCCCTGGATTTACCTGGTGCTCTCTTTCCCTCCAGCTTTTCCCGTTGTGACCAGGTGCTCCAAATCCCCCTTCCTCATAAAATGGCCTATAAATGTTGCCTGTCTTTTCCTAATCTTCCTTATGAGTGATCTACTTGTGTCTGCTTCCATCAAGACTGTCTCGTTTGTTTTCTTTGCTGTCCATGGAACTCTCAATATTCTTCTTAGAAACCACATCTCGGCTGCCTCAGTCTTGCTCTGGCTTTGCTTGCTGACTGTCCACGCCTCGCATCCGTACAACAGTATTGGTTCTATAAAACATTCAAGGACTCTTTTCCTGATGTTAATTGATAGGCATTTGTTGTTAAGAATGCTTGTCATCTTCTTGAATGCTGTTTTAGTTCTCCATAGTATCAGAAATGGTAATGCCCACTATCCTGTCACCCATATCCATACACTTTTGAAGTTGACTACAGATGCCGTTTCTTTTAATTAATTTAACCTTCCCCATCCACACCTCCTGGGTGAAACATCACCCATACTTTCACGTAAATGACCATAACTCCGTCATTTTGTATACCACGTCCATTACATTTTATGACTTGGTCACTAAGGCATTGTTGGACATGCCTACCGAAAATTATGCGATTTGGACCATAAATAAACACACACACAAACAACAAAAATGAAGTTTAATAACTGTCACCTTAATTTACAATCCACCACTGCTCCATAAGAAGGGCTTCTGAACAGGCTCTTCAGATTGTAGCTTTCTTGTATACAATCTTTTGTTGTTGATGTTGTGGTTGTGGTTGTGGTTGTGGCTGTGGTTGTTGTTGTTGTTGTTATTGTTGTTGTTGTTGTTTCTGCCATAGGGCTGTTATGTCAATGACAACATTTTTGGACACATACTGCCATCCGTCTGAACTGTTGTGGTTTGTATATCCTAAATTTCATGGTGCACCACTTGTATGGTTTATCTGAAATCATGGCATTCAATCTTTTTTGTTTGTTTGTTTGTCTGTTTGTTTGTTTGTGTACTTTGTTTGTTTGTTTTTGTTGTTGTTTTGTTTTTTGTGGGTTTTTTTTTTTTTTTTGGGGGGGGGGGGTTGCTTTGTTTTGTTTGTTTTCTTTTCTTTTGTTTTGTTTTGTTTTGTTTGTTTTTGTTGCTGGTGTTTTGTTTTTGTTTGTTTGTTTTTTGTTTTTATTGCTGGTGTTTTTTGTTTGTTTGTTTGTTTTTGTTGTTTTTGTTTTGTTTTTGTTACAGATAGGACATAAACGGAACAAACAAGAAATCCTTACCGAAGACAGAACACCAGAAAGTACCGATCTAGCATCCTTCGTGACTGTCTGCTTACGATATCGTTTCTCTTAATAGGGATTTTTTTTAAATGGACGAGCAAACTGAGATACCACAAAACATGATTTCATGTCCTGAGGAAAGAAAATGTCAAAAACGTCCCAGATCCTGAACAATAACATGGTTATTTGAAGCGAACTATCTGCATCCTGTGTAGGTTTCACCATGTTTGTGCAAGCAACAGCTGTAATTCTGCACAGGGGAGATAATACGAAAGGGAGAAGACTCGTCAGCATCAACTGCCATTGCTGTCCTGATGGACGCCATCTTGAGAAAGGGAAGTGTTTTTTGAAACGATAACTGGGAGACAGGTTTATCTGTTGTGCCATCGGGACAATTAGCGGAAGTGTGAAGGAGGAGGATGTCTTGTTGATCACAATGATACAACAACAAACAGCGTCAGTGAGAATAACCCAACACTGGCAAGTTCTTCTCCACAGGGATAATGATAGTAAGAGTAACAGTAACAATAATCATAATGATGATGATGATGATTATGACGCACGACGACGACGACGACGACGACGATGATGATGGATGATGATGATGATGATGAGATAGATGATGATGATGATGATGATGATGATTATGGCATTATTGATAATGATCACAATTTTCCATTTAAATTAAAAAGACCAGGCAGTCCATGAGAGAGAATGTTCGATGCATTTAAAAAAAAAAAACGAAACAAAAGAACAGGAAAGAAAGAAAGAGAGACAGAAAGACAGAAAGAAAAGAAAAGAAAGAAAGAAAGAAAGAAAGCAAGAAAAAAGAAAAAAGAAGGAA
>JAPXFY010000020.1:63445422-63447922 GCA_030674185.1 Monoplex corrugatus
TCAGAAAAAGAAAATGGATGATGATGATGATGACTGGTTGGAACAGCAGTGTTCGATTTCAGAACTGGTGGACGAGGTGGCGAACTGCCGACAGAAACTCGTTGGATGTCAAGGCTCCTTCCTGGTAACGCCTCTTTAGTCTACCAAGGGTTTCGTCAAGCCTGACGTATTTGGGTTTTCGTCTGGGTGGGGCCTCCCCACGGCGTGCCCTTTCCACGGTGGCTTCCGTGTGCAACTGTTCCTTTCTGAGAAAATCAGACAACTGGTACACATTGGGATGGAAATGTCCCCCCATTGCTTTGTTCAGTTTGGAGTTCCATGCTTCAACCCTGTTGTTTGTGCGTATGTTCGAATTGTGCACATTCCACATTGCAGCGGGAAACTGGCCAAACCAAGTCCTTTCATAATAATCAGCGAGCTGATCCAAGGCAGGGTTCTGTCGGCATATCATCGATGTTCTAAGGGAAATGAATGCTGGTCGAACGACAATCACTGGAAGAAATGCGATTGCCATCAGCATGCGAACAAACTTTTTAACTTCTGGATCCTCATTGTACTGCATCTGAAGACCAACCATCTGGACATGCCTCCAGATGCTCTGGGTGTGATGGAACAGGCACCCTTTGTGTTGCGAATTTGGAAACTGATGCCTGATGCACGCAATAAGCCCAGATTCGACATCAGACATGATGGTGTCAGGACTCAAAATCAGGTCTACTTCTGCAAGCTTAGTTTTCAGAATATCAAACACTTTGTGATAAGTCGCCCGCTGCTTGTCAGGGAGGAGACAGTAAACGAGTGTTACAAAATGCTCAAGGAAAACTGCATGAATTGTAAAAAGTTGATAAAATAGTGATGGAACAGATTTAAAAGTGCCATCCATAAACATCACTTCTGATGATGCCAGAAGCCTCAAATTGGCATCTGTGCAAAAAATAAGCATTGTGTTGTCCTTGAACAACACAAACGGTTCGCCTTGGAGTGTCCGCCCTCTGTCCTCGTCCATGTCAATCTCCTCAACTGTAGTGGGGAGAGGAGGCGCATCTTCTCGCCTTGACCGATGCATCATCGACTTGCAAGCAGCGAAGGTCGGTGGCAACAGCTCTGCGAATTCAGCGGCTACATCTCGATACACCTACACATACGCGAATTGCCATGATCAGGCATGCAAACACGATGGCAGAGAG
Source organism: Monoplex corrugatus (assembly GCA_030674185.1). Classification (NCBI taxonomy): domain Eukaryota; kingdom Metazoa; phylum Mollusca; class Gastropoda; order Littorinimorpha; family Ranellidae; genus Monoplex; species Monoplex corrugatus. The sequence goes on from JAPXFY010000020.1 coordinate 63,446,610, forward strand.
AGAGAGAGAGAGAGAGAGAGAGAGAGAGAGAGAGAGAGTGAGAGAGAGTGAGAGAGAGAGAGATAGAGAGAGAGATAGATAGAGAGAGAATTTAATGTTACTTTTCACGACTAACGTTTGAAGCTTGTTTTAAAAAACATCAACCAGGAGACATGGGACTAAACCACGACAAATAATAATGGAGAGACATATTGACAGACAGACAGACAAACACAGTTTGGATTTTAAAATAAAAAAAATTACCCTGGAAAGCGGAAGAAGTGGGGCGTCCTTTGCTCGGTCACACAAAACGGCCTTCATTTTTAGTGTGTTAACAAGGTCCTCATCAGGGATGTGATTGTGCTCCCCTCTCACCGACAGAACACGAGGTGGGTTTGCGAGGTCGGTATGCACACGCCCAGGGCATCCTTTTTTAACGCACCTCCAATGCTGTTTTGTTGGGTATGTCCTGTCTTTTTTCAGCAAGTAATTGTTATACACAAGATTATGGCCGCGGCTGTGTTTGATAATACAAGGATCTCGAGGTGCTGCTGCTGCCATGATGGCTGTCTCAAGTCAGTCAAAAGAGAGGGGGTCATTAACTCACCTTAACAGTGACGACGATTCAGTTCATTGTTGTGATCTTGCAAAAGAAAGAGAGAGAGTGAGTTGAACTTATCCGGCCACACGTGCAGTTACACGTCTAACAGGCACGCGTCTAACAGGCACGCGTCTAACAGGCACGCGTCTAAACTGCCGCGTATAACTGGCACACGTCCAAAAGGAACGCGTCTAACTGGAACGACTCCGAACCCTCTTTCGGTCCACTCAGGGCCCTCATCTCTTTTTTGGGCAGTCCGCTCTGCCACCAGCTCGCATACCTGCCAGCTGCTTTCCCCTTACTATAGTCTCGACAGTTAGCAGTCGGAAGCTCCCAATGTTGCCTTACTACAACCAAAGGGGGTGTTCTGTGGTTGGCATAGCAAAGGTCTCTAAATATCTCTGAGCATTTCACCTTCACCTTACTTACTTATATACTGCCTATCATAGCACTGGTGTATGGGGCAGCAACGAAAATTCTCCACTTCTGGCTGTTCTGGGGCAGCCTCTCTATAGTATCCCAACTTGAGTGTGTTTCAAGTCCTTAAGGTTTTTTTCTATTGTTTATTGCCATGGTTCTTACAATGTCCTCCCTTACGTCTTCTTTCTGGGGTCTTCTAATGCTGTATTCATTTATTCACCTGCTTACTTACTTCTTATTCACTTACTCACTCACTCACTTACTTGCTTGCTTGCTTGCTTGCTTGCCTGCTTACTTACTTGCTTGTTTACCT
>JAPXFY010000020.1:63452922-63457922 GCA_030674185.1 Monoplex corrugatus
TGCGGGCACACACACACGTACGCGCTCACACAGAAATATGCACGCACGCATAAACGCACACGCATACATATACACAAATACACACACGCATACATACACACATACACACACATATACACACACATACACACACACTTACACACATACACACACACACATACACACACACGCGCGCGCGCGCGCGCACGTACACACGCATACATATACACACACTCACACACACAAACACACACCATACATACACACACACTCACACACACAAACACACACGCATACATACACACACATACATACATACACACACACACGCACACACACACATACATACATACACACTCACACACACACAAACACCGCATACATACACACACACACACACACACAACACACACCACACACACACACACACACACACACACACACACACACACACACACACACACACACACTACGAGCACATCAATTCACAAGTTCCAGCGACAAATTTCCCGCGTGTTATCACATAGCAGTAAACTTGAAAAGGAAACTTGAGAAGTCACAGAGGCAGAGCTGTAAAACTGTAAACTGTAACTGTAACTGTACTCTCTGAAACTTCAAAGAAAACCTGTGTGAGCTTTACCTCCTTCTCACGAGTCTTTAATGAAATGAAAGGGGGAGGGGGGGGGAGGGGGAGGGGAGGAAGAGGCAAAGCTGATCAAATCACTGTGGTATTCTCCCTTGTTTTTTACTGAGTGGCTAGTTGTGTTGTTAACAAGAAACACCACGAGGGTGTGGATGGGACCTAGTGCACCAATGCCTCACCACTCTCGGATCACTCACCTCCCAAGCTCCCGACGCCAACCGATAGTCATTTCACCAAGCAAAGGGGAGCTGTCCATGCGTTGCATGACCCATTCGGACCCAGTCATCAGTTACCTTGTTTACAAACCGAATGGCAAGGTGGGGAGATGACAAACCCCGGGACATAGCCACATAACGTGCACCAACCAGGTCCAGCACAGCCACTGGACCAAGAGAGAAATGAAAACCCCTCTCTCGCCCCACTCTGGTCTTCATCTTTCGGGCAGCCCGCCTTGGCACCAGCTCGCGTAGCTGTCAGCACCTTTCCCCTTATTTAGCAGTGGGAAACTCCCAACGTTGTCTTACTTCAAACACAGGGGTTGAATGAATAGGTTACCGAAAATAATGAAATATATCGAAAATATGGAAATCGCTGCAACAGAATTTTTTTTTGCTGAATGTTAGTCTGCATGGTCTGTCGCGAAAGTGGCCAGGCACGATGCTCCAGACACAGCCCATTTTGCTGTTCAGCAAGGTCTGACATGCAACGGACTACCGACCGGAAGGTTGTGGGTTTCAAATCCCCATCAGTCCCTTCAAAAATCATTGTGGGATTTTTCGGCTCTAACCGGCTCCTACCCAGAGTTGGGCGTGCTATGGGCTCTTTGAAAAGACTGGGTCTACACAGTCAAGTCTCATCCACTTCACGGATGCGTCATTCAGGGTGTTGCTCAAATCTTCTGACCATCATCGCAGGTGTCTATATCTCTCGGGCCTGGTTGACGCCAGGATATATTGTGATAGTAAGCGTAGAATACAGCCCCGTGCGTTACGCAGTCTCAATCCTAGATGGAACTCTATAGCATCATCATCATCATCATCCTCATCATCGCATCCTTAAAACTGTCCAAGCTTCTATGGCCATTAAGGTGGCATAGCAATTGGAACGAAAAAAATTATGTAATTATGTTACCTGATGATGAGCAATCTCTTTTCAGTCCAGCTCCGAGCGTAAAGCAAAATGACTGCCCACGTTCAAGCAAGTGCGAACCATAAAATCGCACACACACACACACACACACGCACACACGCACGCACGCACACGCACACACGCACACACACGCACGCACGCACACACACACACACACACACACACGCACGCATGCACACACATGCACACACACATACACACATATATATGCAAAATGACTGCCCGCGTTCAAGCAAGTGCGAACCATAAAATCGCACACACACACACACACACACACGCACACACGCACGCACGCACACGCACACACGCACGCACGCACACACACACACACACACACACACACACACACACACAAGAATAAGAAGGTGTATACAATAGAACAAAACAAGACAGACCCAAATTTCTGGTTGTCCAGCGTACGTTAAAGAGAAGCAAAGGACAAATACACAAAAGTTGGGAGCATCAGAAAAGTCTTGCTATTTTCCCTCTAAATATTGTGTATTTTCTTTTCTTGATGTCATCATGTGTGCACTTTGCACACACCAAATGGCCTGAAAGTTAGACTTCTAAAATGTTTGATCTGGCCAGTCATGATTATTGCTGCGAAGCCTGGATTCTGAAAAAAAAAACTGATTGCAGAAGAATCGAGGCAGCAGAGATGTGGTTTTATAGAAGACTACTACGTGTCAAATGGACAGACAGAAGAACTAATGAAAGTGTCCTGGAAGAACTTCATACCACCAGAAAACTACCAGCAGACATCAACAAGAGAATACTAAAATACATTGGCCATGTGTCGCGCAGCAAGAACACGGACCTCATGGTAACCATCTTTCACGGAAAAACAGTGGCAAAAAGGAAGAAAGGCAGATCTCAAATCACATACATCAAGAACATAACCAACATCAGTAGCCTAAATTTTCAAGAAATTGTCCACAAAAGTCAAGACAGAACAGCCTGGAAGGAGATGGTGGTGTCTAGGTGTGCAGCGGCCAACACCGAACCCGGTGACGCCGACAGGTGAGACAGGTGAGACAGGTGAGACAGGTGAGACTGTGTATTTGTCCTTTGTTGTTTTCTGTGTCTGCTTGACAAAGTTCAGTTGACTGAAAACTTGCACCTGTCTTTTTTTGTTAACATTAAATACGTCTTACTGTACACAACAGCCGAACACCTTGTTGTAGTGCTTGTCATCTTCTTGCTTGCTGTTTTGGCTTGGCCGATTCTGCCAGCTATTTCCGATGTGTATCTGCCGTCTGATGAAATGACCGTTCCCAGGTATTTGAACTTATTAATCTGTGTCAAGGTTGTGCCATTTGCTGTTATCATGCATGAGGGGATTTCATGTTTTTTACCTTACAAACTTCAAAGAATTCAAAGAAGACAAAGGTTATGCATGTTGCAGGCAAATATAACACTAGACAGGACCAGATCATGCTAAACCAAGTCCCTCTAGAAAATGTCAAGGACTTTAGATATTTAGGTTCAGTCAAGACACACGATGGAACATGCTCAAAAGACATAAAGATGAGAATTGGAATGGCCAAGAACAGTATGGTTCAATTGAACAATATTTGGAAAGACCACAGCATAACAGCAGACCTTAAGATAAAACTCTTAAAATGTCTTGTCTGGCCAGTGATGTTATACGGCTGCGAGGCATGGACAATGAAGAAAGAGGATGAAAGACGAGTGGAAGCAGCAGAGCTGTGGTTTTACCGAAGACTGCTGAGGGTCAAATGGACGGATAGGCGCTCAAATGAAAGCATACTGAATGAGTTGGGTACTACACGCAAGCTTCTAGTACTCATACAACGGAGGAAACTGAAATATGTTGGACACGCAATCCGTAATGAGAGAACAGACTTGATGTCCACTGTCCTCCAAGGTAAAGTGGAAGGAAAGAGAAACAGAGGACGGCCACCTGCATCACTTGCTAGAAACATCACAAACATCAGTGGCAAGAAACTCCAGGAGGTGGTCAGACTTAGCCAAGATCGAGAGTGCTGGAGGCAACTTGTGAGGACATCATGTGCAGCGGCCAACACTGTTCCCGGTGACGCCGACAGGTGAGACAGGTGAGACCTTACAAACCGGCAAAACAAGAGGATCTGAGGTTCTTTGCTTTAGTGAGTGTGGGTCCTAGAAGTACTCCCCTATGAACCCGTTTTGTTGCATACACACAAATCAGAATGTTGAGTGGAACAAGAAACTCAGTATAACATTAAATACGTGTTCTGATTCTATTGAGTGTTTTTATTTGTGTGTGTGTTTGTGTGTATGTGTGTGTCTGTGTGTGTGTTTGTGTGCGTGCATGCGTGCGTGTGTGTGTGTGTGCGTGCGTGCGTGCTTGCGTGTGTGTGTGTTTCTGTTCCAGCTATTACACTTTCTGCAGATATGTTTTATTAAAAAAAAAAAAGAGTGCTGAGTTCATTGATATCTCTTAGCTACAGTAGTTTATGACATGTGCCCTCTAACATTGATAATCTGCATTGCATCAGAATGTTGAGTGGAAAAATGTATAAAGTACTGCTGTATTGTACAAGCTCTTAATGTTAATCATGCGTGCTCATTATTATAACAGTGGAAATGCACACTTACTGAAGAATCCCATCCCACTGAAATGAACTGTGTGTTTGTGCAACAACACTGGTTCATAGGGGAGTACTTCTAGGACCCACACTCACTAAAGCAAAGATCCTCAGATCCCCATAGATCCGCCAAGGCATTCGCCATCAACGATACAGACTAGCAAAGGGTCAAGACTGCTAAGGTACACATCACTAAAACATACGCTGATTAAGAGACAGACTCATTAAGGCATAAACTCTCTGAGATCAAACATACCTAAAGTATTGTTTCTTACGCTTACTAGGTCTGTTACTTCTGCCACCTCCAACTCTCTCTCCCCTTCTCTTGTTTTACCGGTTTGTAAGGTAAAAAACATGAAATCCCCTCATGCAAAATAACAGCAAATGGCACAACCTTGACACAGATTAATAAGTTCAAATACCTGGGAACGGTCATTTCATCAGACGGCAGATGCACATCGGAAATAGCTGGCAGAATCGGCCAAGCCAAAACAGCATTCAAGAAGATGACAAGCATTCTTACCAACAAATGCCTATCAATTAACATCAGAAAGAGAGTCCTTGAATGTTATATAGAACCAATACTGTTGTACGGATGCGAGGCGTGGACAGTCAGCAAGCAAAGCCAGAGCAAGACT
>JAPXFY010000020.1:63480422-63482922 GCA_030674185.1 Monoplex corrugatus
ATCTAAGGATGTGCCTTGGCGTTAACCATTTCGGCCCAATTTATCAATTAGGGTGATTAAAGAAACAAAACTAATTACACTAAACTATATATAAAACTTGCCTTAATTACCTTAAGTAGCTTTTGAAAGTTATATTTCCGTAGGGCCAAAAACGCAGTTAATGCATGTACACAGTTTTCCTTCCTAATAGAAAGTATTAAATTAAGGCTTTATAAAACACATACTGGTGAATGGACCAGCAAGGCAGAAAAATGAGAGGAAGAGATGACAGAAAGCAAAGGAGGAAAGAAGAAACAAAGAGAGTGACAGAAAATACAAAATTTCTGCATACATTTTCCAGAAAATGGTCGTACTAATGTATATATACTGATATAGCCTCCGGCATCCTTACGAGGAGTTGCTGTTCCAAATAATTGTCAACGATGTAAAAACCCGATGGATGTCACCAATCTTCAGCGGGCCTCAGTAGCTCGGTTGGTTGAGCGTTGGATTCACATGCTAATAGTTGTGGTTCGAATCCCGGGGTGCGCTATATTAAAACTGGCTTTCTGACTGTCCCATCTTCACATCATTGATGTTCTGGTGGTGTCAGTGTAGGATTAGATAGGTTCCCCTTTTTCCCACTTCCCTGGAATGGTTATCCCCGTCGGCCGTATCACGTGAGGTGGGTGCAGACATAAAATACACACGTTAAAGATCCCGTGAGTCATGTCAGTGTCCGATGGCTTATAGAAACACAGAAGTATCCAGTATTGCAAACTATTGAACAGTCATTGCACTGCGATTATTCTCCCTTCTTCTGCAGTATTGTAATTCTGTTGTTTCAATACAAGCCAGTAAGAAACTCTGGGGAGGCCGGACAACAGAGGAGAAACCCCCGTCAAGCAAGTGTTTCGGCCCTAAACACCTGACACTCTGAGGGGGCCGGGCCACATCCAGGTCATGACTCCTGGATGCCCTTCTGTTGTCACCATTCTTTTGTTTTGTTTATTTGAATGAAATGTGTCCCCCTGCGAGAATCCAACCTACGAATGCTAAGGATCAGGTGTCTCAAGGTGTGACGGGTGTCTTAACCACTTAGTTATCGGTCACCAACAACATATGGGGGAATTTTAAACCTTATGAAGGTCACTTAGCAACTGCAGATATATATATATAGACTGCTGGAAAATAAATTTTCAATTCATTTTATCTGATCTGATTTAATTCCATTTCATTTCATTTTAACCATTTCAAACTTTTAGGATTTAGTTCTGTCCCTTGGACACATGGGTGGCACGAAAAATGGGAGCTTGCTGTCACACCACAGGTTGGTTCTCCATATCACTTTGCTGTATCAACTCACCATCTGTTCTTTGAATGTCCCATCTTACTATCGTTGTACATAAATAGTCATTTCCATTTTCTGTGAACTGACATCAGCGATATTCTTTACAACAAAAATAATGAAGTTATTCCAATTGTCCAGCTAATTCTTAGATTCCTTGCTGGCAAATTGTTATGAAATGTGACTTCCCACCACGAAATCAGTCTTAACTCGCAGTCAGTCGAACAGCACTAGGAGCTGAAAAGGTGACTGAGGATCTATCTGGGGCGTTTTGACTTTTTCTTAAAATTGATTTCTGTAGACTATAATCTATCCCCCACAAATTTTTTTCTTGAAAAAAAATATTATTAATCAATTTAAATTGGTATTTTAATGCACTGATCGCAGCAGAAAGAACGCAATTTCCTACCAAAAGTACCTATTTTTATCTCTTATTATGAACCGTAACATGTACAGTACCCGCACATGTAATATACTGATGGAAAGCTCTTTGGTGCACCTTTCAGATAATGACAGCGAAAATTAGAAACAAACTGGGTCAAAGCCACCAAATAAAGAAATGTAAGGAAAATGTGTACGAGAGCACATAAAAACTTCAGAGGCCGTTTTCTCAAAATGGCTGTCATACAACTTACTGACTTTAAACATACATAACTTCTACATTTTTTTGAGTACAAGCTTTATTCAAGTACCAAAATAATCAGCAGAATGTACGCTTTCCGGTGATATGTATATCTCAAAATGTAATGTATTGTTATTTGACAATATTACTGAATTGTTATAAACTGTTATTTGATTGAAATGTTCTTTTATCTTCCCTTCAACTTCCTGTCTCTCCGCCTTTCTACCCCCACCTTTCTTTTCTAAACAAAATCACAACTGTGAACAGACATTTTAATAATAGATTCTTTTCTTTGACCAAGCTTATGCTCTGGCCACATCCATCCACCAGAATGTTTCCGTATTTTTCCATAATTCTTATAGTCTGAAAAAAGGCAACTCAAATTAAACAATTAAGTTGGTTTTCATTTTGAGTTCGAATCTGGTTTGGACATCTGAATCATTGAAAAAGCAAACTGCAGAAAAGATCGTTCTCAATTTCGCTGTTTACGACCATTTCTGGGGCCTTATCGGATGAGTTATCAAAACACGCGTAAGATTTGAGGAATAGTT
>JAPXFY010000020.1:63485422-63490422 GCA_030674185.1 Monoplex corrugatus
CGCACACACTCATAGAGGAGGCAAGGAGGAGACAGACAGACGGACAGACAGACATACAGACATACAGACAGACAGATACAGACACACAGGGAGTGTGTGCGGCGACGGGGGGGGGGGGGGGAGAGCATGTAGCAAGAGAGACGGTCAGACAGAAAGAGAGAGCCTATGTTGTGGGTATTTTTTCCCGAGAGAAGTGGCATAAGTGGATTAATGCTTTATTAGAATTAACCCCGTCCACACATCTTTGAAGGTCTACATTCATTCAAAGACACTGTAGCGTCCAGATCTTGATCGTCTACATTAATATAAGTAGACCATAATGTCTAGTGAGGGTCTACATTAATACAAGTACACCATAATGTCTACTGAAGATATATATATATATATATAATACATATATATTACGTTCAAATATTAAATAGCATAATGGCATATCAGGCATCAAACGAATCAATCAAATTTGAATATTGTCTCTCTGGCATATTTATCACAGTTTGTGCGGTACTAATACTGATCGAATTCAAGTCACCGTTCAAATCGGCTCTCAGCGTGAGCGTTCTCGCTTGCCCTTGTCGCAGGTGGAATCCGTTGTCGTCGAAGTCGATCAGGAGCATGCCGAGTGGCGACTGTGACCTATTTTGCATCCGGAGGACGTGGCCAATGAGTCGAAGTCTCCGTTTGCGTAGTGTGACGCTGAGACGAGAGAGCCTCGAACGGTTGTACAGCTCGTCTGTCGAGAGTCGGTCTGGGTAGAAGACGCCAAGTGCTGCTCGTACCATTCTTCGATGCCTGCTGTCTATCGTGTTAGAGAGTGTAGATGTCAGCTGGAGGCATTCCATGCCGTAGCACAGAATGCTCTCAACTGCATTTCGGAAGAGGCGAAACTGATGATCTAACATTAATACAAGTACATAGTTATGTCTAGAGAGGGTCTATATTGATACAAGTACATAGTTATGTCTAGAGAGGGTCTACATTAATACAAGTACATAGTTATGTCCACAGAGGGTCTACATTAATACAAATCTGCATTAATACAAGTACATCGTTAAGTCCACAAAGGTCTACATTGATACACGTACATCGTTATGTCCGGAGAGGGTCTACATTAATACAAGTTCATCGTTAAGTCCACAGAAGGTCTACATTGATACACGAATATCGTTATGTCCGGAGAGGGTCTACATTAATACAATTTCATCGTTATGTCCACAGAGGGTCTACATCAATACAAATCTACATTAATACAAGTACATCGTTAAGTCCACAGAAGGTCTACATTAATACAAAAACACCATTTTGTCCAGTGAGGGTCTACATTGATACAAGTATACTGTAATGTCCAGTGAGGGTCTATATTGATACAAGAATATCATAATTTCCAGAAAGGGTCTACATTAATACAAGTACACCATAATGTCCACTGAGGGTCTACATTAATACAAGTACACCATAATGTCCACTGAGGGTCTACATTAATACAAGTATACCATAATGTCTCCTGAGGGTCTACATTAATACAAGTATACTAAAATGTCCCCTATGGGTCTATATTAATCCAGCTACACCATGATTTCCTGAGAGAGGGTCTATATTGATACAAGTAGACCGTAATATCCAGAAATCGTCTACATTAATACAAGGATACCATTTTGTCCAATGTGGGTGTACATTAATACACGAATACTGTAATGTCCAATGAGGATCTATATTGATACAAGTACATCAGATTGTCCAGAGAGGGTCTACATTAATACAAGTCAGCTATAATGTCCATAGAGTGTTTTAATAATAAATTGAACTATAACAGTATAAAAAAAACAGAGAAGGGAGTAGGAGACCGAGAGACAACTAGGGAAAGAGAGAGAGGAAGGGAGAAAGACAGACAGACAGACAGAGAGACAAAGAGATAGAGAAAGACATAGAGGCAGAGACAGACAGAGAAATACAGAGAGACAGAGACAGAGAGACAAAGACAGACAGACAGACAGACAGACAGAGAAACATAGATTCAGACAGAGACAGAGAGAGAGAGGGAGAGAGCGAGAGAGAGAGAGAGACAGAGACAGATAGAAAGAGGGAAACAGACATACAGACAGACAGACAAAGAGATACAGAGAGACAGACAGACAACCACAGACAGATAGACATGCAAGTAGGCAGACAAACAGACAGAAAAACAAAGAGAGAAACAAAAAACAAAAAACAAAAAAACAAAACAACAACAAAATGAAAAAAAAAAGAAAAAGAAAATCACACACGTATTTTTCTAAGCCAAGGGGAGGCGAGTATCAACAATTCCATCCGACGTGACTGTCAGTGTCAGGAGTTTCTAGAGATTACCTCCCCTCCCCTTCTTCTCCCACAACCGCACCTTCAATGACCCCCTCCCTCTCTCCCCCACGTCCCTCCCTCCCATCCCACACCCCCTCCCAAGTTGCTATCAAAACCGGCGTAGAGTTACCCCCCCGCTTATGTATATATATCGCGGTCATCTCCCCTGATCAGTCCGCACCCAGGCGCACACAGTGCAAAACAAAACAATTGGTATTTGTTTTTGTATTCGCGTTTACTTTAGGTTTATTTCTACTTTATGTTTATTTTTTTCGGTTTTGGTTTTGTCCTAGGCGAATTTTTGTTGTGAAATTCGGCCTGTTTTCTCCAGGGTGAGGGGGGTGGTAATGTGGGGGAGGGGGAGGGAGACGGAGGGGGATGGAGGGACAGGGCGACATCACAATCAGTTTCACTCATGTGTACTTTCGTATTTTATTTATTTATTTATTTATTCATTCATTTATTTATTTATTTATTTATTCCTATATTTATTTCATATTTATTATTTATTTATTTATTTATTTGTGTTGTTTCATTTATTTGTTTATTTGTTTATTCGTTTCTTTATGATTTTATTTTTCTGTTGCGTGTAATTTTCTTGATCCAATTAATCATTGCTTTTAAGTATATTGTATCGTTCTGGCCATGAATTAACATCAGGAAGAGAATTCTTGAATGTTATATAGAACTGATACTGTTGTACGGTTGTGAGGCGTGGACAGTCAACACGCAAAGTCAGAACAAGATTGAGGCAACTGAAATGTGGTTTCTAAGAAGAATGTTGAGAGTTCCACGGACGGCAAAGACAACAAAGGAGACACAGTTTTGAAGGAGGCAGACACAAGAAGATCATTGATAAAGAAAATTAGGAAAAGACAAGCAACATATACAGGCCATTTTATGAGGAAAGGGGAATTAGAGCACCTGCTTACAACAGGAAAGCTGGAGGGAAAGAGAACACCAGATAGACCCAGGGAGAAAATATTGGGGATAGATTTGTGTGGAGGGCCATGATCGCCATCGCCATGCAGCAGGGCACAAGATGATGATGATGATGATGGGATATCATTTAATTAATCGTCTCCTCAGAAAGTTTAGCATCCAGATCACCACTCCGAGTCGAAGAAAAGGGGGAAGAATTTAAAGTTTTGCTCAACTGTAGTTTTTTGTTTTTCTTGTTTTTTCTTTTTTTGTTTGTTTGTTTGTTTGGGGGTTTTTTTGTTTTGTTTTGTTTGTTTTTTGTTTTTGTTTTTTGTTTTTGTTTTGTTGTTTTGTTGTTGTTGTTGTTGTTGTTGTTGTTGATTTTCTTAAGATGAACATACTCTACAAAATGATTTCAGTCAATCGTAAGACCCGAATGGTCTGATCGTATGGCCATAAGCTTAACGATGTGCTAAACAAATCTGACACAATCGAACCAATCGCCATGGTGTAGTGATTAACGCAACGGACTACAGTCTGGAAAGGTTGTGGGTTCGAATCCCCATCAGTTTTCTTTTTTCAAAATCATTGTGAGATTTTTCGGCACCAATCAGCTCCGACCCAGAGTTGAGCGAGCTATGGGCTCATTGGAAAAACTGAGACCATACAGTTGAGCCTCATCCACTTCACGCATGCGTCACTGAGGATATTGCTCTAATTTTCTGAAGTACATCGCAGGTGTCTGGTATCTGTCGGGCCTGGTTGACGTCAGGATATATCATGATAGCAAGCGTAGAGTAGTCCTGTCATGAAGTCTCAATCTTGGTTGGAACACCATAGCATCATGATTATCATTCTCATGGTCATCATCATCCCAGCATTGTAAAAACTGTCTCAGTTTCGTGGAAAATGGGACACATACAAAAAAAAAGAAGAAGAAAGCACACACAATTGGGTTTCAGTAGCTCAGTCAGTTGAATGTCAGACTTATATGAACCAGAAAAAAAACACGAAAAAAGAAAAAGAACGCGTATTTAATACAACCAGACAAGACAGGCGCCTGTTTTGTCTGGTTGTATTAAATACACGTTCTTATTCTTTTTTCGTGTTTTTTTTTTCTGGTTCCTGTTTGCTTGAACGTGGGCAGTCACTTGTTATGGGTGTCACACTGACATGTCAGTGGATGGGTTTTCAGACTTATGCAATATCAAACTGGCCTTCTTACATGTAATGTAATGTACTTATTGTTCTGGTGGTGTCAAGGTAGAATTACTAAAGGCCTCTTGTTTTGTCACCTTCACATGGTAATCCTTGTCGGCTGTATCACGTGATGTGGGTGCTGACGTAAAACCGAATCAAATCAGCCAATCAGCTAACACGATCTGCATGAGGAACAACTACAAGATATTTCTACTAACAAGACATGTACCGTTTGTAACTGTTCAAGGGGTAATTGAATTCAAATGTTTTTGGTTTGGTTTGATTTGGTTTGGTTTGGTTTGATTTGGTTTGATTCGGATTGGTTTAGTTGTTTGTAATGTGGTTAAATTGGTTGGTTTGTTTGGTTTTGTTGTTTGGTTTGGTTTGGTTTGGTTTGGTTTGTTTGGTTTGATTGGATTGTTGTTTGGTTTGTTCGGATTGGTTTGTTTGATATTGGTTTATAATGTTGGTTAAATTTTTGGTTTGGTTTGGTTTGGTTTGGTTTGGTTTGGTTTGGTTTGGTTTGGTTTGGTTTGCTTCGGATT
>JAPXFY010000020.1:63495422-63507922 GCA_030674185.1 Monoplex corrugatus
TATCATTATTAACGTCGGTGTTGTTCTTGTTCTTGTTTTCTTGTCGGGTTTTTTTTCAGTTACTGTTGTTATTATTTGTTTAGAACTTGATGTTCCCACCCCAGCTGGATCATCAAGGATAAAGAGAATTAATTACTTTTTCTGTTGGATACTTCTGTGACGGCAGGGATCGCAAGAAGTGGCGACAGTCATCGCCTGGTGCGTCTGGCCATGTTCACGACGAATACAAGAAAAAGCAGGAGGAGGAGAAGAAGAATTAGATGAGGAGGAGGAGGAGGAGCGGGAGGAGGAGGAGGCTGATGATGATGATGCGTTTTGATTTGAATTGTCAGGACCATGACACAATATAAACGCTGTATATTATTATTCTTGGTATGATGATGATGATGATGATGATGATGATGATGATGGATGATGATGATGATGATGATGATGATGATGATGATATGATGATGACCATTATCATTATCATCATCATCATTATTATTGTTATTATTATTATTATTATTATCATTGTTGTTGTTGTTATTGTTATTATTATTATCATTATTATCATTGTTATCATTCTCTTACTGGGTGTGCCACTGTGGATTGTTGTTAGTGGGTGATGTTTGTTTGTTCGTTCGTTTGTGTGTTTGTTTGTTCGTTTGTTTGTTTGGTTGGTTGGTTGGTTGGTTGGTTGATTGGTTGGTTGGTTGGTTGGTTGGTTGGTTGGTTGGTTGGTTGGTTGGTTGGTTGGTTGTTGGTTGGTTGGTTGGTTGGTTGGTTGGTTGGTTGGTTGGTTGGTTGGTTGGTTGGTTGGATGGTTGGTTGGTTGGTTGGTTGGTTGGTTGGTTGGATGGTTGGTTGGTTGGTTGGTTGTTGGTTGGTTGGTTGGTTGGTTGGTTGGTTGGTTGGTTTCAAATGCATGAATGCACGTTGTTCTGACCAACAATGCGCAGGTAACATATGTGTTTGTACAGTCTGCATACTGTCTCCAGTGGGTGGATCACTATATGTCTGGACTCAACTCTTTGACCTGTCTTGGCTGGGGTGACCCTACAAGGAGCACAAGTCTCTTACCAGCTTAGCTCTCATTCCGAACGCGGAGACGTCATCTTCAGAAACTGAAACTGAAACTGAAACTGCCATGGAGTTTGGCGGTCAGGGGAATTGAAGTAGCCAGGAGCTTTCTTCTCGCGTCTTCTGACGTAACAACACAGAACGGGAGAGAACTCCTGCAGGATGGTGGATCGTGTTGAGGGGATGGACCTGGTACTGCTCCCCCATGAAGGGATTTCAATGGGTGACCGTTATGTCTGTCTGATGTAGATAGATAACGGTTTAGATCTGTGTGTTATTTAAGGTTGGAAATGGTCATTTCCTTTTGCCTTTTTTTTTCCTGCCACATGTTGTTGTTTAAAGCAGATTATTTAATATGGACACGAGGGATATGTGTGTATGTGTACGACTGTGAATGTGTGTGAATGTGTATAGTACCCTCTATCAGCGTTAAGGTTCTGATCCATGAGGAAAAAAAACAGCTCTGGGGCAACTTACAGGACTTCATGAAAACCACTTCCTTCATCTACATCACCCTACTGAGGGAGAAGAGTGGCAGAATGGTTCAGACGTTCGCCTGCCAACAACTAAACTCCAGATTCCACGGCTCGTTTCCTGTTGAAGCCTCGACTTTTCTCTTCAGTTTGACCGGAAAATCAAACTGAACGTCTAGTCCTTGGGAAGGGGATTAAAAATGAGTCGGACCCGTGTGCCTTCTGACTTGCGCATGTTAAAGATCCCACGGCAATTGGAAATTGCGAAGAGTATGGCATTCCCCTAGCTGCCCTAGGAAAAGTATTGGAAATATAGCTCATTTCCCAGGTTCCTCTCCTTGAAGGCCAGTTAGCCTTCTTGCCTTTCTGAAGTCTTGGTCTAAATTTTCCATGAGTGGCGCTGCATCGTGGCGATGCGCTTTCAACGGGGAGAGGAGTCCGGGTTTCACAGAGCAAAATTTTTTTGTGACAAAATATATATATAAGTGTGAACAATGAATTAGCTTGATCACATAGGGATTTCTAAAGTATTCGGGATGAATAAATCATTCTTTCGCGTCCTTTATAGTACTGAAGCTATGCGAGCCAGTGGCAAGGCGGGCTGCCTGAAACAAAGATGAAGACCAGAGTGGGGCGAGAGAGGGCTCTCTCTTGGTCCGGAGGCTGGGCTGGACCTGGTTGGCGGCGCGAGCTGCGTGGCTATGTCCCGGGCTTTGTCATCCTCCCACCTTGCCATTCGGTTTATAAACAAGGCAACTGATGACTGGGTCCGAATGGGTCATGCAACACATGGACAGCCCCCTCCCCCCCCCCCTTTTTTTTTGTTTTTTTGTTGTTGATAAATTGGCTATCGAGTGGCGTCGGGAACTTGGGAAGTGATTGTACGGAGACTGACGAGGCACTGGTGCTCCGGGTCCTATCCGCGCCCTTGTGATGTTTCTTGTTAAATATTTTTTATCATATTTTAGTATTCATCATCATCAGGTGCCCTGCCGCATGGCGTTGGCGACCATGGACTTCCAACCATCTCTATCTCTCGTTGCCCCCAGCATCTCCCCCACCCTCTTCATCCCCAGCCACTCTGCAAGTCCGTCCAGCATTCTCTCCCTGGGTCTACCTGGTGTTCTCTTTCCCTCCAGCTTTCCCGTTGTGACCAGGTGCTCCAAATCCCCCTTCCTCATAAAATGGCCTATAAATGTTGCTTGTCTTTTCCTAATCTTCCTTATCAATGATCTATTTGTGTCTGCCTCCATCAAGACTGTCTCGTTTGTTTTCTTTGCTGTCCATGGAACTCTCAACATTCTTCTGAGAAACCACATCTCGGCTGCCTCGATCCTGCTCTGGCTTTGCTTGCTGACTGTCCACGCCTCGCATCCGTACAACAGTATTGGTTTTACATAACATTCAAGTATTCTCTTTCTGATGTTAATTGATAGGCATTTGTTGGTAAGAATGCTTGTCATCTTCTTGAATGCTGTTTTGGCTTGGCCGATTCTGCCAGCTATTTCCGATTTTAGTATTGGACAAAAAAAAACAACAACACGAAATGGACTTCATATTTCTGTGTTTCTGGACATAACAGACAAAGCGACCGTTGAGCACGTGACTGTCTCTAACGGCGGCGATGACCACATACAGGTGAGAGATACCAAGTTCGAACCATGTTCACAATACGTTTCAAACGTCTATGCAATATCCGTTCGCAAGTGAGGAGAAGTAGCCTACTGTGTGAATTGTTGAACGAGCTGTAAAAATAAAACCTGATAGTGTTCTGAACACGAGTGACGAAGAGAGAAACCTGAATCAAAGTAAATACTTGCGCGTGGAAGCAAACAGAAACCAGAAACCCACGAAAATTGTTATTGTTATTGTTAGGGTTTAGTTTTGTTGTTATTGTTGTTGTGGTTTTTTTGTTATTGTTGTGGTTGTTGTTGTTGTTGTTGTTGTTGTTATTGTTATTGTTTTTGTTGTTATTGTTGTTATATTATTGTTAGTGTTGTTATCGTTAATTTTGTTACTGTTAATGTTGTTGTTGTTATTGTTATTGTCACTGTTATTGTTATTGGTGCTTAAAGCCCAGTAGATTGCGCAGAGCGATATCAGGGCTATAACCATTTCAAATGTACACCACATCTCATGGAAGAATAAAAAGAAAAATGGAAAAGAAAATTTAGTGCACGTATCAATGCATTTTGCGTACAGGATTTAAGGATATGCCCCTGGCGATGACCCATCCGTTCAATTTATCACAAAGGGATAAAAAAAAAAAAAATTTTTTTTAAAAGCACACCTGAATATGAATGTAAACATAAGGACAGTAAGACATACATTTAAAAACGGACATAAATCAGAAAAAAACACGAAAGAAGAATATGAACGCGTATTTGATACAACAAAACAAGACAAAGGCCAGTTGGCCGAAAATTTGCGCCTGTCTTGTTTTGTTGTATGAAATACGCGTTCATATTCTTCTTTCGTGTTTTTTTCTGGTTCCTGTTTGCTTGAACACGGGCAGTCACACTTGTTTTGGACATAAATCACATAAAATTGCTTCTGCATATCACATTTCCTTAGAGCAAAATATGTACTTATTACAATGTACCCATTATGAATCGTAATTGAAAGATATCATACTTTGTAGAACACATACAGGTGAATGGACCAGCAAGGCCGAAAACGATAGGGAGAAATGACAGAAAGCAAAAGAACAAGGCAAAAACAAAGAGAGTGACAGTGAAGCGGAACTTTCTAGCACAGAATTTCCAGAAGCTGGGGGTGCTATTTATACTGAAAGACCCCCCCAGCATCCCCACGGTAGAACAGAAAAGAAAAAAAACGTGAGAACAACTATTTAATTCACAGAAGAAGGCAGGGAAATAGACCGAGAACGCGCGTATCTAATCCACAAAATAAGACAAAGCTTGTGTTCTTTCGTGAAAGAAATATGCCGTTTTCATTCCATTTTCGTGTGTTTTCGACAAAGACAGAGACAGACAAAAACAGTGACATGGACAAAGAGAAATGACATGTTTATTGTTCGCATATGCTGTCGGCTGAATTCTCTCCAAAAAATATGGTATCCGTATCAAGCACTTACTGTGACAGACAAATGAACTGAAATTTAATTTCCGATAGTGTAAGCATTAACACACAGGTCAGCTCGCATATTCACCGTTGCTAAACTACTTATATTAAAACAACATAAAAAAAAGGATACTGCATAAGAGTTGAAAATCAAACAAATGAGAAATGAAAGAAGATGTTCGATCGCGAATACATGAAAGTGAATAACATGTCAGAAAGACAGAAAGACAGACAGACAGACAGCGAGACTGAGACACAGTGAGAGAGAGAGAGAGAGAGAGAAAGCCAGAGAGAGAAGGGGAGGGAGAGAGAGAGGGGGAGAGAGACAGACAGACAGACAGAGAGAGAGAGAGAACAAGATACTGACAGACAGAGAGAGACAGAGAGTAAGAGACAGACAGACAGACAGATAGACTGACAGACAGCGAGACACAGAGAGAGAGAAAGAAAGAGAGAGAGAGAGAAAACAAGACAAGATACTAATAGAAAGAGAGAGACAGAGCGAGAGAGAGAAAGAAAGAGAGAGAGAACAAGATACTGACAGACAGAAACAGAGAGACAGAGAGAGAGAGAAAAACAGAGAGACAGAGACAGACAGACAGATTGGCAGGCAGGCAGGCAGACAGACAGACAGAGAAAGAACAAGATACTGACAGAGAGAGACAGAGAGAGAGAGAGAGAAATAGAGAGAGACACACACACACAGAGACAGACAGACAAACAGAGAGACAGACAGACAGAGACACAGAGCGAGAGAAATAAAGAGAACAAGCTACTGACAGACACAGGCAGAGACAGAGAGAGAGAGAAATAAAGCGAACAAGATACTGACAGACAGATAGAGACACAGAGAGACAGACAGACAGAGACAGAGAGAGAGAGAAATAAAGAGAACAAGATACTGACAGACAGATAGAGACACAGACAGACAGAGAGACAGAGAAATAAAGAGAACAAGATACTGACAGACACAGGCAGAGACAGAGACACAGGGAGGACAACAAGACAAACAAACAGTGCATCTCGACAAGATCCTCCTCGTCGATGTGAACGAGCACTAATTCTCAGCCAACGAGTCGCACGAGCACAGTTTAGTGGGGCAGATAAAAGGCGCCACGGGATCGTTAGTGTCGGAGAATGCCGGGGAAATGGGGGACGTCTGGAACGAACAGTAGGAAGGTGGGGGGTGGGGGGGGGGTGGGGGGTGGGGGACAGGAGGGGAGTCTTATGGTGAAGCACTGGCATCAAGAGCGGTAGCACCGACGATTCACAAGGAATTTCTAAAATAAGGAGGAGGAGGAGGATCATCGTCGTCATCATCATCATCATCATCTTCGATCATCGTCATCATCATCATCATCATCATCATTTTATCATCACATCATCATCATATAACATCATCAATATCATATCATTTTCTATCATGTTCATTTCATTATTATCATCATCATCATCATCATCATTTTAGAATTTCCTCGTGAATCCTCGGAGCAGCCCCTCTCATCATCATCGTCGTCGTCGGTCGTTGTCGTCGTCGTCGTCATTATCGTCATCATTCGTTATCGTCGTCATCATTATCGTCATCATCATTATCCCTATCATCATCATCATAATCATGATAATAATGATAGTGATAATAACAATCATACTAATAGCACAAATAATAACGATGATTATGATGATACATCATTAATAACAATCATTCTAATAACACTGATGATAATGAAGATTATTATGATAATGTCATTAGCAACAATAAACTTTTAAAATGGGTCTGATATACTTTTTTTTTTTAGAGTTTCGAATTTTCTCGGATGCATGTGTCCACGTTGTTTTTGCCCCACATTGTGCAGGCGAGATTTTGCTGCACAGTTTGCATACTCCATCCTGGGCCTGCGTGCCTGCTGGATATTTTTATATCTCCAAAAGTCACCAGACACCTTCTCAAAGGAGAACAATGGCAGAATGGTTCGGACATTCGCCTGCCAGTAACTAAACTCGAGGTTACAGGGTTCGCCTCCCGTACAGGCCTTGACTTTTCTCCTCAGTTTGACCGGGAAATCGAACCGAACGTCTAGTCTTTCCGAAGGAGACGAAAAACGAGTCGGACCCGTGTGCCTTCTGACTGTGCACGCTAAAGATCCCACGGCAGTTGAAAATCTTGAAGATCAGGGCATTGCCCGGCTGCCTTGGTAAAAAATATTGGAGAAATACGTTGATTTCCCAGATCCCACTCCTTAAAGACCAGTAAGCCTTCTTGCCTTTCTGAAGTCTTGGTGGAAAAAAAATGTATGTGAATATGAATATGAGTGAGAGGGGATGGGCGCCGCCCTCGTGGTGCTGGCCACGAGAAAAGTTGAAGTCTCTGCCAACTCACTCCCCTACGATCCCAGGGTTATGGAACTATCTAGGTAGGACCTCAGGATCTGGCCAGCTCATGGGTTTATGTGCAGGCTTAAGGCTTGTGCCGTGATCATTCTGGATCTTCTCCATCACATGGCACCTGTGATGATAGTGCATATGGAATTCATTCCGAGCACACAGACGTCATCTTGAGAAACTGACACTGAAACCAGACACCGACATGACTTTTTGTATCTTTGACCTGTATGGTTTGGGGGGTTTGTTTGTTGGTTTGTTGGTTTTGTTTGTTTGTTTGTTTGTTTGTTTGTTTGTTTGTTTGTTGTTTGTTTTGTTTGTTGGTTTGTTGGTTTGTTTGTTTTGTTTGTTTGTTTTGTTTGTTTTGTTTGTTTTGTTTGTTTTTTTTGCTTTGTTTTGTTTGTTTTTTGTTTTGTTTTGTTTGTTTGTTTGTTTTGTTTGTTTGTTTTGTTTGTTTGTGTTTGGTTGTTGGTTGGTTTGTGTTGGTTTGGTTGGTTGGTTTGGTTGGTTGGTTTGGTTTGTTTGGTTTGGTTGGTTGGTTTGTGTTGGTTGGTTGTTGGTTGGTTTGGTTTGGTTTGTGTTGGTTTGGTTTGGTTTGGTTTTGTTTGTTGTTTGTGTTGTTTGGTTGTTTGTTTGTTGGTTGTTTGTTTTGGTTGGTTTGGTTTGTTGGTTTGTTTTGGTTGTTTGGTTGGTTGGTTGTTGTTTGTGGTTTGGTTGTTTGGTTGTTGTTGTTGGTTGGTTTGTTGTTGGTTGGTTTGTTGTTGGTGTTTGGTTGTTGGTTTGTTTGGTTGTTGGTTTGGTTTTGTTTTTTGGTTGGTTTGGTTGGTGTTGGTTGGTTTGGTTTTGTTTGGTTGTTGGTTTGTGTTTTGTGTTTGTTGTTTGTTGTGTTTGTTGTTGGTTTGGTTGGTTTGTTGGTTTGGTTTGTTTGGTTTTGGTTTGTTGGTTTGGTTGTTGTTGTTTGTGTTGTTGTTTTGGTTTGTTTGTTTGTTGGTTTGTTTGTTTGGTTTGTTGTTTGTTTGTTTGTTTGTTTGTTTGTTTTGGTTGTTGTTTGTTTGTGTTTTGGTTTGTTTGTTTGTTTGTGTTTGTTTGTTTTGTTTGTTTGTTGTTTGTTTGTTGTTGTTGGTTTGTTTTGTTTGTTTGGTTTGGTTGTTTGGTTTGTTGTTTTGGTTTGTTTGTTTGTTTTGGTTTGTTTGTTTTGGTTTGTTTGTTTGGTTTGGTTTGTTTGTTTTGGTGTTGGTTTGTGTTTTGGTTTGTTTGTTTTGGTTTGTTTGTGTTTGGTTTGTTGTTTGGTTGTTTGGTTGTTTTGGTTGGTTGTTTTGGTTGGTTTGTTTTGGTTGGTTTTTTTGGTTGGTGGTTGGTGGTGGTTTTGGTTGGTTGGTTTTGGGTTGGGTTGGTTTTGGTTGGTTGGTTTTGGTTGGTTGGTTTGTTTGTTTGTTTGTTTGTTTGTTTGTTTGTTTGTTTGTTTGTTTCGTTCGTTGTTGTTCGTTTGTTCGTTTGTTCGTTTGTTCGTTTTTTGTTTGTTCGTTTGTTCGTTTGTTCGTTCGCTTGTTCGTTCGCTTGTTTGTTCGCTTGTTCGTTCGCTTGTTCGTTCGCTTGTTTGTTCGCTTGTTTGTTCGCTTGTTTGTTCGTTTGTTCGTTTGTTCGTTCGCTTGTTCGTTCGCTTGTTCGTTCGCTTGTTCGTTCGCTTGTTCGTTCGCTTGTTTGTTCGCTTGTTTGTTCGCTTGTTTGTTCGCTTGTTTGTTCGCTTGTTTGTTCGCTTGTTTTTAGGGTCATTGCACTCAGGGAGATTACCTTTGTGCTCACCTTTTTTTTCGTCTCATTTTCTACGCCACTTTAATGGCCACAGACGCTGAAACAGTTTTTATTATGCGATGATGATGATGTCTATGCGGATGATAATCATGATGCTATGGAGTTCCATCTAGGATTGAGACTGCGTGACAGGGTTGTACTCTATGCTTACTATTATAATGTATCCTGGCGTCAACCAGGCCCGAGAGATACAGACACCTGCGGTGTTGGTCAGAAGAGTTGAGCAACACCCTCAATGAAGCATCCGTGAAGTGGATGAGACTCGACTGTGTGGACTCAGTCTTCCCAATGAGCCCATAGCACACCCAACTCTGGGTAGGAGCCGGTTAGAGCCGAAAAATCCCACACTGATTTTTGAAGGTACTGATGGGGATTCGAACCCACAACCTTCCAGTCGGTAGTCCGTTGCGTTAACCACTACACCACGGCGACTGGTTGATTGATGTTCTGTGTTCAGGAAGGAGATGCAGGCACTGGCAGATCTGCACACATGTTGACCTGGGAGATCAGACAAATTCCATCCTTTGTCTAGATGATGGGAGAAACTCAGACGGGACTGAACTCCAGCCTTCCTTTTTGAAGCTGGACATCTTATTCACTTAAACGTCTCACCAATGAACTTACGGTGGCCAAACGCATGAAATTTGGTAGTAGTTTCTTAGCTGTGTGATTGTGTAGTCAAGTTACCACACAGGTTGGGCTTTGAGTGTCTGGTGGTTCTTGAATGTTATACAGAACCGATAATGTTATACGGCTGTGAGGCGTGGACAGTCAACACGCAAAGCCAGAACAAGACTGAGGCAGCCGAGATGTGGTTTCTAAGAAGAATGTTGAGAGTTCCATGGACAGCAAAGAAAACAAACGAGACAGTCTTGATGGAGGCAGACACAAGAAGATCATTGATAAGAAAGATCAGGAAAAGACAAGCAACATTTTTATAGGCCATTTTTATGAGGAAAGGGGAATTGGATCACCTGGTCACAACAGGAAAGCTGAGGGAAAGAGAACACCAGGTAGACCGAGGGAGAAAATATTGGAACGACTTGCAGGGTGGCTGAGGACAGAGAGGGTGGAAGATGTGCTTGCGCGACGAGGGACAGATGCATATGGAGGGCCATGATCGCCAACGCCATGTGGCAGGGCACTTGATGATGATGATGATGGTTCATGGAGATTGCATTGGAGAGCTGCAATATTGGTCACTTCTTTTTTTTTTTTTTTTTTTTTTTTGATTTGGTTCAGTTTTCACGTCGACATCCAACCCCAGGTGATATGGCCGACGAGGATAACCATCCCAGGGAAGGGGGACTTATCTAATCCTATACTGACACCACCAGGACAAAAATGATGCTTGATGTGACAGTGAGAAGGCCAGTTCTAATGTAGCACACCCCGGGATTCGAACCCACAACCATTAGCATATGAATCCGATGCTCAAACCAACTGAGCTACTGGGGCCCGCAGGTAGTTACAGTGGTCTCCTTACCGTGGGTCCTTTTGTTTGGTCTGGCTCGGCTTCTGAAAGAATACTGTCGTTACTAGAGGCGAATTAATTTTCCTCTTTGGAAGGTGGTAGTCTGTCATACAGGTTTTTTTTTTTTTTTACCCACTTCCCAGACCCACGATCCTGATCGGCATAGCGGCAAGACTTCGGCAGTTTTACGACTCTTCCTTCAGTCGTTTGCTGTAGTGTATGTATGTATGTATGCCTGCCCTTCCCTACTGCCTGACTTAACTTAACCCTTTGACTCACACATCCTATCCACCAATTGCAAAAACGTAACTCTTTGACTTCCTAGCCCAGTCCACCAGATTCCTGCGTGAAGTTGGTGGATAGGGTTTTGGGAGTCAAAGGGTTAAGTTTTTGCTTTGCCAGCATGGCTGACAATGCAGGATGCAGGCGGACAGGGTACAGGAGTCAAAGGGTTAACGCTTGAAGCCTGGTTACGATCAGCATCAAGGACTAAGTCTTATGGTACATACATGATTTTTTTTTTCTTCGGTCGTTTTGTTCTTCTTTCTTTCTTTTCGTTTTATATAGATCTACCTATTCTGCAATGTTTTTTCTCGAGTAAAAAAGAAGAGAGAGAGAGAAAGAGAGAGAGAGACAGACAGAGACAGAGAGACAGAGAGTCTTTACCTTGATTCCTGAACCTTCCTTGTCTTTCGGTCTTCTATAGAGCATGTGTGTCTCTGCGCGCATATATTAGCAAGATATTCTCAGATATTAGATAAGTGAATGTTTATCGATTTTTTTATCGAGCACTTGACCACAGCGTAAATAAGATAAGATATAAAATATATGTACTGTTAAAATGTCGGTTTGTTGTTGCTGTTGTTCTTGTGGTGGTGGCGTCGGTGGTGGTGGTGGTGGTGGTAATGTAACCAGATGAATATGCATCATTGCAATATGTTCTAGTAATGATTCATGTTCAATCATAGTGGCACAAAAATATACAAAATACTGCGAAATATGCAAAGCTGATATTCGAGATCACAGTTATTCAAAATGTGCATAAAACCAGGTAGGTGACCAGAGAGGCAATTCTATTGCTATGTTTCATTATTTCTCGAGATAAGTGTTTGACTGAAGCAGGAGATATCCGATAGCAAAGTGGTTAAGATATCCATCACAAAGTTACTTGCCTTGAGGTAGCTGACCAATTTGGAGGCACAGGTTCGAATCTAGGTGAAGGGGGAAAATGGCAAAAGCAGAAGGACGTCCAGGAGTTATGAGCTGCATAACAGGATGGCCCCTTAGAGTGTAAGGAGTTTGGGCCCGAAACACTTGTTTGAGGGGGTGTCAGGGGAAGGGAGAGTGGAAGTCTATTCCAGGCAGACGGTCCTGAGACAGCAAAAGAACGCTGGCCAGCAGGTGTTAGGAACCAGAAAAAGAAACGAAAAAAAGAATAATAACGCATATTTAATACAACAAGACAAGACAGGCGCAAATTTTCGGCTAGCTGGCCTTTGTCAAGCGTAAGATCACAAACAAACAAACACCAGATACAAAAATTAGTAGAAAAAGACTGAAACTTCCCTGCTGCTCCATCCAATGTGAGAGAAGGAATAAACTGACTCACACTAACGGAGCAGCAGAAAAGTCTCAGTCTTTTTGGACGGAGCAGCAGGGAAGTTTCAGTCTTTTTCTCCTAATTTTTGTATCTGGTATTTGTTTGTTTGTGATCTTACGCTTGACAAAGGCCAGTTGGCCGAAAATGTGCGCCTGTCTTGTCTGGTTGTATTAAATACGCATTCTTATTCTTTTTTTCGTGTTTTTTTTTCTGGTTCCTATTTGCTTGAACACGGGCAGTCACACTTGTTTTGGATTCATACAACAGTTGTTAGTTTAAATCAAGGAACCTGAACGGACACAGTGTCTGAAGCTAAACTCCTAATCCTTCTCCTCCACCACCACAATTACTAAGCAATAACTACAATTACTAATGATGATGGATCCCGCCATTCCGACAGGTCAATCAGCACACTGGTCCTCCTCGCCTGGTGTGGGTCTTTATGTTGGATACAAGACCGATTTATAGGACGTTTTATGAGGAGAGAGAAATTTGAGCACATAGTAACAACAGGAAAGCTGGAGGGGAAAGAGCACCAAGTAGACGCAGTGAGGTAAATATTGGACGGACTTGCGGAGGGCATGAGGACCGAAAGGGTGGGAAATGTACTTCAGCG
>JAPXFY010000020.1:63512922-63515422 GCA_030674185.1 Monoplex corrugatus
CATTGGAGAGATGGGTTGATTGATTTTCACAGGTCCTACCCCTTGAGGACCAATTAGCCTTCTTACCTTTCTGAGGTTTTGGTTTTAAAAAAATGTGAATATGAATATGAATTTGAGGTGAGGGAGAGGGAATGGGCGCCGCCCTCGTTGTGCTGGCTCCGGGAAAAGTTGAGGTCTCTACCACTCACTCCCCCACGACCTCCAGGGTTATGGAACTATCTAGGTAGGACCTCAGGACCTGGCCAGCTCTTAGGTTTATGTGCAGGCATAAGGCTTGTGCTGTGATCATTCTGGATCTTTTCCATCACATGGCACCTGTGACGTTAGTGCATATGGAATTCATTCTGAGCGCGGAGACGTCAACTTGAGAAACTGAAACTGAAACTATAATGTTCTTTCTTCAGGTGAGATGTACCGTCAACGTCACTGAATGAGAATTATGGCAGTGTTTCAATGACTGAACACTGTGATGATGTTTTTAACATTTTTTTCATACAGGTGAGACATCATGTTCTAAACCTTTATTTCTACAGGTGAGACGTCATGTTTTAAATCTATACTTATACATGTGTGATGTCATGTTTAAACCTTTATGTCTACAGGTGAGACGCCATTATTAAACCATCAATTCGACAAGTGAGGCGTCCATGCTTTAAACATTTATTTGTACAGGTGAGACGTCATATTTTAAACATTACTTTCTGCTGTGTCGATGTCACGTTTTAAACCTTTATTTCTACAGGTGTGTCGTCACGTTTTAAACCTATATTTCTACAGGTGAGACGTCATGTTTTAGACCTTTACTTTTTATGTGTGACGTCATATTTCTAACCATTATTACAACAGATGAGACTTGATGTTTTAAACCTTTATTTCTACATGTCTGACGTCATGTTTTAAGCCTTTATTTCTACAGGTGAGACGTCATGTTTAAAACCATCATTTCTACAAGTGAGCCATCTTGTTTTAAACCTTTATTTCTACAGGTAGGACGTCATGCTTTAAACCTATATTTCTGCGGGCGAGACGTCATGAGACGTCATATTCTTAACCTATATTTCTACAGGTATGACATATTGTTTTAAACCTTAATATCCACAGATTTGACGCCATGATTCAAACCTTTATTTCTACAGGTGAGATATTTTTGAAACCTTTGTTTCTGCAGGTGTGACGTCACGTTCTAAACTTTTATTTCTACATGTGAGACTTCATGCCTTAAATCGTTATTTCTAAAGGTGTGACGTCATTTTCTAAACCTTTATTTGTACAGGGGAGAGTTCATGTTTTAAACCTTTATTTCTACAGGTGCGTCATCATGTCTTAAACCTTGATTTCTACAGGTGAGACGTCATGTCTTAATCCTTTATTTCTACAGGTGAGATGTGATATCTTAATCCTTCATTTCTACAAGTGAGACGTCATGTCTTAATCCTTTATTTCTACAGGTGAGATGTGATATCTTAATCCTTCATTTCTACAGGTGTGATGTCCTGATTTAAACCTTCATTTCCACAGGTGAGATGTGATATCTTAATCCTTCATTTCTACAGGTGTGATGTGATATCTTAATCCTTCATTTCTACAGGTGAGATGTGATATCTTAATCCTTCATTTCTACAGGTGTGATGTGATATCTTAATCCTTCATTTCTACAGGTGTGATGTGATATCTTAATCCTTCATTTCTACAGGTGTGATGTGATATCTTAATCCTTCATTTCTACAGGTGAGATGTGATATCTTAATCCTTCATTTCTACAGGTGTGATGTGATATCTTAATCCTTCATTTCTATAGGTGTGATGTGATATCTTAATCCTTCATTTCTACAGGTGTGATGTGATATCTTAATCCTTCATTTCTATAGGTGTGATGTGATATCTTAATCCTTCATTTCTACAGGTGTGATGTGATATCTTAATCCTTCATTTCTACAGGTGTGATGTGATATCTTAATCCTTCATTTCTACAGGTGTGATGTGATATCTTAATCCTTCATTTCTACAGGTGTGATGTGATATCTTAATCCTTCATTTCTACAGGTGTGATGTGATATCTTAATCCTTCATTTCTACAGGTGAGATGTGATATCTTAATCCTTCATTTCTATAGGTGTGATGTGATATCTTAATCCTTCATTTCTACAGGTGAGATGTGATATCTTAATCCTTCATTTCTACAGGTGAGATGTGATATCTTAATCTTTCATTTCTACAGGTGTGATGTGATATCTTAATCCTTCATTTCTACAGGTGAGATGTGATATCTTAATCCTTCATTTCTACAGGTGTGATGTGATATCTTAATCCTTCATTTCTACAGGTGTGATGTGATATCTTAATCCTTCATTTCTACAGGTGAGATGTGATATCTTAATCCTTCATTTCTACAGGTGTGATGTGATATCTTAATCCTTCATTTCTACAGGTGTGATGTGATATCTTAATCCTTCATTTCTACAGGTGAGATGTGATATCTTAATCCTTCATTTCTACAGGT
>JAPXFY010000020.1:63530422-63537922 GCA_030674185.1 Monoplex corrugatus
GATGATGGTGATGATAGTGATAATGATAATACCAATAATTATAACAATAATAATAACAATAACAATCATGATGATGATGGTGGTGGTGGTGGTGGTGATGATGATGATGATGATCTTTATTGTTCTTATTATTGTTGTAGTTGCTGTTGCTGTTGTTACTTAATCAGATTACACACATTCACGAATGTAATTAAATAAATACAATGAATGTATAGTAACAAGTACACATAAACAACTCAACATGTCTAAACATATTTATAGTCATAAACTTATACATACATGAATGATTACGTAATACCATATGGTGGGTGGAAATACACATTGGTGAATGAGCAATTATGATATCAACAATAGAAGGCCTAGGTGAACTGGTAAGTGTGTGTATCTAAGTAGCGCTGTATGGTGAGGGGAAGTATGTATTGGTGGAATGAACAATTATGATGTCAACAACAGTGGAACACCTGGATAAACAGGTAATTCTGTGTATGTAGTGTTGTATGGGGGTAGAGCAATTATGATACAAACATAGGAATATCTGGGTGAACAGGTAAGTGTGTGTATATAATACCTTATCGTGAGTGGAAGAACGTGTTGGTGAATGAGTAATTATGATATCAATAACAATGGAAGACCTGGGTAAACGGATAAATATGTGTATGTAGTGCCATATGATGAGTGGAAGTACGTATTGGTGAATGAGTAATTTTGATATCAACAATAGGACACCTGGGTGAACAGGTAAATGTGTAGGTACTGACGTGCAGTGAGTTGAAGTAGGTATAATGAATGAATGATTATGATAACAACAACAATGGAAGACCTGGGTAAACAGGTAAGTAGTGTAGGTAGCGCTATATAATGGGTGGAAATACGTATTGGTGAATGAGTAATTATGATATCAACAACAATGGAAGACCTGGGTGAACAGGCAAGTCTGTGTATGTAGTATCCTATGGTGAGTGGAAGTATATATTGGTAGAATGAGCAATTATGATGTCAACAACAGTGGAGGGCCTAGGTGAACAGGTAAGTCTGTGTGTGTAGTGTCCTATGGTAAGTGGAAGTATATATTGGTGAATGAGCAATTATGATACCAACAACAATGGAACACCTGGGTGAACAGGTAAGTCTGTGTATGTAGTGCTGTGTGGTGAGTGGAAGTATGTATTGGTGAATGAGCAATTATGATATCAATAACAATGGAAGACCTGGGTGAACAAGTAAGTCTTTGTGTGTAGTGCTGTGTGGTGAGTGGGAGTATATTGGTGAATGAGTAATTATGATATCAACAACAGTGGAAGACCTGGGTGAACAGGTAAGTCTGTGTATGTAGTGCTATGTGGTGAGTGGAAGTATACAGGGGGGTGCAAAAGTAGGTATACAGTAAGTATCACATCATTATTATAATGCTTAATTCCGCTCTCGATTAGAGGAGTGTGTGAATACCGACGGCAAGCAATTTGAGTATCTGAGGGATTAAGGCCGTGCTTGTTATTACATGTATATACAATATTCATTTGTTTTTGTAATAAATGCAATGAGTATTGTACGTGTTTTCTTTTTTCACAATTGTATACCTACTTTTGCACCCCCCTGTATATTGGTGAATGAGCAATTATGATACAAACAACAATGGAACACCTGGATGAACAGTTAAGTCTGTGTATGTAGTGCTGTGTGGTGAGTGGAAGTATACATGTATATTGGTGAATGAGCAATCACGATATCAACAACAGTGGAAGACCTGGGTGAACAGGTAAGTCTGTGTATGTAGTGTCCTATGGTGAGTGGAAGTATATATTGGTGAATGAGCAATTATGATACCAACAACAATGGAAGACCTGGGTGAACAGGTAAGTCTTTGTATGTAGTGCTGTATGGTGAGTGGAAGTATATATTGGTGAATGAGCAATTATTATACCAACAATGGAAGGACTGGGTGATCATTTGGTGAGTGGAAGAATACAATGGTGAATGAACAATTATGATATGAATAACAATGGAAACAGGTAAGTATGTGTACTAATACCATATGGTGAGTGGAAGTACATATTGGTGAATGAGTAATTATGATATCAACAATGGAACAACTGGGTGAACAGGTAAATGTGTAGTGCTGTATGGTGAGTGCAAGTACGTATTGGTGATTGAGCAACTGTGATATCAACAATTGAAGGCCTGATAAACAGATAAGTCTTTAACTGTGACTTGAAGTGCAGAAAGATGGCAAACCGCTCAGATAAGCCGGCAAGGAGCTCCAAACAAATGACGCAATTAAATTAAACTGAAAGCGACACTCATAATCACTTCAGATTACATTTTGGCGCCATCTGAAGCTTTTGATTTGAAACACATATAACTTACTCTCTCTCTCTCTCTGTCTGTCTCTCTCTCTCTCTGTCTCTGTCTCTCTCTCTGTTTCTCTGTGTCTCTGTCTCTGTCTCTGTCTCTCTCTCCTCTCTCTCTCTCTCTCTCTCTCTCTCTCTCGCTGGATGTTGAGCTAGAGTACTGTACACTGAGACTGTGTTAGGCGTGTGTGACCCTTGACCCAAATTGTTATCCTCTCTCCAGCCGCGTGGCTCGTCCTGGTCACGAGGCCATTGAACTTAAAGGAGTCCTCGGCTCTGGTCGTTGACTTCTTTGTGAAAGTTCGTCCGCCCAGTGATGCCGTGTCAACATCACCCACTCAGACAGACATCTGTGCCCCTTCACATCGTTTAGCTCGCCAGCTGAGGCGGTGTACCAGGATATGGCACGCGGGCTGAAATAATGCGATTAGAATAGTATTACTGAGCGTGTCCACCAGGCAGACCCAGGGATAATATTGGACGGACTTCCAGGGTGGCTGAGGACAGAGAGGGTGGTGGTAGAAGTGCCTGCAGCGACAAGGGACAGATTCATATGAAGGGCCATGATCGCTAACGCCATGCGGCAGGGCACATGATGATGATGATGACTGAGCGTCTTTATGTGATCTGACCAAGAAAGATTATTATCTATTGCTGTTAACCACAAACACATGACAGTAGGATGACACCCCGTATCATTCTGATCAACGAAACAAGACAGGCTCATATATATCATGAGCCATGTGACCATTGTCAAGTGTATACCTAATGCCTGTCAATTAACATCAGGAAGAGAGTTCTTGAATGTTATATAGAACCAATACTGTTGTATGGATGTGAGGCGTGGACAGTCAACAAGCAAAGCCAGAACAAGATTGAGGCAGCCGAGATGTGGTTTCTGAGAAGAATGTTGAGGGTTCCATGGACAGCAAAGAAAACAAACGAGACAGTCTTGATGGAGGCAGACACAAGTAGATCACTCATAAGGAAGATTAGGAAAAGACAGGCAACATTTATAGGCCATTTTATGAGGAAGGGGATTTTGGAGCACCTGGTCACAACGGGAAAGCTGGAGGGAAAGAGAGCATCGGGTAGACCCAGGGAAAAAATGCTGGACGGACTTGCAGAGTGGCTGGGGACGAGGAGGGTGGGGGAGATGCTAGGGGCAACGAGAGATAGAGACAGATGGAAGTCCATGATCGCCAACGTCATGCGGCAGGGCACCTGATGATGATGATGATACCTAAGACAACAAAAAAAGAAAATTCACTAAGTTAAAGGACAAAGACTACACATATCAGCTAGCATCCTTATGTTTCACTAAGCTTGGAGAAGATAACTCTTGAAATAGTTTTACATAACTTGTTTATTATTCGGAAAAGACAAGCAACATTTATTGGACATTTTATGAGGCAAGAGAAATTAGAGCACCTGGTCACAACAAGAAAGCTGGAGGGAAAACAAGCACCAGGTATACCCAGGGAGAAAACATTGGATGACGAGTGTGTTTATATAATTTAACCAGTACAAATTGTTATAGCGTGTCTACATAATTTAACCAGTGTTATTGTTGCGGTGTGTTTATAGAATTTAACCAGTGCAAATCATTATAGAGTGTTTATATGATTAAATTTCACCATTGCGAATTATCATAGAGTGTTTATATCATTTGACCAGTACAATTTATTATGACGTATTTATATAATTTAACAAGTGCAAATTGTTATCTATTGTTATATTGAAACGGTGTAGCTGAATTTATTGTCATTGTGAATTGTTCGTATGTAGCGCTTAGCCGCTATTTCCCAACTCATTGAACTCATTGCGCATTACACATAATCAGACAGTTAAGAATACCACGGAGAACTCAAGCTGTTAGGTGAGCTGACCACACTCCACTGTGTTGTTGTACAGTCTGTATCTTTGGTGGGCGTGCATGCTGTGTGCTTTTGTGTTTCCATAAGGCAGCCACTGACTTGATTTACAGGATCTTTAACGTGCACATTTGGTATTCTGCGTGTGTATACACACAAACTGAATTTAGACACTGGTAAGTCTGCACACATATTGCAGTCGAATGCACCTGTGACGTTAGTGCATGTGGAATTCATTCCGAGTGCAGAGACGTCATCTTGAAGAAATGAAACTGAAACTGCAGACATGTTCTGGGAAATGGGAAAAATCTGCACATTTTTACCCACTAGGCCAAGATGTCTAGGCGGATTGAACCCAGGAGCTTCCGACTGGAAATCCGAAGTTTACCCAATTGACTACTGCGCCCGTGGATTCATTAGAACATTAGGTTATTGTCTGTTGGAAAGATATGATTTGATTATGTTTTGTGATTTGGTTAATGGAACATAATAATGTAGAGTCATTTCAACTTCCTGATCGATTGTACCAAAAAGTTGTTTTATCTTCTTTTGTCTGGTTTTGTTTTGTTTTGTTTTCTCTGGTTATGTTTGGTTTGGTTTGGTTTGGTGTGGTGTGGTTTGGTTTGGTTTGGTTTGGTTTGGTTTGGTTTGGTTTGGTTTGGTTTGGTTTGGTTTGGTTTGGTTTGGTTTGGTTTGGTTTGGTTTTGTTTGGTTTTGTTTGGGTTGGTTCGGTTTGGTTTGGTTTGGTTTGGTTTGGTTTGGTGTGTGTTTGGTTTGGTTTGGTTTGGTTTGGTTTGGTTTGGTTTGGTTTGGTTTGGTTTGGTTTGGTTTGGTTTTGCTTCGTTTGAGTTGGTTTGGTTTGGTTTGGTTTGGTCTGGTCTGGTTTTTGTTTTGGCTTGGTCTGGTCTCATCTGGACTGGTTTGGTTTGGTTTCATTTCGTTTGATTTGGTTTGGTTTGGTTTGGTTTATTTTGGTTTGGTTTGGTTTGGTTTGGTTTCATTTCGTTTGGTTTGGTTTGGTTTGGTTTGGTATGGGAAACCAAGTGGCGGAACGATAGATAATTTGTTTATCTTCTTGTTGTTGTCAAGCCATTGATCAGTAAGGTCAGATAGTTGGTTTTGCTGTTTGACATGAGCTTTTGTTTGTTTGTTTGATTGTTTCTTCGTTCGTTCGTTCGTTCATTTGTTTGTTTGTTTGTTTGTTTGTTTGTTTGTTTGTTCGTTCGTTTGTCAAAAGCCACATTAGTTGGGATGGAGTAGTTACTGTCAGAATCAGAATTAAAATCAAATTATTTATTCATTTAAGCTTCAGCCCCATATAAAGAGGTGTAGTTACTTTCATTCATATGAGTGGCCATAAATTTCTGTATGCAGTTTTTTGTTTGTTTCTTTCTTTCTTTCTTTGTTGGTAATTGGGTTTTTTGTATGTTTGTTTCTTTGTTTCTTTGTTTGTTGTTTGTTTGTTTGTTTGTTTGTTTGTTTGTTTGTTTGTTTGTTTGTTTGTTTGTTTGTTTGTCTGTCTGTTTTGAGAAAACGGGAATCTTGAAACTGGTCAATATAAATTAAAGATCCATCTTCCTGACTTGCACGAATAAATTTCTTCGATTCTTTTCCTTGTGTTTCCTTTTCTTTCTTTCTACGTTAAAAAAAACTGACAATATCAAGTCAGAACATCAATGTCTTGTTCGTGTTGTTATTGTTTTAGACAACTGGAAATGAAGATCTTACAACATGCTCTCTCTCTCTCTCTCTCTCTCTCTCTCTCTCTCTCTCTCTCTCTCTCTCTCTCCTTCTCTCTCTCCCTCACACACACACACACAACTACACACATTCACTCACTCACAAACACACACAAACACACACACGCACACACACACACACACATACATACATACATACATACATACATACATACATACATACACACACACACACTCACTCACTCACTCACTCACAACTACACACATTCACTCACTCAAAAACACACGCGAACCACACACACACACATACACCACACACACACACCACACACACACACACACACACACACACACACACACACACACACACACACACACACACACACACACATACACACTAATATCACTTATAGTGAAAAGACGTTAAATCAAGGAACGAACGAACACACACATACACACACACTCACTCACTCACTCACTCACTCACAACTACACACATTCACTCACTCAAAAACACACGCGAACCACACACACACACACACCCACACACACACACACACACACCCACACTCACACACACCCATACACACACTCACCTCTCTCTCTCTCCTCTCTCTCTCTCTCTCTCTCTCTCTCTCTCTCTCTCTCTCTCAATAAAAAAAATCGTTAAGTCTGTTGAAAACGAAATACACAACAAAATTTTAATGGCAAAACCAACGATACGCAAATTTATAAATCCAATACAGTACTTCAATACTCAAGACCTCTCAAACACACTTTTCTGACACTTAAACGACCACGAGGTCGTGAACAAACATAACACAAACATAGTAATGAAACATATTACACAAGCTAACTAATAATCAACCAGACAACAATTCAACCAACCAACCAACCAACCAATCAACCAAGCAGTCAGACAAACGACCACACAACCGATCAAAAAAAAAATGTCAGAAAAATAAGCAGACAAGCCAACAACAACAACAACAAAACTGAAATATACATTTGCAATTACTACGTCTTTGCGTGTTTATCGTATCCAACAGTTTCATTTTCATTTTTTCAAAATGGTGTGTACGTGATGGGAGAGAATTCCATACGCGCTGTCGCCACAGATGCCATGTTATGAATTAGAATAAGAGAAAATTAGTGCGTCGACTAGGAAGCAAACTCAGGTCATTCATGTGGTAGGCGAGTGTTCTTCCATCAGACCACCTATGCAAGGCGATCATCTTTTGACCACTGCGCTCCCACCTACCCTACTCCCACGCTTACCAATGAATAAATAAATAAATGAATGAATGAATAAAGAAATAAATAAACAAATACATAAATAAATAAATGAATAAATAAATAAATAGATTAATCAATCAATCAATAAGTAAATAGACAAATAGATAAATAAATAAATAAAAAAGAAAGAAAGAAAAGAAAAGAAGTACGAAATCTGGAGCCAATAAACAAAGACAATTTTTAAAAAACGAAAATAGGATGAATAAAGAACAAAAATGCGATCAAATAAACAAAGAAAAATAAACAAAAACAAAAAGAGTGAGACAACAAATTTACGAACAA
>JAPXFY010000020.1:63542922-63550422 GCA_030674185.1 Monoplex corrugatus
TGATCAGTTTAACTGCCGAAACAATAACAACCATAAATAGTCTCCCTTCATTTGAATGTTTAGTTTTTGTCTGTATAGCTGTTCCGATTTTCCTTTGTTTTACATTTTGTTTTCTTTTTTCTTCTTTACTTCATTTTTTTATATTCTATTTCCTCTTTTATTTTGTTTCATTTTCTCTTTCAAACTTTTTTTTATTCCCCTTAAACAAGTAATATAAACAAATGCAAGACAGAACAACACAGCGCTTTATTCTGATTTATTTCATTTGTTTTATTTTATTTCATTTTATATCATTTTTTGTTTTATTTTATCTATTTCATTTCGTTTGATCTTATTCTTTTGCCCTCGTATTTCATCTTTTATCGTCATATTTAATTCTGTCCATCTACATAATTATTCATTTTGTTCTCATATTTTTTAATTATTTGTGTGATCATTTATTTTATTATTTTTATATTTTCAGTCATTTTCTCAGGCTCAACAGAACATCAGGGAAATTGTGTTGTTGATTGTGTCATAAGTTTTGTGTATTTTGTTGACGTATCGGCAGAACCATACTTTTGATGTGAGCCCCAGAAGTATGATCTTGTATTTTGTTGCCTTTCGGCAACGCTTGGCAAAAGCCGGTAAACCAAAAATTGCGGCCCCTTGGTTTTGTGAATCAAATACGTGTTCTCATTCTATTCTTGGCGTGCTTCTGGTATTCATTTGTTTATTCATTTATTCATTTATTTACTTTTAGATATATTCGTTTATTTATTCGTTTATTTGTTCGATTATTTCTTATTTCCCTTAAATCTATTCATTTGTTTATTTTCTTATTCATTTGTTTTTTATTTGTTTATTTATCTATTTATTCATTTATGTATTTTTTAGGTATATTCGTTTATTTGTTCGTTTGTTTGTTCTATTATTTCTTATTTCCCTTAAATCTTCTTTATTTGTTTATTTATTTATTCATTTATTCATTTATTATTTATTATTCTTGCGTTCGTTCTTGGCATTGACAATGACGACATAGATGTCATTATCCATTTTAAATGTTAACTTCACGTTCTGTGTCAAACGGACAGAAAGCCAGAGACGTAAGAGAGCAAGGGTTAACACTAAAGGGGAAAAACACAGAAATCAATCGATCAACACACAAGCAGAAAAAAAATGACAGGGATGAAATTTAAAATTACGATCGTAAAAGAAAAACGTCAAGCAACCAAACATCCGTCAGATTTAGCCGAGCTAATGAACTTACGAGTAAGTATCAAATCAGCAAAATGTTACTGCCGAGCTGATGAACTTACGAGTAAGTATCAAATCAGCAAAATGTTACTGCCGAGCTAATGAACTTACGAGTAAGTATCAAATCAGCAGGATGTTACTGCCGAGCTGATGAACATACAAGTAATTACCAAATCAGCAAAATGTTACTGCCGAGCTGACGAACATACAAGTAATTACCAAATCAGCAAAATGTTACTGCCGAGCTGACGAACATACAAGTAATTACCAAATCAGCAAAATGTTACTGCCAAGCTGATGAACGTACGAACAATTATAAATATCAGGAGAATGTTGTATGATGAACATACAAGTCATTATCAAATCATCAGAATGTTCCTCTAATAGTTGTGTAAACTTAGCCAGTTAAAGACCACAGAACACACAAGAATGCGTGCAAACAGCCGATACACCAGGGACAAACATACACCATATTTCAAAGGACAAACAGAGATAGAATTTTTTTTTCAGATGTGTCAATGGTCAGTTTTAAACTACTAATGCTACACTGTCGTGCTAAAATCTTTAAACACACGCGCGGATGAACTCACTGATGTACACATACGCGCTCAGGCCCATAAATTCATAATGAAATGTACACATGAATAGAGAAATAAATCAATAAACATGAATAAATGAAAATATATATTCCTTTTTTTTTATAATCTCCACTACTACCACCATCATCATTATCATCATCATCATCGTCGTCGTCGTCGTCGTCGTCATCGTTGCTATTGTTGCTGTCGTCGTCGTCGTTGTTGTAGTTATGGTTGTCAGTCGTCGTCGCATTCATCATCATCATCATCATCATCCTCGTTAGTAGTAGTAGTAGTAGTAGTAGTAGTAGTAGTAGCAGTAGTAGTAGTAGTAGTAGTAGCAGTAGTAGCAGTAGAAGAAGTAGTAGTAGTAGTGTAGTAGTAGTAGTAGTAGTCTTATTATTATTATTATTATTATTATTATTATTATTATATTATTATCATTATCATTATCATCATTATGATGATCATCATCATCGTTATTATTATATTCTTGTCATTGTTCTTGTTATTCACATTATCATCATTGCTATCATTATTGTCATTTTAATAGAATAGATTGTTATCATGTTGTCGTGGAAACCAATGTGAAATGTAAAATGTTTGAAGTACTGGTCTAATACACAAGACAAGGAGTGTGAATGTCGTTTTTTCTCACATTTACTTTTCTGTTCAGCTTTGTGACAGTTTTCATGGAGGTGAAGGGTCGGAGGGAATCCCCCTTAAAAGGAACACAGGGATCGATTGTTGACTTTTTCTTAGCATAATGATAACTGACAGTTGATGATCATCTTTGAACAGCAAAAACACACAGAGACGAACAAACAAAACTGAGCAAGATGAAATGAAAACAACACAACTTAAAAGTACAAAAAAGGGAAAGAAAAAAAACACACACACGCACGCACGCACGCACACACACACACACACACACACACACATAAAAGAAACAACAACAACAACAACAAAAACACACACACACAAAAAAAAAAAAAATAAACAAATGTCACTTAACAGTCTATTCATTTGTTCATAATTCGAAATCGATAAATATATGTGTACATGTCTCTAATGACTGAGTGTACCATTGTTAAGTATCTTCTCTCTCCCTCTCCCTCTCCCTCTCTCACACACACACTCTCTCTCTCTCTCTCTCACTCTCTCTCTCTCACTCTCTCTCTCTCACTCTTCGTTTGTTCTTACCGACTTTCCTCTACGTACGTTCTTGTGCAATGTAAATACGTGTTAGTAAAGGATTTCAATCTTCTTTTTTTTTTTTTTTTTCGTTTGTTTAATTTATGTTATTTCCTTCTTCTCTTTTCCGATTGATTATAAGGAGTTCACACTACTGAGTTCTGACTTTCCTGACTTCTTTTATTGTGGAGATATTGGTTCATCATGAGCATTGATATTCCCGTTCGGTCGTTGTATTTTAACAGACATATTTTCTTGAGTTAAATTCATAACGTAGTTGTTTTAATTATTTCCAAATTGGGATATGAATATGTGTATTACGTCAGTACAATCTTTATGTTAACCTGAAAATAAATAATTTATGACTATGAACAGTGGTGTATTTCCAAATATCTTCTATTTATCGCTATACTAGTGTTTTAAATATCGTTTCCGATACATAAAATTGCATTTTGAAAAATACAGATTTTGATCACTGCTGTGGATGTGTGGGAATGACAAAACACAATAATATTTCCTCGGTTCCTGGTCATATCGCTGTACTCGTATTTTCCAAAATATCATTTTACATATATATACTATTGCATTTCAACAGGAAAACTGGAGGGAAAGAAAGCACCATTTAGACCTAGGGAGAAAATACTGGACGGACTTGCACGATGGCTGAGGACAGAGAGGGTGGAAGATGTACTTACAGCGACAGGGGATAGATTCGTATGGAGGGCCATGATCGCCAACACCATGCGGCAGGGCACATGATGATGATGATGACTATTACATTTTGGAAACACAAATTTTGACTATTAACATGGATGTGTCAGAATCACAAAACAGAACAATCAATGGATACAGATAAGCAACGGAATCTAGTGAACACAATACAGACAGAAATGCACATTGGTGACTATAAAAAAGAAAAGTTATTTGATGCAGTGTTTCGTATGACAGTCTAAGGCTGCATGGTAAAAGAAATATAGATAATAAACAAGTAAATAAAACGATAAATACATAAACAAATAAAAGATCGACTCACTATCTTCTCAAGTAAGGTTAAAAACCAGAGAAAAAAATATTCGTGTTTTAAGTATTGCTGCCAATAGTAAACATTATTCACAAGGCACAAAAGAAAAATAATTTTGGTATGATATAAAAACAGCACCGTCATTCTGAACACAATCAACATGTAAATGCTACATTCAACAATGCGTATGTTACACAATATTACACAGTATTGCACACCAAACAACGATTCAGTATTATAAATTGTCATTCATAGTATCATCATTTGATGTTTCGTAATATATACACAATTTCATACTTCAACAACACAATAAAAACCACATCGTTTTAATGTAAACGTAGCACCAAATGCACACATTTGTGAATACCCCGACACGTAAACAAAATGACTGGAACCATGGTAAAAATATCTATTCTTGTGATCAGTCACATAATATAATGTTCATCAAATGAAAAAAGTGCTTCATCAAATTGTAATAAAACCTTTGGTATTCATTTTCGTTACAATTATGCATTTGAACAAACCATGGTACCATACAATATAACGCAGTACTTCACAAGAAACACTAAGAGGGTGTGGAAGGGACCCGGAGCATCAGTGCCTCGCCACTCTCCGGACAATCACCTCCCAAGCTCTCGACAGCCACTCGATTGCCATTATCAAAGCAAAGGGGGTTGTCCATAGGCCATGCATTGCATGACCCATTCTGACCAAGTCATCAATTACCTTGTTTACAAACCGAATGGCAAGGTGGGGAGATGGCAAACCCCGGGACATAGCCACACAACGCTTACCAACCAGGTCCAGCCCAGCTTCCGAACCAAGAGAGAAATGGAGACTCCTCTCTCGCCCCACTCTGGTCTTCATCTCTCTTTCGATCAGCCTGCCCTGCCACCAGTTCGCATAGCTGCCAGCTCCTTCCCCCTTCTACAGTCTATTTCGTAGATTTTAAAGTCGTACCACTCTCAGAGTATACGAGGACCAGCTACACACATTGTTTGAAGAAGGTTTAAGAAATTTTAGTTGCAATGTGAGGTACCGATGCTTTTGTCGGTTCTCATGGACAGACTCATAAACATGATCTCTGTCACTACGGTCATCAAAGTCAGACAAGAATGGCGCTCCGGCTCGTCCACGTGACATGACGGCCATATTCATGGCCAGATGTGGTCTGACCGTGTAGACGACGAACAGAAGAAGATGAAGAAGAATTACATGTATAATCTTTTTTGTCTGTTTTCCAAACACAATATAATGTGCACTATTTCTGTTTGTTTATTAACTTGGTTGTTTGGTTGGTTGGTTGGTTGGCTGGTTGGTTGGTTGGTTGGTTGGTTGGTTGGTTGGTTGGTCGGTTGGATTTTTGCTTGTTTGTTTGCTTGCTTGCTTGCTCGTTTGCTTGCTTGCTTCCTTACTTACTTGCTTGCATGCTTACTTGCTTGCTTGCTTGTTTGTTTGTTTGTTTGTTTGTTTGTTTGTTTGTTTTTGTTTGTTTCCTATCTTTTTAAATGTAACATTTGTCAAAAGATCATGTCCATCTTTAAGATGGGAATTAATATAAAAGTTATTTTACATGCACGATCATTTCACAGGCACAATAAAGCTGTGCTTACCTGACCAATGATCCTTTGGAAGACCCTTGACAGATTTTGTTAATTCACTACACCAGAGCTCGTTGTGCAAACTTTTAAACTGTACATTTATCTTATCAATATTTAGCACTCCATAGATGTGGAACACAGGAGGAGTTGTAGCTGTACACGAAACGTGAACATATAACTCGATGTGTATGTACAGCTTACACAGATAATCTGTCTGGACTGGTATCTTCAAGGCACAGTTTTCAAGGCAGCTTCATATTTTCAACAAGATTTATAGTCACTCTTCACGAAACAATCCAAACACACAATCTTTGGTTTACAAAATTAATGTCATCTTCTTGAAAGGCACTCACAATTCTGTCAAAAACACCGTCAGCAAGAGGCTTCCATCCAAAAATGAACAACATTAACAATTAACATATTTTAGAGATAGCTTAATAACCAACTCTTTCCAAAAACACACATTAATCGCCCATGAAAACCAATTTAACAAACACCAAAAACATCATAAAATATGGTACAGAAAATATCAAATGATGATTAATCTGCTCACCAAACTTCTGCATGCAGCAAATAATCGGTTTGTATAATCAATTATTAAAAGTTGCTTTCAGCAGTGTGTAAAAACTGAACACATTTGAAATAGTCATGTTCACACAGAGCTGCAAGAGGTGTCAACAAAGAGGCACCGACTCTGGAACTTGCAGAAGTTCTGCAGCAAGACACGTTGGGAAGAACTGGACTGCAGAAGGTTCTCAAACTGATGTTTTGGCCCTAAACTGTTCACGCTCTAAGGGGCCGGGCGAGGCCGCATCCAGGTCATGATTCCTGACACTGTCACTTGCTGAATTTCTGTTTTATGTACACAGAATAGGCAGACCATGTTAAAACGTTCTTGCTTTCCTCATGTTTCAGACCATCTAGGATTCTCTCTTATCTTCGTTAAAGTTGAAAGACGTACTCTGTATAGAGACTTTCTTCACTGATATGACCGGTAATCATCATCACAGTCTACAACACTACACACTGATTATCGTAATATCCAGGCCACGCAAAAACCATGCTCACATCGCATCGCTGGGCTTCATCAGGCATAATAAAAGACAATTCCAGAGTCAGCTTTGTGCATGCATTAATATATTGAAAGAGGGCATCGTGCTATGAGCCGAGTGTAGCTGCTTGTGCAGGCGTTGGTTGGTTTGTCCTGAAGAGGAGATTGGCAGTCGACAACCTTTTCTTCACAAAGATATATATATATAAACTGACACTGACTATTCAGGATATCTGTCAGCCGTTCGTATTGCAGAACTTTGCTTCACACTCCAACAAGATCTTATCAGATTTCAACTCCTTTCATTATGGATTAAGTTCTTTACTTTGTATCATTTTCA
The DNA here is from genome assembly GCA_030674185.1 of Monoplex corrugatus. Classification (NCBI taxonomy): domain Eukaryota; kingdom Metazoa; phylum Mollusca; class Gastropoda; order Littorinimorpha; family Ranellidae; genus Monoplex; species Monoplex corrugatus. The sequence continues at coordinate 63,549,944 of JAPXFY010000020.1, forward strand.
ACAGTTTATACTACTTGAAAACATTGCTTGACACCACTGTGACAGTTTATCTCCATAAGTTTGTTTCACACTGACCGGTACATTATGCCCCTTTAAACAGATACTGGCAGTCCATCAGACATCATGTCTTTGCTTCTAGGATTTACGATTAGCTGGTAGTGTTGTTGTAATATGGTTTTGCGCTTCTGATCTCTCATTTCATACAATGGAGTAGAACAGTACGCATAATCATTAATACTAAGACAGCAGTATCACTAGAATGTATTTTCACCAGAAGCAAAAGGAGATGGCTCCATGTGCTAACTGAGAAAGGAGAATGACGTTTCCAGTCATAGAATCTAGTCATAGCATCTCTTGTGCTTTTCATATGTTGTGCTGACCAGTGTGCCTGTTTGTTTATTGTGCTTCACTTGTTGTTATGAACACTGTTTATATAAGCCGTTTTACATCTGATCTTCACGAAACAAACATTTTACTTT
>JAPXFY010000020.1:63555422-63567922 GCA_030674185.1 Monoplex corrugatus
GTGGATAGGGTAAGGGGGGTCATAGAGTAAAAGTTTTGCAGTTGGTGGATAGGGTGAGGGGGTCATAGAGTTAAAATTTTGCAGTTGGTGGATAGGGTGAGGGGGTCATAGAGTTAAAATTTTGCAGTTGGTGGATAGGGTGAGGGGGTCATAGAGTAATTTTTTTGCAGTTGGTGGATAGGGTGAGGGGGTCATAGAGTTAAAATTTTGCAGTTGGTGGATAGGGTGAGGGGTCATAGAGTTAAAATTTTGCAGTTGGTGGATAGGGTGAGGGGGTCATAGAGTAATTTTTTTGCAGTTGGTGGATAGGGTGAGGGGGTCATAGAGTTAAAATTTTGCAGTTGGTGGATAGGGTGAGGGGGTCATAGAGTTAAAATTTTGCAGTTGGTGGATAGGGTGAAGGAGTCATAGAGTTAAAATTTTGCAGTTGGTGGATAGGGTGAGGGGGTCATAGAGTAAAAGTTTTGCAGTTGGTGGATAGGGTGAGGGGGTCATAGAGTAAAAGTTTTGCAGTTGGTGGATAGGGTGCGGGGTCATAGAGTATTTTTTTTTGCAGTTGGTGGATAGGGTGAGGGAATGAAAGGGTTAAAATACTTGTCCTGGACGCAAGAGACACGAGTTTGAATCACGGACCCCACAGGGACTTTTCTACTCCCACCCCCCCCCCCCCCACCGCCATCCACTACTAGATCTCAAATGGTGGTCTGGGCGCTAGTCTTTTGGAAGAGACATTGAAACGGGGTCCCGTGTGGCAGCAAGCATTCTGCTCATGTTAAAGATCCCACGACAACAAAGGAATTGTCCCATGGCAAAAAGTTCGTTAGGAAAATCCACTTTCGAACACGAACAAAAACACATGAATACAGGGAAAAAAGAAGTGGCGCTACATTGCGGCTACGCCCTTCTTCTTGTGAGGAACATCTTGAATTTCACATGGAAATTCTGTGACAAAAAGACGGAACGAAAACAATATACTACTGCTGCTGCTACAATTACTACTACTACTACTACTACCATTACCACTACTACTACTACTGCTACTACTACCACTACGACTCCAACTCCTACTCCTACTACTACTAATAATAATAATGATAAGAAGAAGAAGAAGAAGAATGATAATAACATAATGATAATGAAGACGATGATGACAAAATATAACAATAATGATAAGAATAACAACAATAGTAATGATAACAACAACTATCATTATTATCATCATTATTAAAAAGAGGAATGATGATGATGACAACGACGATAACAACAACAACAATAATAATGATAATAATAATAATATACCAATAATAGCAGTAATAATCACATTAATAATAATAATAGTAGTAGTAGTAGTAGTAGTAATGATAATAATGATAATGATAATAACAATAATAATAATAATATAACACTAATAACAATAATGAAAAGGGATTCGAATCTTTCGTCTTTCTCCCGTTCAGCCAGACAGAGACAGTCTAGCAGCAAACACGGCTGTCTCTGTACCTCAACCCCCCGCCTCCAACCTCACACCCACTCTACACCCCCCCACCCCCACCCCCACTAACCTCCGCAGGATATATGGGGGGCTTGGTTCCAATCAGAGCCGCCTGAAGACAGAATGATGGCCAGGGGATGCGGGCCAAATGCATGCAGACAGAGGGCTAGATCACAAGACAGGAAGTGAGGAAAAAGACGAACCGGAAATCGGCAGTACAACAGAAGGATTGTGTCTGTGATGTTGTGTGTGTCTTGGTCGTGGTTGTCGTCTCGTCGGTCTGGGGTGGGGGGGTGAGGGTGAGGGTGGTGGTGGTGGTGGTGGTGGTGGTTGTGTGTGTGTGTGTGTGTGTGTGTGTGTGTGTGTGTGTGTGTGTGTGTGTGTGTGTGTGTGTTGTGTGTGTGTAGTGTAGTGTGGTGTAGTGTGTGTGTGTGAGTAGTGTCTGTGTCTGTGTGTGTTGCCTGTGTGTGTGTGTTGCCTGTGTGTGTGTGTGTTTGTGTGTGTGTGTGTGTTTGTGTGCGTGTGTATGTGTGGTGTGTGTGTGTTTGTATGTGTGATGTGTGTGTGTGGTGTGTATGTGTGTGTGTGTGTGTGCAGTTGTGTTGCCTGTGTATGTGTGTGTGTGTGTGTTTTGAAGGAGAGGGAGGGGGAAGTGGGCAAGTAGTGTTGCGTTGGAGAGAAGGGGGTCAGAGGGGGTGTTTTGTGCGTGTGCGTGTGTGTGTGTGTGTGAGTGTGTGTGTGTATTTTGCGTGTGTGTATGTATGTATCTTTGTGTGTGTGTATGCATGTATGTTTGTGTGTGTGCGTGTGTGTGTGTGTGTGTGTGTGTGTGTGTGTGGTGTGTGTGTGTGTACTGTCTGTCTGTCTGTGCTGTCGTGTCGATCTGTGTATTGTGTGTATGTGTTGGTGTTGTGTGTGTGTGTGGTGTGTTGCTTGTGTGTGGTGTTGCTTGTGTGTGTGTGTTGCTTGTGTGTGTGTGTGTGTGTTGTGTGTGTGTGTGTGTGTGTGTTGTGTGTGTGTGTGTGTGTGTGGTTGCTGTGTGTGTGTGTGTTTGTGTGTGTGTGTGTGTGTGTTGTGTGGTGTGTTAGTGTGGTGTGTGTGTGTTTGTATGTGTGATGTGTGTGTGTGTGTGTATGTGTGTGTGTGTGTGTGCAGTGTGTGTTGCCTGTGTATGTGTGTGTGTGTGTGTTTTGAAGGAGAGGGAGGGGAAGTGGGCAAGTAGTGTTGCGTTGGAGAGAAGGGGTCAGGAGGGGTGTTTGTGCGTGTGCGTGTGTGTGTGTGTGAGTGTGTGTGTGTATGTTTGCGTGTGTGTATGTATGTATCTTTGTGTGTGTGTATGCATGTATGTTTGTGTGTGTGCGTGTGTGTGTGTGTGTGTGTGTGTGTGTGTGTGTGTGTGTGTGTGAACAACAGGAGGGGAGAAGGGGGCAAGTGGTGTGTGTTAGGGGGAGAGGGGCTTAGGAGGGGTGTTCGGGATGTGTGCGTGTATGTTCGTGTGTGTGTGTGTGTATCTGTCTGTCTGTCTGTCTGTCTGTCTGTCGATCTGTGTATATGTGTGTATGTGTGTGTGTGTGTGTGTGTGTGTGTTGCTTGTGTGTGTGTTGCTTGTGTGTGTGTTGCTTGTGTGTGTGTGTGTGTGTTGTGTGTGTGTGTGTGTGTGTGTTGTGTGTGTGTGTGTGTGTGTTGCCTCTGTGTGTGTGTGCGCGCGCGCGCGCGCGCGCGCGTGTGTGTGTGTGTGTGTGTGTGTGTGTGTGTGTTGTGTGTGTGTGTGTGTGTGTGTGTGTGTGTGAATCTACTAGTGTATGTGTGTCTGTGCCTTTCTGTGTGTGTTCGTCTTTATGTGTGTTTGCCTGTACGCGTGTGTGCGTAAGCACGTACAAACGAATGCTTGTTACTGTATCTTATTGTTTCAAACTGATACGACTCGACTTTGATAGATGTTTTACGGACTTCGACTCTGAAACTCTTATATCTCAGCCCTGAATTTTCTCAGAAACTAACCAACAAACAAACAGGCAAACAAATATCCAGATAAACGGACACACCGACGGACATATCAAAACACCAGACTATTACCGCTGCCACGAAGCAGGTAAATGAAAATAAACGCAGACTGAAACTAACATATCGAAATAACATAAACATATAACCACATACAAATAAATGTGAAAAGTGAATGAACATAAACTATCACTGAATTTATCTAACGAAACAAAATCTACACAAAGAATTAAATAAAAATAAATAGAAAATAAACAGGCAGACAGATAAGGCAAAGAAAGACAGACAGGCATAAATGGAGTGAAGAGAGAACGGGACGGAGACAGACAGACAGACAGATATAGATACAGACAGACAAACAGACAGACAGACAGACAGAATGACAGACACAGATAAACGTTTAAAAAGACAGACATTCAGGTCTAAATCACTCTCTGTTGTACGCAAACACGTGTTTTTAGGTTAGCAACGGCAATTTTGAAGGAAAAATGGCGTTTAGTTATAAACTTTTACCGTTAGGAAAATAAGGCATCATTGCTATTGTCATTGTCATTGTCATTGTCATTGTCATTGTCATTGTCATTATCATTGTCGATATCATTCTTCAAAGTGGCGAAGCAGACGTACTGAGAGAGAGAGAGAGAGAGAGAGAGAGAGAGAGAGAGAAAAGAGAGACAGACAGACAGAAAGAAAGGCAGGCAGATAGACAGAGAGACAGACAAAGACAGACACAGAGAGAGAGAGACAGAAAGAGACAGACAGACAGAGAAAGAGAGACAGACAGACTCAAAGAGAGGCAGAGACAGACAAACAGACAGACAGACAGAGAGACGGGCAGACAGAGAGAGACAGACAGACTGACAGACTGACAGACTGACAGAGACAGACAGACAGACAGACAGACAGAGAAAGAGAGAAGGAGAGACAGACAGACACAGACAGACAGACAGACAGACAGAGAGAGGAGTGGTCTGTGAAGGAGAGGGAATAGACATATAGGCAGGATATACACATATTCTATTCTCCTCATTTAGCTCTCCATAACCACGGGAGATTAGTCGCAGAATTGTTCAGACGTTAGTCTGCCAATAACTAAACTCGACATTTCAGGGTTCGTTTCCCTTTGAGGCCTCGACTTTTCTCTTCAGTTTGATCAGAAAATCGAACTGAACATCTAATCCTTCAGAAGAACACGACAAACAGGTAGAATATGTATGCCTTCTAACCTGCACACGCTAAAGATCCAAAGGCACATGAAAGTCGAAGACTAGGGCTTTCGCCGGGCTGTCCTGGTATAAGACATTGGAAAGACAGGTTCATTTCCCAGGTCCCTCTTCTTGAAGCCAATCAGCCTTCTTGCCTTTCTAAAGTCTTGGTCCAAAAAATTTAGGTGGCGCTGTACTGTGGCAACGCGCTCTCAAAGGACAAAAGCAGCCCGAGTTTCACATGGTAAATCCATGAAAAGAATATTAACATGAATATGGACATGAATATGAATGTGATTATAAACACGAATATGAACATGAATATGAACATGAATATGAATATGACATGAATATGAACATGAATATGAATATGAACATGAATATGAACATGAATATGAATATGAACATGAATATGGATATGGACATGAGTATGAATATGAATATGAACATGAATATGAATATGAATATGGATATGGATATGAATATGGATATGAATATGAATATGGATATGAACATGAATATGAATATGAATATGAACATGAACATGAATATGAATATGAACATGAATATGAATATGGATATGGATATGAATATGAGTATGAGTATGAATATGAATATATCTCCAACTCTAGGCCCTCGCTTTCCCCCTACTTTCAATCCGTAAGCTAATCAACAACAAACAAATAAATAAACAAAGGACAAACAAACAATTTCCCATGCATTTTAACTCCCGCTCAATGGGTGTGGTAGTGAACTGGATAAACATTGGACTTCCAACCGGAAGGTCCCGGGTTCAAGCCGCTTAATCACTTCCGCCTGGTGGGTTACCGTTACTATTATTTTTGTTTAAAGCCCAGCCGACTGGGTAGAGCCATATCAGGGCTATAACCGTTTCAAAGCATACGCAATTCTTCAATAGGGGGAAAAAAGGAAAAGAAAAGTAAGTCACATATCAATGCATTTGCACACATAATCTGAGGAGATGCCCCTGGCGCTGACCACTCTTTCCAATTTATCGCACAGGAGGATTAAAAAAAACATACATGAATACCAATTTAAACATAATTAAGGACACTGAAACATATATAAAAACAGGCCTAAATTACCTCAAATTCCTTCCGCATATCTCATTTCCCTAGAGCCAGACCTGCACTTAATACATGTACCCAGTTATCAATCCTAAGAGAAAGTATGTAAGACTTTATCGAACACATGCAGGTGAATGGACCAGCAAGGCAGAAAATGATACGAAAAAAATGACAGAAAGCAAAGGAGAAAGGAAGAAACAAAGAAAGTGACAGAAAAAAAGGAAATTTTTAGCACAGAATTTATGACAGGAATAAATGACGGAAAGTAAAGGAGGAAGGCAGAAACAAAGACAGTGACAGAAAAGAGAACGTTTCTAGCACAGAATTTCCAGAAGGTGGGGGTACTATTGAAAAAAATTTATACTGAAAGAGACCACGGCATCCCCACGGGTATCGCCTGGTAGATAAAGGGTGAAGATTTCTTTCAACTCTCAGTCATCATGTGTGCAGACTTTCCAGTGCATCAACCCTTTTCATATTTATACGCATGCTGAATATTATCAAAAGTATGCACGTTTAAGATCCTGTAAGTTCTGTCAACGTCTGGTAGCTTATGGAAACATAAAAACACTCAGCATGCACACCCACCCAAGACGGAATATGCAGACTGTGCAGTAACATACCGCCTGCACAGTGTGGGCAAAACAATGGAACGAAAGAGAAAAAGAAGAACAAAAAATAAAATAAAATCAAACAAAAAAGACTTCCGCCTACCTACCCCAAAAGATCAACCACTATTATCACCATCCTCTCCCCCACCCTGTAAAAATAATAAAAGGAAAAAAAATTTAAAAGAAAGAATTCACCACCCTCTCTCCCTACCCTTTAAAAGATGGAAGGAAAAAATTTTAAAAAGGAAGAATTTTAGAAAAACAGGGAAGAAATAGACGCCGTCCCCATATTCCCAATTTTGGCCATGTGTCTCTCATTGCGGATCATTTGTGTAACCCCATGATATTTTGCTGCATATCGGTTGACAGACGCGTTGCTGTGGCTTTCTGCCCTCTGAGGCCAATCAGGCGATGTGTTGCTTGCAACCCCCGGGACGGGGGCCCTGGATCAATAATAGTTAACTGGATACAATGATATCTTACCATAGGCCTGACTCTGGCAAGGGTGTAAGTGAAACAGCGAGAGAGAGACAGAGACTGAGACAGACAGACAGACAGAGAGAGTGTGTGTGCGTGTGTGTGTGTGCGTGTGTATGTGTGTGTGTGTGTGTGTGTCTTCCATGTGAAAGAGAGAAAGAGAGAGAGGGAAGAGAGAGAGTGTGTGTGTGTGTGTGTGTGTGTGTGTGTGTCTTCTGTGTGAAAGAGAGAGAGAGAGAGAGAGAAAGAGAGAGAGTGAGGGAGAGAGTATGTGTATGTGTGTGTGCGTGTCTTCTGTGTGAAAGAGAGAGAGAGAGAGAAAAGAGAGAGAGAGAGAGAAAGAGAGAGAGTGAGGGAGAGAGTATGTGTATGTGTGTGTGCGTGTCTTCTGTGTGAAAGAGAGAGAGAGAGAGAAAGAGAGAAAGGGAGAAAGAGAGAGAAAGAGAGAAAGGGAGAAAGAGAGAGAGAGAGTGTGTGTGTGTGTGTGTGTGTGTGTGTGTGTGTGTGTGTGTGTGGTGCGTGTGTATGTGTGTGTGTGTGTGTGTGTCTTCCATGTGAAAGAAAGTGTGTGTGTGTGTGTGTTGTGTGTGTGTGTGTGTGTGTGTGTGTGTGTGTGTGTGTGTGTGTGTGTGTGGTGTGTGTTGTGTGTGTGTGTGTGAGTGAAATCAGAACTCCAAACTCAGATTTCAGAACACATTTAACACTTAAGTCAAAAACTAAAAGAAAACAAAAACAAATAAAACAAAGTTCATCTTCTTGATGAAGTAGGAACGATATGTATTGCTGCTACTTCAAATGGTCTTGTCGCTGGTGCTGCAACTGATAATAATGGATGATACTGATGGACGATGAGGATGTTGCTACTGCTGCTGCTGCTCCCTTTGTTATTACTATTATTGTTGTTGTCGTTGTTGTTGATAAGGACGCTAACGACGATGACGATGTTAAGGGGGCAGACCTACCCAGATTTGGGTACCAAGATTGTGATGTTCAGTGTTTCAGTTCTAATTATCCAATCACCATGATATTTGGCAAGAAGATACCTCAGACAGTATTCTTTGGGTTGAATATCTTTGTTGGGGTCTGTGAGTTATGAAAAGTTGACAAAAATTAATTAATTAAAAAATGTTCTCGCGAAAATGAAAAAAATATAGTACATACTGACATTTATAACTACACATATATTCATGTTAGGAATTTGATATTTAGTGAGCAAACACATCTGTATAGTATGTATGGCATGTAGTAAAATCTTAGCTCTACTATCATTATTTTCTGTACAATCATCACACCAATTTTTAGAATAATTTTAATTAAAAAAATATAATACAACTTTTGATAAAAATGTTTCTTTCAAGCAGAACTCCAAGATTTTACTACCGACTATAGGTACCCGTCCCTGCTATATGTGTGCCAAATATCAAGGAAATCGGATGAAAACTTTGAACATATTATGTCTGATGTATACATCAGGGTAGGTCTGGGTAGGTCTGCCCCTTTAATGATGGTGATGACGACGGCAGCGGCGACGATGATGATGATGATCATCATCACCATCACCATCGTCATCATCATCGTCGTTGTCGTCGTCGTCGTCGTCATCATCATCATCATCATCATCATCATCATCATCGTCATCATCATGCACACACAAACTACAGAGCCGAAGTGAAAACCCTGGTCCAGTCCACGCGGTAAATATCATCAACAGCGTTACAGACCATGAGAACCAAACAGTATTCCTTACAGGTGCCAGATCATCCTGCAAACAACCGTCACAAGCAGACTGCCAACATCCACATGAAGCACTGCAAAACATCACGTGCACACATTACGTATCCCAGGAAATGATCAGGCAGACAGACAAAATGGCGAAGCTTGGAGCAGAGTTTGAACAGAGAGACAACATCATCATCATCAGGTGCCCTGCCGCATGGCGTTGGCGATCATGGACTTCCATCTGCCTCTATCTCTCGTTGCCCCTAGCATCACAGACCTGTACAGCTTCACAAAGAGACAACAACAGAGATGAAAACCCTCATCAAACCTCTGTTCAGAGCACCCCAGTACGAGTATATCTCCCATTCTTTATGTCGTCGTCCGCTCCGCAAATCCGCCTAATATTTTCTCCTTGGGTCTACCTGGTGCTCGTTTTCCCTCCAGTTTTCCCGTTGTGACTAGGTGCTCACATTGTTCTTGCCTCATAAAATGTCCAAAAAAATTTTGCTCGTCTTTTTCTAATCTTCTTCATTAATGTTCTTTTTTGTGTTTGCCTCTTTCAAGACTGTCTCGTTTGTTTTCTTTGCTGTCCGTGGAACTCTTACTGTCCATGGAACTCTTAACATGTTTTCTTCTTGGAAACCACATTTCAGCTGCCTGAATCTTGTTCTGACTTTGCGTGTTGACTGTCCACACTTCGTATCCGTATCCCAGCTATATGACAGTCACCCCCCAGCTGTCCCAACAAGAGAAAGTCATTTCCCCTCGCCTGAGGACTGGGCTGGGCCACAACAGATTGAACCACCCCACATGGGAGTTTCTGACATGTACCATTCACCAGGTGCTCTTTAGAAAGGCTGACCAGACATCAGAACACATCGTCCAGGACTGTAAGAACTACCGATCACTGAGGGAGAAGATCTGGCCGACACCCCTGTGCCTGTGGGAGAAGCTGTACAGGTCTGTGGATGTGCTACAGAAGCTGTACAGGTCTGTGGATGTGCTACACAAGCTGTACAGGTCTGTGGGTGTGCTACAGAAGCTGTACAGGTCTGTGGATGTGCTACAGAAGCTGTACAGGTCTGTGGATGTGCTACAGAAGCTGTACAGGTCTGTGAATGTGTTGCAGTACACGACCTGTTTCATCCTCGAGAATAAAGCTTAACTCCAACCGTGACGACGAATGAGAAGAAGAAGGGGTTGAAGTGCAAGAAGAAAAACAAGAAGAAGAAGAAGAAGAAAAAATAAAAGATAAAGAAAAAAGAAGAAAGATAAATACGGAAGAAGAGAAAGAAGAAAAAAGAAGATGATGAAGAAAGAAAAAGAATGATGAAGAAGAAGAAAAAGAAGAAGAAGAAGAAGAAGAAGAAGAAAAGAAGAAGAAGAAGAAGAAGAAGAAGAAGAAGAAGAAGAAGAAGAAGAAGAAGAAGAAAAAGAAGAAGAAGAAGAAGAAGAAGAAAAAGAAGAGAAGAAGAAGAAGAAGAAGAAGAAGAAGAAGAAGAAGAAGAAGAAGAAGAAGAAGAAGAAAAGAAGAAGAAAGAAGAAGAAGAAGAAGAAGAAGAAGAAGAAGAAGAAGAGAAGAAGAAGAAGAAGAAGAGAAGAAGAAGAAGAAAAAGAAGAAGAAGAAGAAGAAGAAGAAGAAGAAAAGAAAAGAAGAAGAAGAAGAAGAAGAAGAAGAAGAAAGAAGAAGAAGAAGAAGAAAGAAGAAGAAGAAAATAGAAGAAGAAGAAGAAAAAGAAGAAGAAAATAGAAGAAGAAGAAAGAAGTAGAAGAAAAAACTGTTTTATACTGACGATACACCTTTGACATCAATCGTCTCAACACCGTGATTTATCATCTTTTTTACCTAGCGGTGTACAGCCACTGTTTTTGAATCTCTTCAACTGCGACTGACTAAGCTGTTTACTATTGTAGTTGTAAACAAAACACGAGAGACTGAGCGTGTTTGTGTAAGGGCGGGAGGTATAGGCGAGGGTGGGGGGGGGGAGGGCGCGATTTGAGAGAGAGAACTGGAGAATGAGAGAGAAAGAGACATAGATCTCGAAGACTCGTGGTGCAAAATGTTTTAAGTGTATATTCGTTGGGCCTTCACAAAAGATTTGAACACTGTTTGACATAATTATATTTATGAAGAAAGAAAGAAGTTCACAATGAAGAACAAAATATTTCAAATGTTATACAGAAGACTTTCAAGAGAATGAGAGAGAGATATATATATATATATATATATATAAGAGCAAGAGAGAGAGAGATAAGAGCAAGACAGAGAGAGTGAGAGAGAGAGAGAGAAAGAGAGAGAGAGAGAGAGAAAGAGAGAGAGAGAGAGAACAAAAGCAAAATAACTTTTTTCTTCGAAGATGAGCACATTAATGCTTTCCCCCCATCTAGCCCTGAGACAGAGAGAGATTGAGAGACAGACAGACAGACAGACAAACAGAAGACAGACAGACATATAGACAAACAGAGACGGAGAGAGACAGAGACAGAGAAACAGAGACAGATTGAGCCGCGAGAGAGGAAGAGACAGACACAGAGGGAGAGAGACACAGACAGAGACAGACGGTCAAACAAAGACAGAGACAACGACAGACAGCATTCAGACTTCAGACTTCAGATTATTTACTGACGTAAGCATGTGCTCATAACACATGATACACACAAAAAAAGGATTATTTCAACGAAAGAAACAGCAGACAGAGACAGACAAATAGACAGACAGAAAAGACAAAGAAAGAAATCAAGACTCGTGTCAAAATTAATCGAGCAGGAAATCAGACAGACGAGGAGAGCTCAGCGAGTAAACAGACAAAACTTGATTACAAAGACGACTATATTCCTTCTAGCTCAGCAAAAATGCACGCTCATATTCCCCTGCAAGCCAACAAACATTATTTCAAAGCTAATCTCGCTAGAGAAACGAAGAAGAAATCAGGTACAATCGAAAAGATACAGCAGGTTCAGAAATAAAAATAATTCCTCAGACAAGCATTTGATATCGCGTCGATCGATCAAAGATAGCGTGCACCTTTTTCCCCCACCTTCCTCCCCCCCCCCTCCCCTCACCCCACCCGAGAAGAGTTAGTTCCCTTTGTTCCCGTCTGACATTTTGAAAGAACCGGTAGCGAGTTTCGTGCGGTGTTGTGCCACTCGGCAATATATCGACAACTGCACGCCCTCAAAACCAATACGAAACCCACGATGACATGCGAGGCGGCTTCTCCTTACGTTTTTCTTCGCAGCTTCCCTCCGGATGGCTATCATGGTATGGCAGTCATCGCGCCCAGCCCCAAGGGGAGGTAAGTGGCAATCCGCTAAAGACCGTGAGAGTGGTCGCCCTTGGTGGTCCCCTCGCCCGTCGCCCGCACGTGTTTTCTGAATCCACAGCGGACGGGATGAATGGCGAGAAACTCAAGTCTGGCAACTGGTGGCAACGTTGTTTTCAACGGCCCCGGTACGGTAGGAGTTTCGGAGCGTGTCGAAAGGCATTTTCCTTTTTCTGAGGGCCAGCGATCCAATTCCTTCCCCTCCCACCCCCTTCTTCCCCTTTCAATTTCCTCCACTCGTTCCTTCCTCTCTCTCCGTCCTTGTCATAGACATAGATAGATAAATAGACAGGCATCTGCAGATTCCACACTCTATGATATACAATACAATACAATACAATATTTTATATAGCGCAAAATCTTGATAAAATCAAATCTAAGCGCTAAAACAGACGCACACGCACGCACACACACGCACGCACGCACGCACGCACGCACACACACACACGCACACGCACACGGTTATAAATGGGGAGAAAGAATAAAAGCAATGGAAAACTATAGAGAGCATATGATTGTCTCGTTGTGTTAAGCGATCATAACGTTGCCACGCCATTCAAGCTATCTTTCAGTTCAATCCTGTG
>JAPXFY010000020.1:63572922-63577922 GCA_030674185.1 Monoplex corrugatus
CCCCCCCCCCCCCCCCCCCCTCTGCAGCCTGTCTCCGCTCGGAGGGAATCACATGGTTATAATATATAATTGTATATGCTATGCTCTCTATAATTTTCCATTGCTTTTATTCTTGCTTTTATTGCTTTTATTCTTTCTCCCCATTTATAGCCATGCGTGTGTGTGTGTGTGTGTGTGTGTGTGTGTGCGTGCGTGTGTGTGCGTGCGTGCGTGCTTACGTGTGTGTCTGCTTCAGCGCTTAGATTTGATTTTATCAAGATTTTGCGCTATATAAATATTGTAATTATTAAAACATCTTTTGTTTGAAATAACTGTTGCGTTCCCTAAGCACTGTCTGTCTACAGATCAGACAGTGTAGACTTTAAATCAAACAACGGAGTGGAAAGCATGATGGATGGCCAATGAGGCGGCTGACTCGCTCCAGTAAACCATTGTGACCCACTGAATGGATTCCGTCAACATTCTCAATTCCAGGCTTACGTAAGGCTGGTATGCTGCGTCAAAAGTAAAAAAAAAATCTTTATTTTAAAAAAATAGGAAAAAGATGGTCGAGTCACTTTAACTCTTTGACTCCCGCATCCTATCCACCAACTACAAAAAGTTTACCTGTTGATTCCCTCACCCTATCCACCAGCTTTCTGTAGGAAGCTGGTGGATAGGGTGAAGGAGTCAAAGGGTTAAGTTTTTGCTTTGCTAGCATGGTTGATAATGCAGGATGTATATGAACAGGGTGCAGGAGTCAAAGGGTTAAGTTTTTGCTTTGCTAGCATGGTTGATAATGCAGGATGTATATGAACAGGGTGCAGGAGTCAAAGGGTTAAGAATGTCCCTTTTTATATAACACAAATTATCACAGAAAAGCCAGATCTTCAAATTCTCGGTGTCACTGTAACCTTGAGGAAGCATCAGATGAAATAAACTTTGAAGTGATGCGAGGATAATCGTTTTACTCTCACAACAATTAAAACAGAATTCAAATATTGTCAGAAGTTGTTTTTTTAAGTGATGTTCGTACACCTTTCTTGAAAATGCTGACTTTAGGCTTTTTGGGGGGGGGGGGAGGGGTGACCTTGACCTTCGTGCTTTACCCACCAAACTTAGGCTTTCGCGAGTTTTCAATAGTCCTCACTTTTGACCGACATTTGGTAAATCTCCACCCATAAGAGTTCAGAAAATCTTGTTCATACATTTTTCTTACAGACAGACACACAGGTCTTCTGGTCAATATAAAATAATCCCCCATAAAAAAGGAAAGGGGTGTGAGCGAGGCAGGAAGACTTTAACAAAGCACAAACATAGAGACAAAAAAAAATATCCACACACATACACACACACACTCACACACACACACACACAACATTCACACACACACACACAACATACAACACACACACACACACACACACACACACACACACACACACACACACACACATACAAACACACACACACACACACACACACACACACACACACACACACATACACACATAACACGAACGTACAAACAAAACAGGAAACACCGCTACTGTTACAACCACGACACAACACAAAACATCTTTTGTTTGACATCACCGTCGCGTCCCCTACTCACTCTTGTCTCCAGACAGGACGGCGTAGAGTTCAAATGAAACACTCTCTGGAGTGCAAGGCATGATAAATGGCCCATGTGGCAGTTGACGTGCTCCAGTAAATGATCGTGGCCCACTGTATGGGTTTCTTTCAACATTTTCGATTCCAGATTTACGTAAGGCTGGGATGCAAAAGTTTGCAGAAAAAAAGGACAAAGTAGATGAAACGGGAAAAGAAAATACGAAGGCGGTCAATTTAAATTATACCTCTTTTCATTTACAACAAATGTCCACAGAAAATCCTGATCTTGTACTTACTTCTCAAGGTCACTGTGACCTTGAAGAATCATCAGATAAAATGACTTTTGACGTGAAGTGAGGGCTGTCACATAATAATGTATGTCAGATTTATTTCCCTTTGTTAATTAATTCATTATCTGAATTGTCATTGGTTGCCAAGGACTGAAAATAAGATGGTAACTTGAGCGAGTTGAATAAAATACGTTTGGACTCACATGAATTCTTTCTCTTAATTTACGAAAGATCAAGAAAGAAACATGACAAGGACAATGGTAGACTGTCGCCTTGACTATCGTGTTTTACCTGCCAAACTTATGGCTTTCATGAGTCACCAACAGTCTTCAGCTTTGACTAGCATCTAATTAATCCCACTAGATCACAAAAGAGTCGTTCTCACACATTTTTGACACAGACTGAAACACAGACACACAGCTCTTTGGGGTCAATATCACATTCTATTCTATTCTATTCTATTCTATACTATTCTATTCTATTCTATTCTATTCTCATTGTTTTAACCCCAGCTGACTGCAGAGCCATCTCAAGGTTATAACCATTTCAAAACGTGCACTTCTGTCACAGACTGAAGCCGAGACACACAGCTCTGTGATGAATATCACATTCCATTCTATTCTATTCTATTCTATTCTATTCTATTGTTTTCGTTTAAAGCCCAGCCGACTGCACAGAGCCATATCAGGGCTATAACCATTTCAAAACGTGCACAACATCTGGCTGAGAAGAAAAGCTGGACAAGAAAATTAAATACACATATCAATGCATTCGTGCACATAATCTAAAGGATATGCCCCTGATGATGACCATTCCGTCAAATTTATCACCAGAGTATATATATATATATAAAAAAAAACATGAATACAGTTGTGAACAGAACTAACGACAATAATCTCCCCTTAAAAATAGGGCGGAGGGGATGGGGACAGGACATCGGAGATTTTAACAAATGAAGTACGAACAACAGACAAAAAGAAATATCCACAAATACGCACAAACAAAAACTAACAAAACAAATGTAGGCCAAAACAAGCGTGACTGCCCGCGTTCAAGCAAACAGGAACCAGAAAAAAACAACACGAAAAAAGGAATAAGAACGCGTATTTAAATCAATACAACAAGACAAGACAGGGGCAAATTTTCGGACAACTGATCTTTGTCAAGCGTAAGATCACAAACAAACAAACACCAAATAAAAAAAAATTTGGAGAAAAAAGACTGAAACTTCCCTGCTGATACCGTTAAGTGTGACAAAAGCCAGTTGGCCGAAAATTTGCGCCTGTCTTGCCTTGTTGTATTGAATACGCGTTCTTATTCTTTTATCTTGATTTTTTTCTGGAACAAACGTTAGGGCTTTGTGCAGACTCAGGAAGTCTGCCAGATAATTGCTCGCAGATTTGGGTGGAGCATATATGGAACTGTCCGAGTGCGAAGAATCCTTCTTGAATAAACTCCAAACTCCATAACGAAAAACAACAGGAAACGCCACTACGACAACGACAACCACAACCACGACACAAAACATCCTTTATTTGAAATAACCGTCGCGCCCCCTAAGCACTATGTTTTCAGCAAAGACAGCTTCGAGTTTGAAGTAAACATTGGAAAGGAAGACATGATAAATGGCCGACATGGCAGTTGACTTGATTCAGATAAACTATTGTGATCCACGGAATTGATTCTGCCAACATTCTGAAACCCAGCTTACGTAAAACTGAAATGCAAAGTCTGCAGAATAAAATGGGTTAAAAAAAAAAAGAAAGAAAAAGAGGACAAAACAGAAAAAGGAAACACGAAGACGATGGAGCCATTTCAAACTATTTCTCTATTTATACACACAAATTATCACAGAAAATCCACAAATTTGGATTTTCTGTGGTAATTTGTCTTATACAGGGGGGTGCAAAAGTAGTATTCAGTTATGAAAAAAGAAAACACGTACAATACTTATTGCATTTATTATACAAACAAATGAATATTGCATATACATGTAATAACAAGCACAGCCTTAATCTCTCAGATACTCAAACTGCTTGCAGTCGGTATTCACACACTCCTCTAATCGAGAGCGAAATTAAGTAATAATAATGATGTGATACTTACTGTATACCTACTTTTGCATCCCCCTGTATATAAAACGAAGACGGTGGAGCCATTTTAAATTATTTCTCTATTTACACACAAATTATCACAGAAAATCCATAAATGTGTAAACAGTCACTGTGACTTTGAAGATGTATCACATGAAATAAAACTTGATGCAAACCGAGGACGATGGTAGACTGACACAAAATGAAAACATAATATATTATCAGAGGTCCTTGAGAACATAAAGCTATTCACAGCCCTTCGTCAAAATGTGCTGGTTTTAGGCACTGTTGGTTGGTTGGTTGGTTGGTTGGTTGGTTGGTTGGTTGGTTGGTTGGTTGATTGGTTGGTTGGTTGGTTGGTTGGTTGGTTGGTTGGTTGATTGGTTGGTTGGTTGGTTGGTTGGTTGGTTGGTTGGTTGGTTGGTTGGTTGATTGATTGGTTGGTTGGTTGGTTGGTTGGTTGGTTGGTTGGTTGGTTGGTTGGTTGGTTGGTTCGTTGCTTGCTTGCTTGCCTGCTTGTTGCATCTGTGTGATCTTTGATAATCTTGATAATCTTGCATTCCATCTCTTACCCACTGGACGAGGCGGCAGGGAAGTTTTTAGTCCCGTTTTTATTATCCATTGTTTGGTGTCTGTGATTTGTCTGTGACCGTGCGTTCGCGCTTGACAAAGGCTAGTTGGCCGAAAATTTGCGCTTGTTTTGTTTTGTGTTGTCTTGTTGGAGATGCGCTTACATTGATTTTCTTGTTCTTCTGGTTTGTGTTTGCTTGGGCGCAGGCAGTCACTCTTGTTTTGGATCTTGTTTGTTTGTTTTTGTGATCTTGACACACTCTGACGCCGTGACTTTCAAACGTATGCAGTTAAGACTCCCCATTAGTCTAAACCTTTGACCTAAAATGGGAAAAGATCCTTCCAGCAACAACTGAAAAAAGTCTATTAACACACACATGAACACACACATGAACACACACACACACACACACACACACACACACACACACACACACACACACACTCCCGAATA
>JAPXFY010000020.1:63582922-63585422 GCA_030674185.1 Monoplex corrugatus
ATGGGCGCCGCCACGGGAAAAGTTGAGGTCTGTCACCTCGCTCCCCTTCGACCTCAGGGTTATGGAAGTATCTAGGTAGGACCTCAGGACCTGGCCAGCTCATGGGTTTATGTGCAGGCTTAAGGCTTGTGCCATGATTATTCTGGATCTTCTCCATCTCATTGCACCTGTGACGTTCGTGCATATGGAATTCATTCCGTGCGCGAAGACGTCATCTTGAGAAACTGAAACTGAAACTGAAACTGACTGAAACTGAAACTGAAACTTGGAGTACTCGGCAATGTCCAGTTCTCAAGTGAAAGACTGTGGTTTGGTGTTTCCGCTCAGAGTAATGGAAGAAAGGAATCTTTATTTAATGTCTGTTCACAATAGTGATTTTAGACACACACACACACACACACACACACACACACACACACACACACATACACACACACACACACACACACACATACATACACACATACACACACATACATACACACACACACACACACACACATACATACACACACACACACACACACACACACACACATACACACACACACACACACACACATACATACACACACACACACACACACACATATATATATATATATATATAGGGGAAAAAAAAGAAGGAAAAAAAAAAGGGTGGGGGACGGGGATGGGAAGGGGTAGTGATAGTTTGAATGTAAGAAGGGGACCAATTACAATTAAGAATTCAGAACATTAAGTTAACAGTGTCAATCAATAACAGACCACAATTAATTAACTCTTCATAACAATCTTTATGATCATCTTCGCCTCTCTGAAAGAGATGGGGCGTTGTTGTTGCTGCTGCTGTAGTCCACTTCCTCCATTCTCCAGAGAGTTTGTCTGCTCATTTCTCCAGATGCTACACTTCCCTCGTGGGGATGCCGGGAGCTCTTTCAGAATAAATAGTATTCCCACCTTCTGGAAATTTTATACTAGAAATGTCCTCTTTTCTTTCACTCTTTTATTTCTGCCTTGTTCCTTTGCTTTCTATCATTTCTACATATCATTTTCTGCCTTGCTGGTCCATTCGCCTGTGTGTGTTCCATAAAGAAATATATATATATATATATATTTATATGTATATATATATATATACCTATATACATATATATATATATGTGTGTGTGTGTGAGTGTGTGTGTGTGTGTGTGTGTGTGTGTGTGTGTGTGTGTGTGTGTGTGTGTGTGTGTGTGTGTGTGTGTGTGTGTGTGTGTGTGTGTGTGTTCGTTCGTTGCTTGATTTAACGTCTTTTCACTATAAGTGATATTAGACTCTCTGTGTGTGTGTGTGTGTGTGTGTGTGTGTGTGTGTGTGTGTGTGTGTGTGTGTTTTAACAAGAAACACCACGAAGGTGCGAATGGGACCCGGATCACCAAAACCTCCCAACAGGAAGTTTCAGTCTTTTTCTCCTAATTTTTGTATCTGGTGTTTGTTTGTTTTTTGTGATCTTACGCATGACAAAGGCCAGTTGGCCGAAAATTTGCGCCTGTCTTGTCTAGTTTGTATTAAATACGAGTTCTTTTTTTTTTTTTTTTTTTTTTTTTCGTGTTTTTTCTGGTTCCTATTTTTCATTTGTTCTTTTTTCTGTGTTTAATTTTTTTTTTTTCTGATTTCAAAGAAACCATATCACGATGGGGGAAAGAGTGGCAGGTTACTAGGGCGATCTGGAGCTATATAAACAACACACATTGAAATTCAGTTGAACTGTCTTAAAAGTGAACACAGACCAAAAAAGCTCCCGCTTTTTTCTTCTTCATCATCATCCTCCTGCTCAGCCACATGGGTGGTACAAAAATGACACTGACAAGCACGAGGGGTCAGACCTCAAAGCGCGAGCACCGGAGTCAACACCGCACGTGCACACGCGCGCATTCTCTCACCTGTGAAGCGCACGCTGGTGGGCGCTTGGATTGAGGGTTAGAGGTTGGGGTGGGGGTGGGGGTGGAGCTGGAGGTCAGGGGATGGGGGTGACGGTGTAGGGATGGAGGGAATGATTTACCTGGGCGTGTATCAGTGAGTGGAATTGTTGTTGGTCGGAGTTTTTGCGAGGCGTTAGGTAGGATACACGTGAGAGGGATGGAGGGGGGGGGGACAGATCACACACAGACACACGCACACTCACACATGCACGCGCGCGCGCACACACATAGATAGATAGATGATAGATAGATAGATAGATAGATAGATTAGATTTGATTAGATTAGATAGATGATAGATAGATCGAGAGAGAGAGATAATGAGAGACAGACAGACAGAGACAACAACAGAAACAGAGAAGAGATAGACGGAGAACAGAGACGGAGAGAGACAGACAGACATACAGACAGAGAGAGAGGGGAATTACTCAGCTTTGGTTGTGGTTTAGCCACAAATTGAATCAGAACATGCAATAAATCATGTAACGCTGAGATATTGAAACACCTTCCGGACACACACACACGCACGAACGCTCTCCCCCCCCCCCCCACACACACA
>JAPXFY010000020.1:63595422-63597922 GCA_030674185.1 Monoplex corrugatus
GTGAATGGGCTTAAAAGGCCTAACACATCAAATCATTCATATTCGGAGCTGTTTCCACAAGGCATGCAGAGCTCCAAATTATACAGTCTTTCAATGTTATCTTCATAGCCTTTGATTGATTGATTGATTGACCTTGATTCCTGTGGCCATGTGCCAGTTCTTTGAAGAAAAGTTTGGTTTGAGGTGCGCTTGTCTTCCATCCTGATAACACGTACAAATTTTTTGCAAAAAATACGGCCCCTACCAAACTTGGGGACATCTCGATACGTCCCAGGTTCGACGCGTCCCAGGTTCGATATGCCCCGGACACCCGACACACCCACACACCCCACACCCCCCACAACCGCACACACCCCAGACCCCAAACCCTGACACCACCCCCATACCCACACCCACACCACAGACCCCACACACCACCCACCACCACACCCACACCACGCACACCCACACCCCCACACCACCCACAACTCCATACCATGTGGGTGGTGTTCAGGTGTGGGTGTGGGTGTGGGTGGTGTGGGTATTGGTTTGTGGGTGTTGGCTTGCGGGTGGTGGGGGTGTGGGGTATGGGTGGTGTGGGTGTGGGATGGTTTGGGGGTGTGGGTGGTGTGGATTCGGGTGTGTGGGTGGTGAGGGTGTGGATGGTGTTGGGTTTGGGTGAGGGTGGGGTGGGTGAGGGAGCTGGGATGTGGGTGGTGTAGATGTTGGTGTGGGTGTGTTGGTATCGGGGTATGGGTGGTGTGGGTGGTGTGGGGTGTGGGTGGTGGGGATGTGGGTGGTAGTTGGAGTGGGTGTGGTTGGTGTGGGTGTGGTGTGGTGGGTTTTTTTGTGGTGTGGAGGTGTGGGTGGTGTGGGTGTTGGTGGGTGTGGGTGTGGGGGGTGTGGGGCATATCGAACCTGGGACGTATCGAACCTGGGACGCGTCGAACCTTACTCACCAAACTTGCCTATGCGGTCGAGAGGACCAGACAGGTAAATAATAACAATAATGACATTTGTAAGGCGCCAAATCTTGATACAAGACTGAACCTAAAGCAGTCAGTCACCCAACAACGACCAAAAAATCTCCAGGGTACAAAGCACACGCAAACTGGGAGAGGGAGAACAGGAGGGCAGTGGGGCGAAAGAATGAACATGTACAGGGGGAAAATCACTGCTGGACAGAAAAGGTATATCTTCACGTTAGACTTGAAGGAAGACACAATGTTTGTGACTGTCGAGAGACCAAACAAACTAGATATCAACATCAACGGAACCCAGTTGAAGCAAGCCAGTGAATTTAAATACCTGGGCAGCATCTTCACTGAAAATGGCAAACTAGACAGAGAAATCGAGACCAGATGCCAGAAAGCCAACGCAGTCAGCTACCAACTCGCCCCTCTCCTGAAACACCCCAGCATTCCCACCAGCACTAAGGCGAAACTCATCAACGCCATTTTTCTACCAACGCTGACATACCAGTGCCAGACATGGTCCCTAACTAAAGTCCTCGAGAGAAAACTGGTCACCTGTGAAATGAAATGCCTGATGAAAGCAGTAAACAAGACAAGGCGGGACAAGATCAGAAATGAGGTGATACGAGACATGGTAGGAGCAACACCAATCCCACAACACATCGAACATATGAGGATCAAGTGGTTCGGACACCTCACACGTATGCCCCTAAACCATCCAGCTCTTCGGCATACAACACCAGATACTCTGGCCGGAGAGTCAGAGGAAGACCAAGACGACGATGGAGCGACTCCGTGGCAGACACCCTCAGAGCTCACGAGATGTCCCTTCTCCAGGCCACCCGCCTTGCTGCTGACAGACGACTGTATCTCCCCGCAACGCCCACCGGTACAAGCGGAAGGAAAAAGTTTAAAAAAAGTAAAGAACAGACGGGGGAAAGATCGTTCCAGTTGTGCGAACCAGACACAGAAAATGAGCGGCGACTGACTGTGGTACATTTGTATCGAGGAGTTTGTAGACAACTAGTGTCAGTGGCAGAACGGAAAGGTCGGGCAGAGGTTACATTCGGAACACATATACATCATCATGTGCCCTGTTGCATGGCGCTGTCGTTTATGGTCCTTCACACGAATCTGTCCCTTGTCGCTGCAAGTACATCTTCCACCCTCTCTGTCTTTAGCCACCATGCAAGTCCATCCAATTTTTTTTCTCCCTGGGTCTACCTGGTGTTTTTTTTCCTCCAGCTTTCCCGTAGTGACCAGGTGCTCCAATTATTCCCCTTTCCTCATAATATGTCCTACAAATGTTGCTTATCTTTTCCTAATCTTCTTCATTAATGTTCTTCTTGTGTCTGCTTCCGTCAAGACTGTCTCGTTTGTTTTCTTTGCTGTCCATGGAACTCTCAACATTCTTCTTAGAAACCACATCTCGGCTGCCTCAATCTTGTTCTGGCTTTGCTTGTTGACTGTCCACGCCTCACAACCGTATAACAGTATCGGTTCTATACAACATTCAAGAACTCTCTTCCTGATTTTAATCGATAGGC
>JAPXFY010000020.1:63610422-63627922 GCA_030674185.1 Monoplex corrugatus
CTGGCCAGGTCCTGAGGTCCTACCTAGTCTTTTGGAGAAGATCCAGAATGATCATGGCACAAGCCTTAAACCTGCACATAAACCCATGAGCTGGCCAGGTCCTGAGGCCCTATCTAGCCTATGGAGAAGATCCAGAATGATCATGGCACAAGCCTTAAGCCTGCACATAAACCCATGAGCTGGCCAGGTCTTGAGGCGTCAGCGTTTTACAGATCCCGTTTCCTGTCCCATTTTAAGACCTTGACAACACGTGGTTTTTGGGGCAGGCTGAAGGAGTACACCAGACAATTGTTGGCAGATCTAACCATTCGCCGTGGTGTAGTGGTAAACACGATGGTTTGCTGACTGGAAGGTTGTGGGTTCAAATCCCCATCACGCCCTTAAAAAGTCATCGTGGGATTTTTCGGGCTCCAACCGGCTCCCATCCGGAGTTGAGCGTGCTATGGGCTCATTGTGAAGACTGGGACCAACACAGTCGAGTCCACTTCACGAATGCGTCATTGAGGTGTTCAAATATTACAACCAACATCGCAGGCGTCTGTATCTCTCGGGCTAGCTGACACCACGATATATTATGACAGTAAACGTTGAGTACAGCCCTGTCACGCAGTCTCAATCCTAGATGGAACTCCGTATCATCATGATTATCATCCTCACCGTCATCATCATCATCGCGTTGTGAAAACTGTGTCAGCCTCTGTGACCGTTAAGGTGGCGTAGAAAGAGGGAGGAAAGGTGAACACAAAAGTAATCCTCTCCTGGCACAACTTCACTGGCTCCCTGTATCAAAGCGCATACAGTACAAACTAGACACCATGTGCTACAAAAGCCTCAATAACGCAGCCCCCGATTACCTGTCAAGCCTACTTGAGATCTATGTTCCCTCATACGCTCCCTCGTCCGTCCTCTGCCTTTCCTTCACGATCCTCTTGACTTTTCGCTTTCCACGCACTAAGCTCAATACCTATGGTCCACGAGCCTTGTCTGTTTCTGGTCCGCTTCCTGGAACAAACTTCCTCTTTCAGTCCGTCAGCAACCTACTTTTGTCTCCTTCAAGTCCGCTCTCAAAACTCACCTTTTCTCCTCTGCATAAAATCCTGACCTCACTCAATCCCCTCTGCAGCCTGTCTCCACTCGGAGGGGAATCACATTGTAATATATAATTGTATATAATATGCTCTCTATAATTTTCCATTGCTTTTATTCTTTCTCCCCATTTATAGCCGTGTGCGTGTGTGTGTGTGTGTGTGTGTGGTGGTGTGTGTGTGTGTGTGTGCGCGCGCGGTGCGTGCGTGCGTGTGTGCGTGCGTGCGTGTGTGTGTGTCTGTTTCAGCGCTTAGATTTGATTTTATCAAGATTTTGCGCTATATAAATATTGTAATTATTATTATTATTATTAATCTTCCTAACTGCGATGATCCTTAAAAAATCTGTTGGTAAAATCTGAGTGTATACATTATGGAATTGTATGGTTCTGATGATGCCCTCTCAGGCAAACTCTAGCTTCAAAGTCCAGACTCCCATCATCATCTTCATATTCCATATTCGTGTGCATATTCATGTTCATATTCATACTCATATTCACATTCATATTCATACGCATTTCTTTTGTGACAGTTGATTTACCATATGAAACTCGGGCTGCTGTCCTGGTTGAGAGCACGTCGCTCGCCGCAGTGCAGCGCCACCCATTTTTTTTAACCAAGACTTTAGAAAGGCAAGAAGGTTACTTAGCCAAGGAGAGCAGGGACCTAGAAAATCAGCCTATCTTTCCAATGCTTTATACCTGGGCAGACAGGTGAAATCCTTGCTCTTCATGGACTTCAACTGCCGTGGGATCTTAAACGTGCACAGGCCAGAATGCAAACGGGTCCGACTCATTTTTCGTCCCCTTCCGAAGACTAGACGTCCAGTTCGATTTCCGTCAAACTGAGAAGAAAAGTCGAGAACCTCAACGGGGAACGAACCCTGGAACCTCGAGTTTAATTTAAATCGGCTGGCGAACATCTGAACCATTCTGCCGCTCTTCTGCTCCATCACCACTACAGTCAAAATGATAGTATTGTTTACAATAAACAAATTGAATTAAGCAGACTTGTCGAAACAACACAACAAACATAGATATTCCAAAACAAAGCAAAACAAAACAAAAACTATGGTCTACAGAAGTAAATACTTAGGAATTATTTGACATGCTACATTTAAGAAAATCTAGAATAATACTGAAATTGGGGGGGGGGGGGGGGGAGAAAATAAGTTTCGAACAAGAACGTGAATATGTACCAGACATGCTATATAAATGTCTAGGTAGTTCGATTTATTGTATTTGTACAATTATTGAGCAGCTAAGGCAAAGAGATGAGGGATAATTAAATTTTATTGTTGAATTTCGTTTTATCTACTTCTGCTTTTATCGTAGTTTGAAAGAATTTATCTTAAGTTGTTTAGATCATGCTTGTTGTTGCGGTAGTCATAGTTGTACAAAATATTAAATATTGTGTATTGTTTATATTTTAATCCTTTTACTTTGAGTTTTTTATTTATGCATGGATCCATTAATAATTTTTTTAGTCATTTCTTTATTTATTAGTCAAACTTTTTAAATTTAGCTGAGGTATTCTTAATCTATTACATGACTTGCACGCTTCGCTGTTATGAATGATAGATGAGATAATCATTGCCTGATTTTATCACCTGAAAAGAATTGTGATGAATATGAAACGGTGTAAGTTCCTTTAAACCTACTTTTATTCGTTTTTAGCAACAACAAAAACAAAAACAAAAAACAAAACAAACACACACACACACACAAAAAAAGAAAGGTAAGCACTATTAGCAAAGCAGAATCGACTACAAAAAAATGATTACACATTCAGTATATTTGTAAGGCATATCTACATCTTCATTAAAGGCTGCATGGACACACTCGTATGTGCACGAAATGTCATCAATAGCAAAGCGTAAATTATGAGAAAAAAATATTACGGGTGAAACATTGACAAACATTTATATTATATGTATAAATAAGTACATTACATTAAACTTCATATGTAACAAGTGGTAGGTATAGCAGCCATTTTTTTCTGAAAAGTTGCATTGCATTCTTCTGTATAATGTTTTGTGGTAAAGTGTCTTGTACATGTAAAATAAGTGATATTCGGGAAAGTTTTAATGAGTTTGCACTTATAAACAGATGTTTTCATATTATATTCATATTCATATTCATATTCCTTTTTTTCTTTCTCTCTCTCTCTCTCTCTCTCTCTCTCTCTCTCTCTCTCTCTCTCTCTTTTTTTTTTTTTTTTTTTTTCATAGTGGATTTACCATGTGAAACTCGGGCTGCTGTCCCCTTTGAGAGCGCGTCGCCGCAATGCAGCGCCACCCAATTTGTTTTACCAAGACTTCAGAAAGGCAAATAGACTCATTGATTTCGAGGGGAGGGACCTGGGAAGTCAACCTATCTCTCCAGTGTTTCCCTAGAAGACTTAGTAAAACAAACATTGAATCTGTGCGTGTGTCTTTATCAACATCAAAATAAGATTACGCATTCAATTAATCTGAGTTTTGTACGATGGATACATTTCGACTTCAACAATTCTTCAATCATTTCCCAAAATCTTTTGACACGCCACCATTTGGAAACTATATTTATTAATACTGTCTCTTGTTTCCAAACAGAAGTCACAGAAAAAAGTTCTAAGTCCCATTTCTTTTAGAATAACATTCGTTCTTAGAATTCTGTATGCAGTTCGTATTTGACACCATTATTATATTTATTTATTTATTTATTTATTTATTTATTTATTTATTTATTTATTTATTTTTATTTTATTTTATTTATTTATTTATTCATTCATTTATTTATTTTTTACTTATTTATTTGTCTATTTATTTATTTGTTTCTTTCTTTCTTTGTTTGTTTGTTTACTTACTTACTTACTCACTAACTTACTTACTAAGTTACTTACTTACTTACTTAAGTACTTACTTACTTACATACTTACATATTTATTTATTCATTTATTTATTTATCTATTTTTCTATTTATCTATTAGTTTATTTGTTTGTTTGTTTGTTTGTTTGTTTGTTTGTTTGTTTTGTTTACTTACTTACTTACTTACTTACTTTACTTACTTACTGACTGACTGACTGACTGACTGACTGACCGACTGACTTACCTACTTACTTCTTCACTTCTTTAGTTACTTACTTACTTACTTACGTTTATTTATTTATCTATTTATCTTATGAATTTTTTACAAAACCATTTTCCGTGGAGTATTTATTCCCAATGTCTCTATTTTGAACGTGAATTGGGAAGTGTCAGCCTTTGTTAGAATACAGTGGACCAGTGTTCCTTTAGGTATGGAGTAAATTCTATTCTGTGCCACAGGGACATCGTTTGCACATCCATTTAATTTGTTATTTCTTGTTTCCCGTATTTACTTCGGAACTGTCATTCTGCTTCCGTTGTTAAAGAAAGCATGAACGTTTATATTGTAGTTTGTATTAAAATCGTCAAGTATCGTAAATGATCCGTTATCATTAAAAAAGACGTGCAACACAGTGAACTCACGTATCCAACATTTTTAGATTTCATCACATTGTGTCCTCTCAATATTTTTTTTTTATTATAGAGAATCGGTCAGCAGTGAAGGCCAGAACCAACTCTGCAGAGCGTTCTTCTGAGTGTCCAGTATGCGGCCGCTTCATCGTGCATCATTGTATTCATGTTTGTTTTTTGAATCCCCATGTGCAATAAATTGGACGGAATCGTCAACACAGGGGGCATCTCCTTAGATCATGTGTGCGAATGCATTGATCATCATCAGGTACCCTTCCGCAATGGCGTTGGCGATCATGCACTTTCATTTGTCCCTATCTCTCGTTGCCCCTAGCATCTCCCCCACCCTCCTTGTCCCCAGCCACTCTGCAAGTCCGTCCAGCATTTTCTCCCTGGGTCTACCTGGTGCTCTCTTTCCCTCAAGCTTTCCCGTTGTGACCAGGTGCTCCAAATCCCCCTTCCTCATAAAATGGCCTATAAATGTTACCTGTCTTTTCCTAATCTTCCTTATGAGTGATCTACTTGTGTCTGCCTCCATCAAGACTGTCTCGTTTGTTTTCTTTGCCGTCCATGGAACTCTCAACATTCTTCTTAGAAACCACATCTCGGCTGCCTCAATCTTGTTCTGGCTTTGCTTGTTGACTGTCCACGCCTCACATCCGTACAACAGTATTGGTTCTATATAACATTCAAGAACTCTCTTCCTGATGTTAATTGATAGGCATTTGTTGGTAAGAATGCTTGTCATCTTCTTGAATGCTGTTTTGGCTTGGCCGATTCTGCATTGATATTCGTGCTTAATTGCTTTTTCTTTTTTTTTCTTTTTTTTTTTTTTCTCCTGTTGAAGTATTATATGTTTTCAAACGGCGATATGGCTCCATGCAGTAGGCTGGGCTTTATACAACAGTAACAATAACCTAAACACACACGACAGTTGGGGGGTGAGGGGGGTGAGGACCACCAATGTCCAGAAAAAAAAGGAGACAGACACACAGACAAATCAGTGAAGAACATGGGACACTCAGAAAAACTGCTCCAACTATTCTTCTTTGCGAACAACCCTTTGACTCCCGCAGCCTATCTACCAATTGCAAAAAATTTAACCCTTTGATTCCCTCACCCTATCCAGCAGCTTCCTGCAGGAAGCTGATGGATAGGGTGAAGGAATCAAAGGGTTATGCTTTTGCTTTGCTAGTGTGGTTGACAATGCAGGATATTGGTAGACAGGGTGAGGGAATCAAAGGGGTTAAGTTTTTGCTTTACTAGTGTGGTTGACAATGCCGGATGCTGGTGGACAGGGTGCAGGGGTCAAATGGTTATGGTCAATTGAAGAAAACCGTGGGGATACTTTCTGTGAACTTTCCCTATATAGCGCCTTGTAATCGTAGGGAAAACTCAACCATCTTTCCATCAACAAACATTGACCCTTCCATCCATCAAGTAGGCCTACCGCTCCCTCTCCCCACACCAACTCCCACCGACCCCTACCCCAACGTCTCTTCCACCCTTCCCCCACTCCCCCCCCCCCACCCCCCGCCCCTCCAGCCAACCTGACCACTTTGTGTTGACCCAATTAGTCAGCGGAAGCGTGAACAAGAGAGTCGCGTTATGCGCAGGCGCCAGGGCCATACTCCACGCCGAGTGATCTGTTGTCCCAATCTGCCTCGCTGGCTTTCTTTCGCCTCCAGTTCCGGTTCCCCCGACGCCCGCTTACGCAAGAAGGAAGCGGTTAGCCGGTCAGTTGGGCACCAGTCCAAATATTTAGCTTCTTGCCGACACCCGTGACCCGGCGGCGGCCATGTTTTTCTAGAACTCTCCTGGCTTTCCCTCAGGGACAGGATGTCAGTTGCCTCCCTTTGGTTTTGGGATCGTCGTGTGGGACGAAACTACGTGGGCTGTGGGTACAGTAGGTCGACCAGTCTTTGGGAGTGTCAGCCAAATCTATGTCTCTGTTTCTGTATGTATTATGTCTTATATTGTTGATTTATGGATGTGTCTCTAGTCTTCTTAACCTGGTTGTCGTTTTTGACGAGGTGTTAGCCCTGATATGGCTCTGGTAGTCTGCTGGACTATAAGCAATATCTACAAATGTGGAGAGAGAAAGGGAGAGGGAGAGACAGACAGACAGAAAGAAAGAGAGAGAAAAGAATAGAAAGAGAGGGGGCACAGAGAGAGAAAGAGACAGACAGACAGACTGACAGACAGACAAACAGACAGAAAGACAGACAGAATTTGTGAATACATTTGTATTCTCTACTTCATGTTCTAAACAGATTTACACAGAGATAGAGAGACAGAGACAGTGAGAGACAGACAGACAGACAGACATGGGATAGGGGGGAAGAGGGGAAACAGGGAAGAGGTTTTTGTGCGTAAATACGTGGGGGTTCAGAGTATGGGTGATAATGATGTTGACGATGACTACAAAAATGAAAACGAAGAACTGGGGTTTAAACAACAATAACAGTAACAAATAAGGATTGAACCCGGGACTCAGCTGTTTAGAGCACCATAGTGACAATGCAGGAGTTCGGTTCGAACCTCAAGAGGGCCAACGTTTCAGAAACAGAGCCAGACTTCAGCCAACGTTTCAGAGAAGATTGTCAGGCTTTTTTTTTTTTTTTTTTTTTGGTCAACATTTCAGAAAACAGAAGACTGCCAGATGTTCAGCGAAAGTTTCAAATTTATTTCTATCATTATCATTATTATTTTTTATTATTTTTACTATTATTATTATTATTATTATTGTTATTATCATTATCATTATTATCATTACAATTAGTCGTCGTCGTAGTAGTAGTAGTAGTAAAAGTATCATTATCATTACTGTCATCATTATTATATCATTGTCATTATCGTTGTTGTTGTTGTTGTTGTCATTTTTATCATTAGTATTAGTATTATTTTGAAATACTTCCCAAAGATCTTGCCAGCGTGTAAGGCTTCTATGCATGTATACGTCTTATGCCATGATCATTGTGGATCTTTTCCATACCTCCAGGACACAAAGCACACACAAACCAGGAGGGGAAAGACCCGTGACCCAAGTCGTTATCCTCCGTCTGTCACACACACACACACACACACACACACACACACACACACACCACACACACACACACACATACACACACATACACACACATACACACATACACACTGTTCAGGAAGGCAAGAAGGCTAATTGGGCTTCAAGGGTGGGGACCTGAGAAATATACTTCCTGGAAAATAAACCTGTTTCTTTCATATTCCCCCGTCGTGATGCATGGGCCTCTTTCAGTGCAAATAGTATCATCATCTAGAAATTCTGTGCTAGGATTTTCCTCTTTTCTCTCACTCTCTTTTCTGCCTTGTTTCTATGCTTTCTGTCATTTCTTCCTATCATTTTCTGCTATCCTGATCCATTCGCCTGTATGTGTTCTATAATGCCTTACATACTTTCTCTTTATGTTTGTTTTTGTGTCCCTATTTAAGTTTATATTTGTATTCAGGTTTGGATTTTAAAATCCCTCTGTGATGAACTGGACGGAGTGGTCAACGCCAGTGGCATAGAATTAGATCATGTGAGTATCACTGTATGTGTACAGCTGAGGAGGGGATAGGGGAGAAATTGAGTGGGAAAGAGACTGAAATACTTTAAGAAATTTTTTAATCTTTGTTTGTATGTAAATTGTGATGTATGATATGCGAATAGTTTATAATTTGTAAGGTAATTTTGATTGTCAAGGTGTTAATGCTGTAATACTGAAGTTATGTTTTTCCTGTATATGAATTAGAATTTTTCTGTTTTTATCTTCATTCAAAATATCGATTATAATTTTATGTACAACTATTGCATGCACAAACACACACACACGCATGCAAACATAGCACACACACACACACACATTCTTACATACACACACGCGCACAGCAACGCACACGCACGCACACACACACGTACACACACACACGTACACATACACACGCACACGTACACACACACGTACGCAAGCACACACACGCAGCAATATATAAACACAGTATGCCTCTTTATTCATATGAAAAATCTGTTAATCTTTTTTCATTACATAAGTCAAGCGTTTAAATTTTAATATTCTGTGGTTTCTTATGTGTCTTCTTACTTGTATAGCTTTAATGTTTGTTGTTATCTTATTGTGTATGTAATTGTGAACATTTTTTATCACCATTTGCCTTTCTTGCGAAATGTAAAGCGCTGGTGAGCATGTTTTTATATGGAATATGCGCTATACAAATAAACATTATTATTATTATTATTATTATTATTATGTGCGTGAATGCATTGATATGTATACTTAATTTTCCTTTTCCATGCGTTCTTTTCTTTGTTTTCGAGGTATGATGTACATTTTGAGATGGTAACAGCACTGATATGGATGAACCTGCGCAATCGTGTGGGCATTAAATAATAACATTAAAAGTCTCTAATATTTTTAAGCCAGGGGAGCTGGGCGAATGCCCTGTTCTTCACGATTTTCAACTGTCTTTGAATCTTTTAACGTGCGCAGGCCAAAAGGCACACGAGTCTGACTTTTTTTTTTTTTTTTTTTTTTTCTATCCCATTCCGAAGGAATAGACGTTCAGTTCAATTTTCTGGTCGAACTGAGGTTAGGAGTCGAGGTCTCAACGGGAAACGAACTCTGGAACCTCCAGTTTAGTTACTGGCAAGCGAACGTCTGAACCATTCCAAAGGAGACTGCCAAACGTTTTTTTAGCAAACCATTTCAGACAAAACTTGTCAGACACTCAACCCTTTGACTCCCGCACTCTATCCACCGATTACAAAAACTTAACCCTATGATTCCCTCACCCTATCCACCAGAGAGAGAGAGAGATACACGCACATCAGTGAAGGACATGGGACACCTTGAAAAACTGCTCCAACTATTCTTCTTTGTGATTAACCCTTTGACTCTCGCAGCCTATCCACCAACTACAAAAACCTTAACCCTGTGATTCCCTCACCCTATCCACCAGAGAGAGAGGTACACACACATCAGTGAAGGACATGGGACACCTCGAAAAAACTGTTCCAACTATTCTTCTTTGTGATTAACCCTTTGACTCCCGCAGCCTATCTACCAACTGCAAAAACTTAACCCTTTTGATTCCCTCACCCTATCCACCAGCTTCCTGCTGCAGGAAGCTGGTGGATATGGTGAGGGAATCAAAAGGGTTAAGTTTTTGCTTTACTAGCATGGTTGACAACGTAGGATGCTGATGGACAAGGTGCGGGAATCAGAGGGTTAAACTTGAGGAGCCGTTTCAGAGAGGAGACTGCCAAGACATTTTTTTTTGGGGGGGGGGGGGAATGGGGGCCTATAGCGGGCTATCTGTTGACCAGCTTCCTGCACAGTGCTGCCCCTTGTGTTCAGTTTCCGCTGCCAGATAGCCCCCAGCCTCCCATCTCATTTCCTCTCCAGGCAGGACCATAGACACTGTGCCCAGAACTCACAGGCAGAAACTTAGCGATAACAGGACTTTCTGGAGGTGAGGGAGGAGGAGGAGGAGGAGAAAGGGGTTGGGGCTGGGGGTGGGGAGATGATGAGAGGGTGGTTGCAATGATGGAAGGTAGATTTTGGAGGCTGGAAAGGAAGTAGAGAATGATTTGGAGGAAGGAGGGTGGGGGAGTGTTAGGGGAGGAGATATGGAGTGTGGTGTGGTGTGGATGTGCGCGCAAAGTTGAGGACCGTCTAGCTGATGGATGAATGAATAAACGAATAAGTGCATAGATGTACATAAATACATGAATAAATAAATCAGTTCATCAATCGGTCAATCAGTGATAATGATTACTTCTTCGTCCAGTAGGGACCGTCATGCTGCGCAGCAATCAAGAAGACAAAAAGCATTCTTACCAAAAAATGCCTACGAATTAACATCAGGAACAGAATTCTTGAATGTTACATAGAACCGACACTGTTATACGGCTGTGATGCGTGGACAGTCAACACGCAAAGCCAGAACAAGATTGAGGCAACTGAAATGTGGTTTCTAAGAATAATGTTGAGAGTTCCATTGACAGTAAAGAAAACAAACAAGACAGTCTTGAAGGAGGCAGACACGAGAAGCGCATTAACAAAGAAGATTAGGAAAAGACAAGCAACATTTATAAGATATATTATGAGGAAAAGGGAGTTATAACACCTGGTCACAACAGGAAAGCTGGAGGGAAAAAGAGCGCCAGGTAGACCCATGGGAGAAAATATTGGACGGACTTGCAGGGTGGCTGAAGACAGACAGGGTGGAAGATGTGATTGCAGCAACAGGAGATAGATTCGTGTGGATGGCCATGATCGCCAACGCCATGCTGCAGGGCACATGATGATGTACCGCGCCTTTTCTCAAATAAGCCTGAAGTGCTTCACCTCATCCCCATCCGCGAGGATGCCAGGGGTTCTTTCAGCATAAATATTATCCCCAACTTCTGGAAATTCTGTGCCAGAAATTTCTTCTTTTCTGTTACCCTCTTTGTTTCTGTCTTCCTCCTTTGCTTTCTGTCATTTCTTCCTATCATTTTCTGCCGCATTGGTTCATTGACCTGTTTGTGTTCGATAAAGTCTTACATACTTTCTTTTAATATTGATAATTCCGTACATGTATTTAGTGCATTTTTGGGTCTAAAGTAATGCAATGTGCAGAAGCAATTTTAGGTAATTTAGACCCATTTTACATATGTGTTTTAGTGTCATTAGTTATGTTTACATTTGTATTCAGGTATGCTTTTTAAAATCCGCTGGTGATGAATTAGACGGAGGGGTCAAAGGCAAGGGCATATCCTTAAATCATGTGCGCAAATACACTGATATGTGTATTTATTTTTCTTTTCCAGTTTTATATAAATAATCTTCCGTGAGATTGTTTTAGCTCTGATATGGCTCTGCCGCAGTCGGCTGGGCTTTAAGCAACAATAATAATAATAATAACAATAACAGCACTTCACAAAAGCACTAGTGTCAGAAAGCAGACACACGTAATTTAATTAAGCGAATACATCTCAGGCTCTACCCCTATGATAAAAAATTTTAAAAAACCGACGATTTGTTCCATGAAGAATCAAATCAGAATGAACTTTTTTATACATCGACCTACATGTACTTGCGCATTAAGTCAGTCTGTCATATAACGACGGTGTTAAAAAAAATTACGTTAAATGGAATTTATCATGTAAAATTGGTCTTTTATTTTCCATAGGGCAGGGCTATGCGTATGTGCGTGTGTGTGTGTGTGTGTGCGCGCGAGCGCGTGCGCGTGCGTGCGTGTTTGTGTATGTTTGTATGAGTGTGTGTGTTTTCCCTTGAAAGTGGATTTTTTTCAACCGAATTTTGTCACGGACCCATGGGATCGTTAACGTGCGTAGCATGCGTGGTGCACAACTTTCCGGTAATTTTTCGTGGCAAGATCAGGAAGTCATCAGCACGCTGTGAAGGTGTCAGGTGAAACAAACGTGTTTCACGTGCAACTGACTTCCTCTGTGCACGGGAGACAACTCATACCTACCATCCATCAAGGTCAGCAGACAAGTCACATTATCAAACGATTATCGGCCCTTGTCTAATGACTCTAATCACTGCTATCAGCAGTGTTAGTCGACAGTCCTGTAACTAATGGCTAAATCAGGCTGTACCTTAACACCATGTCAACGTGAGGGGTTTACACGCGGGCTTGTGGCATTTAATGATAATAAATGTGACCCGCTCTGACAAAAGGTACAATAAGTCGGGCGAGGCCATCTGCTGTTGTGGGCTGAAAACTCTGAACAGGGACAATAAGTCGATTTTGAGTTTTCTGCATTTTCATGCTCTATAACCACTTTTACACCATGTCCTAACACAATAAAGTCAAATTCAATCGATAAGTATCATTATTTGTGTTTTAATGTGTGGTAAGTGCTACTATCTGGCCGCTAAAATATTCACAAGTTCCGTAACATTTTGGTGATTAAAGTACGCTTTTCTTAGATTTATGTTTCTTTTTGTCGTTTTGGATGGATGGACAATTAAATAAACAAGGGAAGTATGGAATTTCAGCTGATTTGGTTGATATTTAATGCTTGTTGCTGAGGAGTTTCTGACCATATCCTTTCAGTTCAGACATATTCCCTTCAAGACTGTTTTTCTTAAAATGGCTGACTTGACCCCTCTCATCTTTGAAAGCCCATAACTTTTTTTGTTTTTGTAGCTTGAAACGCAACATTAGTACCATTCGAAAGCTGAGATTCTAAACTTTATAGTGATACCAAAACCTAAAAAAAGCCTAAACTGAGACTTATTGTACCTTTTGTCAGAGTGGGTCACAAATGATCATTATTGTTGTTATCATTGCTTAACTCTTTCACTCCCACACTCTGTCCACTGGTAAGTTGCATTGTCAACGATACTCACAAAGCAAAAACTTCATCGTTTGACTCCCTCACCCTATCCACCAGTTTCTTGTAGGAAGTTAGTGGATACGATGAGGGAGGGTTAAGTTTTTGCAGTAAGTGGAAAGGATCATCATCATCATCATCATCAGGTGCCCTGCCGCGTGGCGTTGGCGATCATGGACTTCCATCTGTCTCTATCTCTTGTTGCCCCAAGCATCTCCTCCACCCTTCTCGTCTTCAGCCACTCCGCAAGTCCGTCTAGCATTTTCTCCCTGGGTCTACCTGGTGCTCTCTTTCCCTCCAGCTTTCCCGTTGTGACCAGGTGCTCCAAATCCGCCTTCCTCATAAAATGGCCTATAAATGTTGCCTGTCTTTTCCTAATCTTCCTTATGAATGATTTACTTGTGTCTGCCTCCATCAAGACTATCTCGTTTGTTTTCTTTGCTGTCCATGGGACTCTCAACATTCTTGTAAGAAACCACATCTCGGCTGCCCCAATCTTGTTCTGGCTTTGCTTGTTGACTGCCCACGCCTCGCAACCGTACAACAGTATTGGTTCTATTTAACATTCAAGAACTCTCTTCCTGATGTTAATGATACTCACAAAGCAAAAGCTTCACCGTTTGTCTCCATCACCCTATCCACCAGTTTCCTGTAGGAAGTTAGTGGGTAGAATGA
The DNA here is from genome assembly GCA_030674185.1 of Monoplex corrugatus. NCBI lineage: Eukaryota > Metazoa > Mollusca > Gastropoda > Littorinimorpha > Ranellidae > Monoplex > Monoplex corrugatus. The sequence goes on from JAPXFY010000020.1 coordinate 63,624,051, forward strand.
GGGAGTCAAAGGGTCAAGTTTTTGCAGTAAGTGGAAAGGGTGCGGGAATCAAAGGGTTAAATCCTAGTGGACTGCGCAGATCCATAGTAGGGCTATAACTATCTCAAAACACACAGGACCCCTCGATAGCACTGGAAAAAAATAGGTAAGAAAAAAGTACACACATGAATGCATTCGTGCACATTTTTTAAGGATATGTCCCTAGTGGTGACCACTCCATCCAGGAATTAAAAAACCAAACCTGAATACAAATACACAATCTTTCAATTTTAATATCAGTTTCAGTTTCTCAAGACGACGTCTCCGTGCTCGGAACGAATTCCATATCATATGTACTAACGTCACAAGTGCCGTGTTTATGGTGATCATGACACAAACCTTAAGCCTGCACATAAACCCATGACCTGGCCAGGTCCTGAGGCCCTACCTAGCCTATGTTTTACCTAGTCTATATTTTTTACTAGTAATGTATCAGCCTAGTTTCAGTTTCAGTTTCAGTTTCTCAAGATGACGTCTCCGTGCTCGGAACGAATTCCATATGCACTAACGTCACAGATGCCGTGTGTATGGTGATCATGGCACATGCCTTAACCCATGAGCTGGCCAAGTCCTGAGGCCCTACCTAGCCTATGTCTTAGTCTATATTTTATACTGGTATTGCATCCGCCTTTTACTCAGTCTTTTCATACTGGTATTGCATCAGCCTATCACTGAAATAATCTAAGGATATATTCCTACTGGTGACCACTCTTGATGCCTATCACTGAAATAATCTAAGGATATATTCCTACTGGTGACCACTCTATCCAGGAGTTAAAAAACAAACCTGGATACAAATACAAAAACATAATTCAGAACATTAAAACATATATGAAACTGGCCTAAATTACCTAAAAATGCTTCTCTACTTTACATTTCCTTAGAGCCAAAAAATGCTGTTAATACATGTGCACAATTATCAGTCCTAGGAAATAGTGTGGACACCTTTATGGAAAATATACAGGTGAATGGGCCAGCGAGGCAGAAAGCGATATGAAGGGGTTACAGAAAGTAAAGGCAAAGCGCAGAAACAGAGTGACAGAACAGAGGTAATTTCTAGCATAGAATTTTCTCCAGGTGGGGACACTGAAGAGTGGCAGAGTGGTTCAGATGTTCGCCTGCCAATAACTAAACTCGAGGTTTCAGGGTTCGTTTCCCGTTGAGGACCGGACTTTTCTTCTCAGTTTGACCGGAAAATCGAAGTAAATATTTAGTTCTTCGAAAAGGACGAAAAACGAGTCGGGCCTGTGTGTTCCTCTGGCCTGCACACGCTAAAGATCTCACGGCAATTGAAAATCGCTAAGAGCCTGGATTTCGTCCGGCTGCTCTGCTATAAAATATTGGAGAGAGAGGTTATTTCTCAGGTTTCTCCCCTTGAAGGCCAGTTAACCTCCTTGCCTTTCTGAAGTCTTGGTAAAAAAAAATTGGGTGGCGCTGCATTGTGGCGACGCGTTCTCAAAGGGGAGAGTATCCCGAGTTTCACATAGTAAATCCAATGTGAGAAAAGAAAATTAATGAATAAAGGAATAGGAATGTATGATATGAGTGAGACAGAGGGGTTGGGGGTTGGGGGGGGGGGGGACATGCCTGCCGTCTGTGCCGGCAGCCCGCGTCACTCTCTGGATCACTTCACGCCAGTCTTTTCTTCTGTTGATGGTGTCAGATGTCTGGGAGTTGTTCTTTCCTGTCCAATCTCTGATGTTGTCTATGTAGCTTGCTCCAGGTCTTCCTCTTTCTTTTTGCTTCTAGTTTTTCCTTGTATCACGTCTTTCGTGAGGGAGCATTTCTTGTGTCTGCATGCATGCCCCGAAAAATGTCTTTTTTTTTTTTTTTTTTTTTTTTCATGATGTTCAACAGTTCTCTTTGGATATTTAAGGAAGAAGAGTGGCAGAATGAATGGTTCAGACGTTCGTCTGCCAATAACTAAACTCGAGGTTCCAGGGTTCGCTTCCCGTAGAAGCCTCGACTTTTCTCCTCAGTTTGACCGGAAAATCGAGATGACCGAGTCGAACCCGTGTGCCTTCTGGCTGCGCACGCCAAAGATCCCAAGGCAGTTGAAAATCGCGAAGAGCAGGGCATTGCTCGGCTGCCTTGGTTTGAAAAATTGGAGAGATAGGTTGATTTCCCAGGTCCCTCCCCTTGAAGACCAATTAGTCTTCTTGCCTTTCTGAAGTCTTGGTAAAAAAAACTGTGAATATGAATATGAATTTGAAGCCAGAGAGAGGGGATGGGCGCCGCCCTCGTGGTGCTGGCCCCGGGAAAAGTCTCTGCCACCTAACTCCCTTACGACTTCAGGGTTATGGGACTATCTAGGTGGGGCCTCAGGACCTGATCAGCTCGTGGGTTTATGTGCAGGCTTAAAGGCTTGTGCCGTGATCATTCTGGATCTACTTCATCACATGATACCTGTGACGTTAGTGCATAATGGAAGTCATTCCGAGCGCGGAGACGTCATCTCGAGAAACTGAAATTGAAACTGAAACTGAAACTTTGGACAATTTAGTTCTTGGAAAATACTGAATTCGTGTGTATCTATTTCTTTCCTCAAATTGTTCATAAGCTTGCGTCCATGTTTGTTCGCTTCCCAGCATGAGTCCTTGTGTATGCCACTCTGTTTGTCTGCGTGTGCGTGCATGCATGCATGCATACATACTTGCGTACCAGTGTGTGTGTGTGTGTGTGTGTGTGTGTGTGTGTGTGTGTGTGTGTGTGTGTGTGTGTGTGTGTGTGTGTGTGTGTGTGTGTATGTGTGTGTGTGTTCAGTTTCATTTAATGTCTATCCACATAATGTGATATTAGACGATGATGGAAAGAGGGGGGGGGGGAGGTTAGAGGAATATTGCGTACATGAAATTAGGAAAATTATATAAGTATAACTGAAAACGTAACAAGAACTTTAAAATAAAATCTAAATTAACATTATTATCACACCAGTGTGTGTGTGTGTGTGTGTGTGTGTGTGTGTGTGTAGGAGGGGAATGTGTAAGTATCTAATCATGTGGAAGAGTGTTCCCTGTATGTTAACCGTACGCTACTGTTTTGTTCTCGTTTATTGCTCTGTCATATCGTGCTTAACTCATGGATTCACTGTTGACTAATACTAGTGCGTATAACATTTTCTGCATAGTGCAAAGATTTTAGGAGCTTGCTTCACGAGATATATATATCTGGCTATACAAATCTTCATTACTATTCTCTCTACCTCCCCTCCGATTCCCACCCCCTGAGTGCCGGGGTCTCTTTCATATTCATAGTCATATTCATATTCACATTCACATTCATATTCATATTCATATTCATATTCATATTCATATTCACATTCATATTCACATTCACATTCACATTCACTTTATTTCATATTCATATTCATATTCACATTCACATTTACATTCATATTCATAATCATATTCGTAATCATATCCATATTCATTTATTTGTCACAGTGGATTTCCCACGTGAAACTCGAGAGCTTATCTCCCCTTTGAGAACGCGTCGCCGCAGTGCAGCGCCACCCAGTTTTTTTTACCAATATTTTAGACAGGCAAGAAGGCCAATTGGCCTTCAAGGAGAGGTACTTGGGAAATAACCGATCTCTCCAATGTTTTATACCAGGGCAGCCAGGCAAATGCCCTGCTCTTCACGATTTTCAACTGCCGTGGGATCTGTAGTGACCCCATGCCAGAAGGCACACGGGTCAGACTCGTTTTTCATCCCCTTCCGAAGGACTACAAGTTCAGTTCGATTTTCCGGTCAGAGTGAGAAGAAAAGTCGAGGGGACTCAACGGGGAACGAACCCTGAAACCTCGAGTTTAGTTAGTTATTGGTAGTCGAAC
>JAPXFY010000020.1:63642922-63655422 GCA_030674185.1 Monoplex corrugatus
TACAAGAAACGACGAACAAACCAACACAATAAACAATGACAGAATCAGCAAACATACACATAAATGACGAAAAGAACAAGTAAACAAAATAAGGAGCAAACATAATAACACAAAACCGATAAACACAATGAACTCCAAACGAATAAACACAGTAAACAGCAATAAAACAACAAAGAAAACAAACATAATCAACAAACAAAACAATTAACAACAAGAATAAAGAACCAAAATCAACAATGAACACACACAATAAACAACGAATGAACAAACAAACAGATGCAATAAAGAACGAACAAACAAACAGGTACCATAAACGACAAACAAGCAAAATAAATGACAAGCGAACAAAACCCTTAAACACCAAACACAATAAACAACGAAAAACAATCAAACAAACAAAATAAAAAATAAACAGCAGAACAAACAGGAAAAAAAATAACGAATAAACGCAATAAACAACAAACAGACAAACATGACAAACGGCAAACAGACAACCAAACACAATAAATAAACAGCAAACAAATACAATAAATAAAAAAAACGAACGAAAACCTGAACAAGCAATCAAGCAAAGATAATGAACAAAGAAACAAAAAAAAAAAACAATGAAAAAACAAACAAAGACAATATACACAAACGAACAAGCAAGCAAAGAGAATAAACGGGGAACGAACAAACACATTCAATGAAAAATAAATGAACAGAGACACAAAACACAACAAAGAAAGAAACACAGTAAACAACGAACAAGCACAATAAACAGCAAACATGTAAACAATAAATACAAAAAAACAAGAAAAAGAACACAATAAACAACAAAACAAACGATCAACAACAAACAACGAACCGACAAACAAACACAGGAAACAACAAACAAACACAACAAACAACAAGCAAACAAACAAACAAACATACACAGAAAACAACAAACAAAATAATCAACAAACACAATAAACAACAAACACAATAAACAGCAAAACAGTAACTAAATAAGCACAACAAAGACGGTAAACAACAAACACCAAACAACAAACGAAGACAATAAACAGCCAACAGACTCAATAAACGACAAACAAACACAATAAACAAGCAAGTACTAAACAGCAAAAGGATAACTAAAAAAAATCAATAAACAACAAGCTCAATAAACAGCAAACTCAATAAACAAAAAACTCAATAAACAAGAAATTCAATAAAACAACAAACACAATATTATTAACAACAAACAAAAACAATAAACAACAAATAAATATTAAACAGCATAAGGATAACTCAATAAACAACAAACTCAATAAACAACAAACTCAATAAACAACAAACTCAATAAACAGCAAACAAAAACAATAAATATCAAATACATACTAAAAAAAACAAAAGGGTAACTCAACAAACAAAAAACAAGCGCAATAAGCTCTAAATAACCGCAATAAACAACACACAATTAAAACACACACACACGATAAACACAATTAACAACAATCACAATTAACAACAATCAAAATAGACGACAAAAAGGCTAAATAAACAACATATACACACAATAAACAACAAACAATAACCAGTAAAGCCAATGTGACTCAATAAACAGCAAGCATAATAAATAACAAAGAAACACAATCAACATCAAAACAATAAACAAGAAACAAACAAGAAAGAAGAAACAAACACAAAAAGCAACAAACAAACAATAAACAGCAAACAAAACACAATAAACACCAAACAAACACAATAAACAACAAAATCAATAAATAACAAACACAATATACAGTAAACAAACCACAATAAACAACAAACAATAACAATAAGCAGCAAAAAGTAGCTCAATAGACAACGAACAAACAAACACAATAAACAGTAAACAAGCAGACACATTAAACATCAAACAATAAATACGAAAAGACATAATAAACAACAAACAAGCGCAATAAATAATAACACATTACACATCAAATAGAATAAACAACAAACAATTTAAACAAACACAAGAAACAACAAATAATCACAACACACAAACAAACACAATAAACAGCAAAATAATAACACAGCAAACAACAAACAGGCAAAATAAACAGCAAACACAATAAACTATAAACACAATAAACAGCAAAAAAGCAATTCAATAATAAAAACAAACACAATAAGCGACAAACAAACAAACAGTACGCAACAAGCAAACACAATAAACAACAAACAACCACAATAAACAAACAATAAACAACAAACAAACACAATGTGCAACAAACAACCACAATAAAACAATAAACAAACACAATAAATAACAAACACAATAAACGACAAGCACAATAAACAACCACAATAAACAACAAACACAATAAACGACAAGCACAATAAACAATGAACAAAAGAGCAACAAGCAACAAACAAGCATAATGGAAAAAACAAACAAACGAACACAGTAAACAATAAGATAACAAACACAATAAACAACACAATAAACAATAAACTAACACAATAAACAACAGACTAACAACTACAATAAACAATTAACAAGCACGATAAACAAACAAATACAATAAACAAGAAACATATTAACAACAAACAAACACAATAAACGACAAACAAATAAACGAAGACGACAAAAAACAATCACAATAAACAACAAACAACCGATCGACCACAATAAAGAACAAATTCAATAAACAAGAAACAAACTAATAAAAAAAAAAGACAAACAACTGCAATGAACAAAATCCACAACATAAACAAAAACAAAACAAAAACAAAACAAATACAATAAACAACAAAAACCTAACTCAATAAAGTGAAAACAAACACAATAAACGACAAACAATAAACAACGAATACAGAAATGAACATAGTAAACAACGAACAAGCACGCACAGACATATAGTAAACAATGAAGAAATGAGAAATAAACAATTAAACAAAGACAAAACATAACAAAGAAAAAAACAACACCATCAACAACGAACGAACGACCATACACGATAAACAATAAAACACAAAAAGCAAAAACGAACGGGCAAATTCATTAAACAACAGAAGAAGAAAAAACAACAACGAACAAACACACACACAATAAACATCGAACGAACCAATACAATAAACAAAAAACACAATAACAACAAACAACGACCAAACCACAAACAAGCAAAGAAATAATGAACAACAAATTAGCAAGTAAAAGAAGCAATGAAAAAAACATACACAATAAACAACAATCAAACAAAAACACAATAACAACAAACAACGACCAAACAAATAAGCAAAGAAATAATGACCAACAAATTAGCAAGTAAAAGAAGCAATAAAAAAAAAACATACACAATAAACAATAATCAAACAAAAATGATAAACAAGCTAAAAACACAATAAACAACAAACCAATAAACAAAGAAACCACCAACAATAAACAAACCAACAGACAAAAACAAACAAACACAAATACATAACAAAAACTCCAACAACAAAAACAAAAACAACAGCACACAACAAACAATCATCAAATGAAAAAATACACGAAGTATATACGAACCAGAAAAAAAACTGCAATAAACAACCGACACTGAAGTGAACAAATACACAATAAAAAAAAACAATACAACAGCAACAACAGAGCACGCAATAAACAACCGTCATGAAGTGAACAAATACACAACATAAACTCCAACGACAACAACAGAGTACACAATAAACAACCATCATTGAAGTGAACAAATACAATAATACTCCAACAACAACAACTATAAAGAGCACACAATAAACAACCATCATTGAAGTGAACAAATACACAATATAAACTCCAAAACTACAAAGCAACAACAGACACCAAAAACAGCCGTCATTGAAGTGAACAAATACACAATATAAACTCCAACAACTACAACAGCAACAACAGAGCACACAATAAACAGCCATCATTGAAGTGAACAAATACACAATATAAACTCCAACAACTACAACAGCAACAACAGAGCACACAATAAACAGCCGTCATTGAAGTGAACAAATACACAATATAAACTCCAACAACTACAACAGCAACAACAGAGCACACAATAAACAGCCGTCATTGAAGTGAACAAATACACAATATAAACTCCAACAACTACAACAGCAACAACAGAGCACACAATAAACAGCCATCATTGAAGTGAACAAATACACAATATAAACTCCAACAACACAACACAACAACAGAGCACACAATAACAGCATCATTGAAGTGAACAAATAACACAATATAAACTCCCAACAACAACAACAAGAGCCATAACAATAAGCAAAAATCTGAATGTGAACACAAAAAAAGAAACTGCCCCAACAAAACAACAAAAGTATACACAAAAAAAACATCAAATAAAATATCATTAAGTATACGAACAAACAACAACAATACCAAAAGAAAACCACTAAACCGATCAAAAAAAAACACAAAACAACGAACAAAACAACAACTACAATAAAAACAACCATTTAAGTAAAAAAAATACAATAAATTCAAACAAAAATAACAACAAAAAAAACACACTAAACAATCACAAATGAAAAACAAAATAGAATCAAACGACCAATACAAAAACAACACAAAACAATAAATAAAGAACCATCAAATTAAAAATAACAATAAAATAATATATACAAACCGAAAAAAAACTACAAAAAACAACCATCATCAAATGAACAAATACACAAAATGAACTCCAACAACAACAAAACAAAAGAACACATAATGAAAACCCATCACATGAAAAAGACACAAAATATATCCCAACAATAACAACAGTAAAGAACCATCAAATGAAAAAATACACGAATATATATATATATATAAACTGAAAAAATAACTACAATGAACAACCATCATTCAAATGAACAAATACACAAAATGAACTCCAAAAACAACAAAACAAAAGAAGACATAAGGAAAACCCATCAAAGAAAAAGACACAAAATATATCGAACAACAACAAAACAACAAAAGAACACACAATAGACAGCCATCAAATGAAAAATGTCCGAAACATGTACAAAACAAAACAAAAACTACAATAAACAACCATAATTCATGTGAACAAGTACAAAAAGAATAATTCCAACAACAATAGAACACACAATAAACAGCCATCAAATGAAAAAGTATATGAAATGTATACACCGTGCACCGACATGAACAATACTGAACCAACTAGCACTAAGTGTAATCAGTCCCTTATTCAAGTGAAATAATATACACAAAAAACTACAAACATCATGAATGAAACAAACTCCAAAACAACCAACCAAACCAGCCAAGAATATCAACACACGAAAGAAAACAGAAGACAAGACTGACCAGTGGACAAGTGGTCAGGTGCCGGTCAAGGAAGATAGATGTTCCAGCCTTGGAAGAGAATTTCCTTTCTCATATACTCCACTCCACTGAAGAGTGGTTGTGTGGTTTGTTGGTTGTTGTTGTTGTTTTTTTTGTTTGTTTGTTGTTTGTTGTGTTTTGGGGAGGGTGGGGTTTCGGTTCGTATATATTTATATATTTCGGCTTTTTTTTTCATTTGATTGTTTTTTATTGTGTTCTTTTTTGTTGTTGTTGTTGTTGTTGTTTTCGGTTTGTATACATTTTGTTTTTTTTTTCATTAGATGATTGTTTATTGTTTGTTTGTTTGTTTGTTGTGTGTTGTTTGTGTGTGTGTGTGTGTGTGTGTGTGTGTGTGTGTGTGTGTGTGTGTGTGTGTGTGTGTGGGGTGGTGTGTTGTGTGTGTGTGTGTGTGTGTGTGTTGTGTGTGTGTGTTGTTAATTGTTTTTTTATGTTCCGTGTATTTCTTCATTTGATAGTTGTTTCTTGTAATTCGTTTGTTCGTTTGTTTTGTTTATTTGTTCGGTTTTTGTTTTGTTTTTTTTTTGTTTATTGTATTTTTTGTCTGTTTTCATGATGTAACAGTAATTCTCACCTTTGGGAAAATTCTGTGGTAGAATTTTGTCTACGTTCTATGTCCATTCTTACTAAGGGAATTGCCTTGGTCATGTTTTACTCAGACATTTTCTGCCGGCATTTCTGTATCAAGATTGGTTATAAACTTTGCACAATACTTCTTTGATTATAACTAGAATACTATGGTATTTTTTTTATTTTGTTATGGGATTGACTAAGAATTCGAAGCAATTTTCTAGAACTTAGGCCGTTTCTGACTAAAATTTGTATTTCCATTCTGTCTGAATTATGTCCTATTTGATGAACTCTAAAGCAAGTTATTTTAATTTCTGTGCCGAATTATTAATGGGACGAAAAACGACAGCAACCCAAGTTAAGTTCATGTCTCAAAAAGCACAGTAATATGTAGGTACTTAATTCTTTTCTTTTTTATATAACCGTGGATATGTCGAATTTCTGTTTCCGATACGATTAGCATGATTGGGCGTTGAATGCAACAAAACTTTCACTTCTTATCCAAGATGATTATAAAATTGTTCTTGTATCTGTTTAAAACTATCGGTTATATTCGATCTGAAAGTCGTTATTCTTGTTTCTTGTACCTTCCCTACACTCTCTCTTTTAACTTGTTCTTGTGGGCCTTGTCTTCATTCCTCTTTCGCTCTCTCTTCTTTACATTCCTCTAATCCGTTGATACCTTTCTCTCTCACTTCCCTTCGTCCTTTTACTTCTCCTCTCCTTCCTTCTGCTACTCACATTCTCCTCGCCGCTCCCAACTTACACACCGAATTCCCTATCACACACTCGACAAAAATCATACGTACCGTACTACAATTCTATCCATTTTTATAGATTAAAAGTGAAGACCCAAAGGTTATTTTTAGACAGATCTGGCAATTCTGGGTCATTTCTGTGTCCACCAGAATCCCTACTAGGCCTTATCGTTCACAATGAATTATGTTTCTTTTTGTTACTTGGAATCCATCTAATCCGCTCCACCTCAATTTAGGACTAAGACTATTGGTTTTTTTTGTTACTAAAAATTCCCTTGGTGTGTGTTTGGTTCTGATGAGTCGTATGGTGTTGTTGTTTGTTTAAATTGTCGTTGTGTTGTTTCCTTTCTGTTACTAGTCTCTATTTTCATTTCTCTCTAATTTCATATGTTTCTCTTCCTCTCCTCATTCTTCGTCTCATTTCCCTCTTGCTCACTGAATCTCTCTGGTCTGTTCTCTCTCTTTCTCTCTCAGTCTCTTTCTCTCTCTCTCTCTCTTTCTCTCTCTCTCTCTATCTCTCAGTCTCTTTCTCTCTCTCTCTATCTCTCTCTCTCGCTCTCTCCTATCTCTCTCTGTTGCTTTCCTCTCTCTCTCTCTCTCTCCTTGTCTCTCTATTTCTTTCTTTCTTTCTTTCTCTCTCCTCTCCTCTCTCTCTCTCCCCTCCCTCCTCTCTCTCTCTCTTTCTCTCTCTCTCTATCTCTCAGTCTCTTTCTCTCTCTCTCTCTCTCTCTCTCTCTATCTATCTATCTCTCTCTCCTATCTCTCTCTGTTGCTTTCCTCTCTCTCTCTCTCTCTCTCTCTCTCTCTGTCTGTCTCTCTGTCTCTCACAGACACACACACACACTGAAACAAATCCTCTTTCTCTCTCCCTCTCTCTCTCTCTCTTTCTCTCTCTCTCTCTCAATCTCTATTTCTTTTTATCTCATTATACTCTTTTGCCTACTGATGTTTCTGATCTTACTGCATTTATCCATTTGCCTCGCTGTATACCTCGTTGTTCCTGTTAATGATGTTTGATAGTGGTGATGTTAGAGATTTGGACTCTCTCTCTCTCCCCCCTCTCTCTCTCCCTCTCTCTCTCTCTCTCTCTCTCTCTCCCTCTCCCCCCTCCCCCGTCTGATCTGATCTTTCTCCTTTATGTACTGATCTTAATGTAACTGTATCTGTCCATTTATAATTTGCTTCCCTGTATTCCTCGTTATTCCTGTTAACAAGTTATGATACAGGTGATGATAAAGCTTGTGAGTTCTCTCTCCCTGAAATATCCATACACTCTGTCTCTGTCTTTGTCTGTCTGTCTCTGTCTCTGTCTGTCTGTCTCTCTGTCTCTGTCTGTCTGTCTCTCTCTCTCTCTCTCTCTCCCCCCCCCCCTGAAAAATCCATACACTCTCTGTCTATCTGTCTCTGTCTCTCTGTCTGTCTGTCTCTCTCTCTCTCTCTCTCTCTCTCTATCTATCTCTCTCTCCCCTTTCTGTCTCCCTGGAAAAATCCATACACTCTCTGTCTCTCTGTCTCTCTCTTTCTCTTTCTCTCTCCCTGAAATGTCCATACTCTCTCTGTCTCTCTCTTTCTCTTTCTCTCTCCCTGAAATATCCATGCTCTCTCTCTGTCTCTCTCTCTCTCTCTCTCTCCCCTTTCTCTCTCCCTGAAATATCCTTACACTCTCTCTCTCACTCTCTCTCTCTCTCTCCTTTCTCTCGCCCTGAAATATCCATACTCTCTCTCCCACCCCCCCCTTTCTCTCTCCCTGAAAAATCCATACACACAAACATTCTCTCTCTCTCTCCTCCTCTCTCTGTGTCTCTCTGCCCTTTCTCTCTCCCTGAAATATCCATACTCTCTGTCTCTCTGTCTGACTCTCTCTCTCTCTCTCTCTCTCTCTCTCTCTCTTGCCTCTTTCTCTCTCCCTGAAATACCCATACTCTCTCTCTCTCTGTCTCTCTCTCTCCCTTTCTCGAAATTTCTCGCATCATTAATGGCAATGTACAAGTCATTGGTGTCATGTATCCGAGTTAACGATAAATTTTCAGAGATGTTTCAATGTCCGGTTGGAGTAAGACAAGGTTGTGTCTTGAGTCCTACATTGTTTTCGATATTTATAAATCAGTTAGCAAATTATATGAGTGATAAAGGAAAACATGGCATCCAATTACTACCTGGGATGTTGGAAATATTTGTTTTACTCTTTGCAGATGATGTGGTACTTTTTTCAACTACACCAAATGGCTTACAGAATCAGCTGAACGTTTTAAGTACGTGTTGTAACAACATGAAATTAAAAGTAAATATTGACAAAACGAAGGTCATGGTGTTTAGAAACGGAGGGTTCCTCGGAAAACGTGAAAAATGGTCATATGAAGAAAATAAGTTGGAAGTTGTGAATAATTATTGCTATTTAGGTTTTAATTTCACGACAATGGTAAGTGTCAAAAAAGGTACTGCACATTTAGCAACTAAGGGGAAGAAAGCTGTCATACAGCTAAATAGGGTTCTCCAAAAATTCAAGGAAATGACAATGGATACTTTCTTTAAAATATTTGACGCAAAGGTACAACCCATTCTGTTGTACGCGTCAGAAGTATGGGGATTAAAACGAATGGAACACATAGAAAAGGTACATATGATGGCGTGCAAAAGATTTTTAGGCGTGCCTGTTAAGACACCAAACAAGATGGTGTACGCTGATCTGGGAAGATATCCATTATTCGTTAACTCTGTGGTCGCATGCTTAAGATATTGGTTTAAATTGCTACAAATGAGTGCCGAGAGATTTCCGCATAAAGCTTACCAAATGCTTCTGGAATTAGATAGAAATGGAAAGGATTGTTGGGCATCAGAGGTAAGAAAAATCCTGTGTGATACAGGTTTCAACATTGTATGGCTGCAACAGGGAGTTGGGGATGTAAAACTATTTTTAAACATATTTAGACAAAGACTTGTCGATCTGTTTATCCAAGAATGCACTAGTATTATTAGAGATGGTGACAGATATGAGTGCTATAGATCATTCAAAACAATTTTTGAAAAAGAAAAATATATTTCTGACATGGATACATACTGTCTCAGAGTGGCAATCACACAACTAAGATTTGGTGTACTACCGCTGAATAACAATTCACATCGTTATAGTGAGAGTATTCACAAAAGGGCATGCCCTTTTTGCAAAACTCATATCGAAAATGAATATCACCTTATATATGACTGTCCCACTTATACAGATATTAGAGTAAAATTCCTCAAAGATTCAGCTAGAATGCCACTTTATCTACTGCTCAAAGCAGAAAATTCTCATCATAGATACAATGTGTCCAGATTTGTTTTTCATGCCATCAACAGACGCAAAAAAATCATGAATGAATAAACTAACGAAAATAAGTCATCACCAGTACTATATTACTGTATTACATTAGTAATTATACAATGCTGTATAGGTATAATAAATGGTAAAACTATTAACGCTTGTTCCATTATATTTTTGTAGTCATTTCGGTATAAACTGTGTACAGACTGTAAATTATGCACAAAAACGCGGGGGTAAAGATAATTTTGAAAAATCGAATTGTTTATTGCTACTTGTTTTACAAATATTTGGTAAATTGATGATTCATTGATTGACTGCTTAACTGATTGTTTGATTAATTCATTGATTGATTGATGGATGCACTGACTGAATGATTGATCCATTGATTAGTTGCTGACTAAGTACTGATCGGGAAAATGATTTATATGAAACTGATCAAATTGTTCGGTGACTCGCTAACTAGTTTGGTTTATAGATGAGTAATTGTATTTGGCGACAAACTTAACTGGTAGAGAAACGGTTCAGTATTTTAACTGATCGGATTCAGATGGCTAATTAAATGATAGAATGGCAGTTGATTGATTGATTGATTGATTACCGTTGCCACGGTACACTGAAAGAACTAAGTATTTGTTTGATTAGATGGATAAAGTGAAGTATGTTTCGCAAGCATGGTGATTTACCAATTATTTGTTGATTGTGTGATGATTGTATTACTTGACCGGCTGTTGGCTATACAGAGAGACTAATTGCTTGATCAGTAGATGGAGGAATGGAACGATATATGTATATGTATTAAATATCTTTATGACTTGTTTGATGCCTTAATGCACTGATGAAGCTTAATTATAATCAAGTACTATTTAGTGTATTACTTCATTAAATGTTAGATTTAGTCAGCAAAAGAAAGATCTGTTGACTGTTACACCAACGAAGTATTCAACTGAGGAAAGCGAGGAAAGTGTCAATGTTCGACGATGCAATCATGCGCATTGCAATATTGGTGTAATACACAAAAACCCTATCTCCCCCCCCCCCCCCTACCACCGACTATTGTATTGTGGCCTAAGGCCGATGTACATTAAAAAATTCTGAGTTCTGAGTTCTCTCCCTTTCTCTCTCCCTGAAATATCCATTCTCTCTGTCTCTCTCTCTGTCTGTCTGTCTGTCTGTCTGTCCTCTGTCCCCTCTCTCTCTCTCTCTCTTGCCTCTTTCTCTCTCCCTGAAATATCCATACTCACTCTCCCTCTCCCTCTCCCTCTCTCTCTCTCCCTCTCTTCCCTTCCCTCTCTCTCTCTCTCTCTCCCTCTCTCTCTCTTTCTCTTTCTCTCTTCTCTCTCTTGTTCGTTCGTAATGTCTCCTATGCCTGTATGCATGTTGTCGGGACGTCTCAGGACCTGATATGTCTCGAGTTCAAACCTAGCCCACAACATTAAAACTTTTGCCTGTTTGATGCATATCTTATTGTTTCCATCATTTTGGAAGTGTCAGCTTAATAGTGTTTCTTAGGTCTCTACTCTCCCCTGCTTCCCATTTCAAGACTTTGCCAGCACATAGGGAGTCTGCCAGATGTTGGCTGGCAGATTTGGGTAGAGCGCATATGGAATTGTCCGGGTGGGGATGAATCCTTCTTGAACAAACTCCAGACTCCGAATTCTGGTTGTCTGACCTACACTATGTAGACATTACGTTGCTGCACAGTCTGCATATAAAGAGAAACACATATTGGCGCGGTAGTCATGTGGGTAAACGTCGTGCTTTCAGCAGTCGCCGCGGTGCAGTGGTTAACGCAACGGACTACCGACTGGAAGGTTGTGGGTTCGAATCCCCTACAGTCCCTTCAAAAATATATCATTGTGGGACTTTTCGGCTCTAACCGGCTCCTACCCAGAGTTGGGCGTGCTTTGGGCTCATTGGGAAGACTGGGACCACACAGTCGAGTCTCATCCACTTCACGGATGCGTCATTGAGGGTGTTGCTCAAATCTTCTGACCAGGAGTTTGTATCTCTCGGGCCTGGTTGACTTCAGAATATATTTATGATAGTAAGCATAAAGTACAGCCCTGTCACGCAGTCTCAGTCCTAGATGGAACTCCTTAGCATCATGATGACACCCTTCATCGACATCATCATCATCGCATTGTAAAAACTGTGCCAGCTTCTGTGGCCATTAAGATGGCTCAGAAAATGGGACAGGACGAAAAAAAAAACACATAAAAAACAAAAAACGCCGTGCTTTTAGTAAGGTCTTGGGTTCGATTCGCATAGACACCTATGCCTGGAGAATAAAAGGTGGAGAGTTTTCCCTTCTCCCAGGTCAGTTTCAGTTTCAGTTTCAGTTTCTCAAGATGACGTCTCCGCACTCGGAACAAATTCCATACGCACTGAACGTCATAGGTGCCATGTGTATGGTGACCATGGTACAAGCCTTAGCCTGCACATAAACCCATGAGCTGGCCAGGTCCTGAGGTCCTACCTGGACTATGTTTTTCCTAGTCTATGAATATAGTCTATAACA
>JAPXFY010000020.1:63660422-63667922 GCA_030674185.1 Monoplex corrugatus
CATTACGAACAATTTATTCAATACGTAAAAGTTCTGCAAATATCTTTCTTGTGATAGATATTCTTTACTGTAGCGATCACAAATCTTACTATTGTGATAAATGACAGGATAAAATTAATAAAACAGTAAACTGAAATCCGTGTTTTTAAGGTACAAAAGATGCAAGATATGAACTTAAAATAGTACCGAATTAGAATGATAAATAGAACTAGCGACAAACATGTTTTTCAATTATATGAGAATTGTAAACAATGACATATGCACTTTTTGCGATATAGAAAAAGAAGTATTGAACAAGTATTTTGGCGGTGTGATGTGTTCAGTGTGTCTGAAAAATGTTTAGAAAATCTGATTAATGGATGTGAACATGTGCATTAAAAGCTTAATTCTCTTGGAGCTGGACACTATACAAAAACATTTAATGTTATTGATCTCATCATCCTTTTTGTCAAATATTACATCCGTGGTCCAAAATAAGTGCGACTGCCCGCGTCCAAGCAAACAGGAACCAGAAAAACAAGTAAACCAAAAAGAACGCGTATTCAATACAACAAGACAAGACAAGCGCAAATTTTCGGCCAACCGGCCTTTGTCAAGCGCGAATGCACGATCACAAACAGACACCTAACAACGGATAATAACAAAAAGACTAAAACTTCCCTGCCGCCTCGTCCACAAACAGACACCAAACAACGGATAACAAAAAAAAAAACTAAAACAAAACTTCCCTGCCGCCTCGTCCACTGGACGAGGCGGCAGGGAAGTTTTCGTCTTTTTGTTATTATCCGTTGTTAGGTGTCTGTTTGTGATCGTGCATTCGCGCTTGACAAAAGCCGGTTGGCCGAAAATTTGCGCTTGTCTTGTCTTGTTGTACTGAATTCACGTTCTTTTTGGTTTACATCCGTGGTTTAGACTAAGCACGGGCCAACCTGAAATAGCTTTCTTTTCACAGGTAGCGCATAGAAATATAAAACAGAGGAATATGATGCAAAAGTACTCATGGTACAAACTGAATTTAACTTCATACGGCACATCGATAGTCACACATTGACAGAAACATAAAATAGTAAGAATATTTTGCGCTCTCGCGCCAACAGAAGTGTCTAATAGCATTATTTTTGCTGCGTTACATCTTGCTAATGACTTTTTGTTTGAAATTGTTGTTGCTGCTGTTATATATAATACAATACATACAACAATACAATACAATACATATTTTATTTGTATAGCGCAAAATCTTGATAAAATCAAATCTAAGCGCTAAAACAGACACACACGCACGCACGCACGCACACATACACACACACAGCGCGCGCGCGCGCGCGCGCACGCACACGCACACGGCTAAAATGGGGAGAAAGAATAAAAGCAATGGAAAATTATAGAGAGCATATTATATATAGGGGGTGGGTTGTTTGTTTGTTTGTTTGTATGTTTGTTTGTTTGTTTTGGCTTGTTTGTTAGGGGTTTTTGTTTTTTTTTTTGTTTTTTTTTTGTTTGTTTGTTTTTTTGGGGGGAGGTATGAAGAAGTGAGACTATTACTGGTAGAGCTCTGCACAGACACATTCCTCAACAGTCTCCACGTTTGATTTTTTTTATACACTTTGGGAAACATAACAACATACACCTGGAATTTCAATTTTTGTTTAATGAAGCTTATTTTACTGTGTAATTGTCAGTGTAAAATTGAATTCATAACGGACGTGGGTCTTGAGACCAATAGACATTCCACTCGTTTAAGCTTTATTTGTGATACAAAATATCCCCTCTCTCTCTCTCTCTCTCTCTCTCTCTCTCTCTCTCTCTCTCTCTCTCTCTCTTCTCTCTCTCTCTTTCTCTTTCTCTCACGAAAGCGCACACACACGCACACACAAAACGCATCATACACAAAGTTCTTTTTTGTTTGTTTGTTTGCTTCATTACATGTAGATCAGTAAGGACTACTTGTTTGTTCCTTCGTTATTTTTTAATATCTCTTAACATGTGTGCTTTTTAGACTAAAATAAAATATGATTTGATTTGTTTTGTGTTGTTTTGTTTTGTTTGGGGTTTTTGTTCGTTTTGCTTTTTAACTCTAAGATTAAAAACTTGTAAACTCTCTAAAATTAAGATCATACCTTAACATTGTTCATTTATATAACTTTCTAGCAGCCACCAAAGACCAACAACCACAACCAAAAAAGCTTTGAACAGTCTTGACCAGTTAATGCCTGCTTGTCCACTTAGCGCTTCAACAGCCGCCAGCCACACAGCGCTGAAGGGAGCTAAGCAGGGGGATCGACTACTAGAGAGTTGTCCCGCCTCGTTTCACACCATTGCTCCCGAGCCTTGGCACGACTAGGGTGGCCCGTACGTAAAGCGCCCGCCATGACAGCCGGTTCTGCTAACGTCCTGCGTTCGATTCCCTGTTAGAGGGATTTTTTCTGTCTTTCTTCCACTTGATCTTGTTCAGTGTCAGTTTCTCAAGATGACGTCTTCACGCTCGGAATGAATTCCATATGCACTAACGTCACAGGTGCCATGTGATGGAGAAAATCCAGAATGATCGCGGCACAAGCCTTAAGCCTGCACATAAACCCATGAGCTGGCCAGGTCCAGAGGTCCAACCTAGCATATCGAGAAGATCTGGAGTGATCATGGCACAAGCCTTAAGCCTGCACATAAACCCATGAACTGGCCAGGTCCTGAGGTCCTACCTAGCCTATCGAGAAGATCCAGACTGATCATGGCACACGCCTTAAGCCTGCACACAAACCCATGAGTTGGCTAGGTCCTTGATCTTGTTTGTGTTTTGGTCTGGGTGTCAGTCTTTCGAAGGAGACAATGTTCCGAGGTTCTGTATGCAGCATGCGTTTAGCGCACGTGAAAGATCCCATGACAACAAAGGAGCTGTCTCTGGCAAAATTGCGTTGAAAAATCTACGAAAGTAGATTCAGAAAGAAAGAAAGAAAGAAAGAAAGAAAAACTCTCAAACTTAAAAAAACTGTCATGTTATTCTAATGATATCATTTTAACTAAAACAAAATTTCTAGAAATACACACATATGTTTATAATACAGTCTTTAAACTGGTCAAGCCATTCTAATACAATCATTTTTACTAGAAAAATTAGTAAAGATAAACAAATCTGTTAATAACAAATTCTTATTTTTTAATCAAAGACTTTCATATTTCCATCTACGAGTATTGCTCGTCGCCAGCTGTTCTTGGGTCTTCCTCAAGGATTAGCTTCAAAACAGATCCAGTGGGACCTTATGCTACACAGTATTGTGAATTCCGAAGTCTCCTTTGCGTCTTCCTTCTGGTGTCCAGTGAAGGGCAGTCCAGGTGATGTTATCCTTCTCTATTTAGATATGCCCAGTCCATTTCTACCGTCTTTCTTGATGTTTCAGTTTCAGTTTTTCAGGATGACGTCTCAGGGAAAAATCCATATGCACTGATGCCGCTGTTGCCAAGACCCAAAATGATCATGGCATAAGCCCTAACCACTGTCAAGGTCATGAAGAAAGTGCCCACACTCTCTTGGTTGCATTGGGGAAGTAGCATATTCGCGGGGGGGGGGGGGGTCTATATGCACTGATACTGCAGATGCCAAGATCCAAGATGATCATGGTACAAGCCCTAACCACTGTCAAGGCCACGAGGAAAGTGCCCATAATCTCTTGCACTGGAGAAGTGGCTCAGCCTACATTAATTGGCATACCCAGCCATAACCCCAAACCTAACTATATACTAATAAATAAGAGGGAAGCCGCAACAGAAACTTCAGAATTCAGAATACTGTGTAGCGTTAGGTCCCATTGGATCTTTCTTGCAGCTGATCTGAGCTTACTGTTTTTGTACTTTGTATCTGCTTCTATGCTAGCTGAATGGGTAGCGCAAACTGTGTTAGATTTGAGAAGTTCTATACAACATGGGAGATAATCCTCAAGAGTTATGTCCTTTGATTATATACTGTCAAGGTCATGGAGAAAGTGCCCATATTTTCTCTTGATTGTATTGGGGAAGTAGCTTAGCATACATTGATTGGCATCATCATCATCAAGTGCCTTGCCGCATGGCGTTGGCGATCATGGCCCTCCATCTGTTTCTATCCTTTGTTGCCTCAAGCACATCTTCCACCCTCTCTGTCTTCAGCCACTCTGCAAGTCCGTCCAACATCTTCTCCCTGGGTCTACCAGGTGCTCTCTTTCCCTCCAGCTACATTAACTGGCATGCCCAGTCCATAACCCTAAACCTGACTAACCCCTGTCAAGGTCATGAAGAAAGTGCCCAAACTTTCTTAACTGCATTGGGGAAGTAGTTTAGCCTACATTAATTGGTATGCCCACCCTAACTCTAAACTATCACTCTCAAGGTCATGAAGAAAGTGCCCAAACTCTCTTAACTGCATTAGGGAAGTAGTTTAGCCTACATTAATTGGTATGCCCACCCTAACTCTAAACTATCACTCTCAAGGTCATGAAGAAAGTGCCCAAACTCTCTTTACTGCATTAGGGAAAGTAGTTTAGCCTACATTAATTGGTATGCCCACCCTAACTCTAAACTATCACTCTCAAGGTCATGAAGAAAGTGCCCAAACTCTCTTTACTGCATTAGTGAAGTAGTTTAGCCTACATTAATTGGTATGCCCACCCTAACTCTAAACTATCACTCTCAAGGTCATGAAGAAAGTGCCCAAACTCTCTTTACTGCATTAGGGAAAGTAGTTTAGCCTACATTAATTGGTATGCCCAGCCATAACCGTAAACCTATGAACTCTCAAGGTCATGAAGAAAGTGCCCAAACTCTCTTAACAGCATTGGGAAAGTAGTTTAGCCTACATTAATTGGTATGCCCAGCCATAACCGTAAACCTATGAACTCTCAAGGTCATGAAGAAAGTGCCCAAACTCTCTTAACTGCATTGGGAAAGTAGTTTAGCCTACATTAATTGGTATGCCCAGCCATAACCGTAAACCTATGAACTCTCAAGGTCATGAAGAAAGTGCCCAAACTCTCTTAACTGCATTGGTGAAGTAGTTTAGCCTACATTAATTGGTATGCCCAGCCATAACCGTAAACCTATGAACTCTCAAGGTCATGAAGAAAGTGCCCAAACTCTCTTTACTGCATTAGGGAAGTAGTTTAGCCTACATTAATTGGTATGCCCACCCTAACTCTAAACTATCACTCTCAAGGTCATGAAGAAAGTGCCCAAACTCTCTTAACTGCATTGGGGAAGTAGTTTAGCCTACATTAATTGGTATGCCCACCCTAACTCTAAACTATCACTCTCAAGGTCATGAGGAAAGTGCCCAAACTCTCTTAACTGCTTTAGGGAAGTAGTTTAGCCTACATTAATTGGTATGCCCACCCTAACTCTAAACTATCACTCTCAAGGTCATGAAGAAAGTGCCCAAACTCTCTTAACTGCATTTGGGGAAGTAGTTTAGCCTACATTAATTGGCATGCCCACCCTAACTCTAAACTATCACTCTCAAGGTCATGAGGAAAGTGCCCAAACTCTCTTAACTGCATTGGGGAAGTAGTTTAGCCTACATTAATTGGTATGCCCACCCTAACTCTAAACTATCACTCTCAAGGTCATGAGGAAAGTGCCCAAACTCTCTTAACTGCATTGGGGAAGTAGTTTAGCCTACATTAATTGGCATGCCCACCCTAACTCTAAACTATCACTCTCAAGGTCATGAGGAAAGTGCCCAAACTCTCTTAACTGCATTGGGGAAGTAGTTTAGCCTACATTAATTGGTATGCCCACCCTAACTCTAAACTATCACTCTCAAGGTCATGAGGAAAGTGCCCAAACTCTCTTAACTGCATTGGGGAAGTAGTTTAGCCTACATTAATTGGTATGCCCACCCTAACTCTAAACTATCACTCTCAAGGTCATGAGGAAAGTGCCCAAACTCTCTTAACTGCATTGGGGAAGTAGTTTAGCCTACATTAATTGGTATGCCCACCACATAACCCTAAACCTAACTATGAAGTGTCAAGGTCATGAGGAAAGTGCCCATATTCTCTTGATTGCATTGAGGAAGTCTAGTAGCTTGGCCTACATTAATTGGCATGCCCACCACATAACCCTAAACCTGACGTTAAAAGTGCACAACATTGCCGAAGACACAAACACAGAAAATAAAAGCCGGGGAACCGACAGGGGGCCTGCGCCACCTCGTTTCACACCATTGCACGTGAACCGCGGCTCAACTAGGGTGGCCCACTTTACGCTACTGTCATCCAAAGCGTAGTAGAAGTAGGCTGCTCGGGCGGTGTCGACGCCACAAAAGTGTCCCTCTTAAAAAACGATCCTGCCTGCCCTTTTCCACCCCGGGTCGTTTTTTTTTTGGAGATGGTGGTGGAGATATTCGTGATGGGATGGTGGTGTGGAGGTTGATGTGTGGAGGCGGTGGTGGTGATGGTGTGTGGTGTGTGGTGGTGTTGATGTGTGTGTGTGTGATGACCCCTTAAAGTATATTCCATGAAAAATTCTGTCAGTTTAATCAGTGTTCCTAATGTATGTGACTTCATTTCTGGAAGTGAAAAGGATTCATTAAAATTGCTAAAATTAATTGTTTAAAATTGTATCATTGTATTCTCTGAACATTTGAGTTTCCTGTCATAAGACAAGTTTAATTTTTTTTTCTGTTCGATTTAAAACAATCAATCAAAATTACGAAAATTAATTGTTCTAAAATTGTATCAATTATATTCTGAACATTTGAGTTTCCTGTCAAAAGACAGACTATTTTCTGTTGGATTTAAAAGAATCAATCAAAATTACGAAAATTAAATGTTCCAAAATTGTATAATTGTATTCTAAACATTTGAGTTTCCTGTTATAAGACAAGTTTAAATACATCTTTTTCTGTTGGATTTAAAACAATCAATCAAAACTGCGAAAATGAATTGTTATAAAATTGTATAATTCTATTCTGAACAATTGAGTTTCCTGCTATAAGACAAGTTTGAATTTTTTTTTTTTCTAGTGGACTAATAAAAAGAATTCTTCATGCTTAAGTACATCTGCTGATTCCGTTTGATTTCCATGTTTTCCCTGTTATCTTGTATCTGCAAATGGGGGTTAAAGAATCCACTTAACACTGAATTGAATTGAAAATAGCGTGTGGGGGGGGGGGGGTGAGTGAGTGTGTGCGTATGTGTGTCTGTGTGTGTGTGTGTGTGTGAGTGTGTGTGTGTGCGTGTGTGAGTGTTTGTGTGTGTGTGTGTGCGTGTGTGAGTGTGTGTGTGTGTGTGTGTGTGTGTTTATGTACGTGTGCACGTGTGTACGTGTGGGTGTTTGTGTACGTGTGTACGTGTGTGTGTTTGTGTGTGTGTGTGTCTGTGTGTGTGTGTGTGTGTGTGTGAGTGTGTGCGTGTATGTGTCTGTGTGTGTGTGTGTGAGTGTGTGTGTGTGCGTGTGTGAGTGTGTGTGGTGTGTGTGTGTGTGCGTGTGTGAGTGTGTGTGTGTGTGTGTGTGTTTATGTACGTGTGCACGTGT
>JAPXFY010000020.1:63670422-63677922 GCA_030674185.1 Monoplex corrugatus
TCCATCAAGACTGTCTCGTTTGTTTTCTTTGCTGTCCATGGAATTCTCAACATTCTTCTTAGAAACCACATCTCGGCTGCCTCAATCTTGCTCTGGCTTTGCTTGCTGACTGTCCACGCCTCGCATCCGCACAACAGTATTGGTTCTATATAACATTCAAGGACTCTCTTCCTGATGTTAATTGACAGGCATTTGTTGATAATAATAATAATAATAATAATAATAATGAAATTCGTAAGGCGCCAAATCATGATTCAAGAATCAAAAATCAAGACGCTCGCTCCCATTGGAGTTATTGGAGTTATTTCAAGAGGGATTCACCGCGCTCGGACAACTCCATATGCGCTCCAACCAAATCCGCCAGCAAATATCTGACAGATTTCCAGAGACTGCACAAAACCCTATGCGCTGGCAAGGTCTTGAAACGGGGAAAGGGGAGATGGAAACATTAAGATGGGCAGTGAACAGACCAGTTTTTAATGTTGCGGGCTGGGATTGAACTCTAGATATCCGAAGATCCAAAACAAGTGTGACTGCCCGCGCCCAAGCAAACAGGAACCAGAAGAACAAGAAAACCAGTATTAGCGCGTATCCAACAAAACAAAACAAAACAAGCGCAAATTTTCGGCCAACTAGCCTTTGTCAAGCGCGAACGCTCGGTCACAGACAGATCACAGACAACAAACAATGGATAATAAAACTGGACTAAAAACTTCCCTGCCGCCTCGTCCAGTGGGTAAGAAATGGAATGCCCATTTCTTCATGAGGGGTAAGAAATGGAATGCCCATGTCTTCATGAGGGGTAAGAAATGGAATGCCCATGTCTTCATGAGAGGTAAGAAATGGAATGCCCATGTCTTCATGAGGTAAGAAATGGAATGCCCATGTCTTCATGAGGTAAAAAATGGAATGCCCATGTCTTCATGAGGGTAAGAAATGGAATGCCCATGTCTTCATGAGGTAAGAAATGGAATGCCCATGTCTTCATGAGGTAAGAAATGGAATGCCCATGTCTTCATGAGGTAAGAAATGGAATGCCCATGTCTTCATGAGGTAAGAAATGGAATGCCCATGTCTTCATGAGTAAGAAATGGAATGCCCCTGTCTTCATGAGGTAAGAAATGGAATGCCCATGTCTTCATAGTAAGAATGGAATGCCATGTTTATGGTAGAAATGGAATGCCCTGTCTTCTTACCCACTGGACGGCGCAGGAAGTTTAGTCCGTTTTTATTATCCATTGTTGGTGTCTGGATCTTTTGTGACGTGCGTTCGCGCTTGACAAAGCTTGGCCGAATTTTTTTTTTTTTTTGTCTCGTTGGATACGCGCTTATATTGGTTTTCTTGTTCTTCTGGTTTCTAGATATCCGACCTTGAGTCCATGGCTTAACCAACTAACCCGCATTCACCAAAGCAATGAACAACGACGACGAAACCCCCCAGGGCATAAAGCACACACAAACTGAGGAGGGGGGGAGGAGGAGGGAGACAGGAGGGGAGTAGGATCTGGTAGATGGTGAGAAACATTTGATGTGGGAAAGTCAAGTTGAAGGGAAAAGGAAAAGTAACATGAGAGTTGGGGTGTGGTGGGTAGAGAGTGCAATGTTAGACTGGTGTCTCAGGTTCGAAGATCGTTTTCTTTGTGAACTGCTATTGTCATTGTTTGTTTAAAGCCCAGCCGACAGCGTAGAGCCATATCAGGGTTATAACCATTTCAAAACATATACAATACTTCAACAGGGGAAAAAGAAGAAAGAAAATTAAGTACACATATCAATGCATTCGCGAACATAAGCTAAGTAGATACCCCTGGCGTTGACCACTCCGTCTAATTTTATCGCACAGGGGATTTAAAAAAAAAACGTACCTGAATACAAATTTAAACATAAACAAAGAGACTAAAACATATGCAAAAACGGTCCTAAATTATCTAAATTTGCTTCTGCATATCTCATTTCTCTAGAGCCAAAAATGCGCTTAATACATGTACCCAATTATCAATCCTAAGAAAAAGTACGTAAGACTTTATTAAACACATACAGGTGAATGGACCAACAAGGCAGAAAATGATAGGAAGAAATGGCAGCAAGCAAAGGAACAAGGCAGAAACAAAGAGAGTGGGAGAAAAGACGAAATTTCTAGCACAGAATTTCCAGGAGGTCGGGACACTATGTATACTGAAAGAGCCCCCGACATCCCCATGGGGAGATAAGACAAAATGAAATGAAATGAAATAAAATAAACTGAATAAAATAAAATAAAATAAAATGAAATAAAATAAACTGAATAAGATAAAATAAAATAAAATAAAATAACATGAAATAAAATAAATAAATAAAATGAAACAAAACAAAACAAAACGAAACACAACGAAGTCAAATAATATGTACTTCAGCTTCTTAAACATACCAAGGAGGGTTGGGAATAAGATCTGGGGTGATGAAAGAAGAAACACTTTGGGGAAAAAAACATGTAAACACGGCGCACGCACACACACACACACACAACACACACACACACACACACACGCACAGATACTCAGCACGCACGCACACACACACATGCATACATACACACATACATACATACATACATACATACATACATACATACTTCATACATACATACATACATATATACATACACACACACATACATATATACGCACACATACATATACGCACATACACACACGCACACACACACACACACGCGCACACACACACACGGACGCACGCATACACAGGCACACACACACAAAGACACATACACACACGCACGCACACACACACACACATACACACATACACACAACACACAACACACACACACACACACACAACACACACACACACACACAACACACATACACAACACACACACACACAACACACACATAACACACACACACACACACAACACACACACACACACACACACACACACAACACACACACACACACACACACACACACAACACACACACACACACCACACACACACACACACACACACACACACACACCACACACACACAACACAACACACACACACACACACGAAAAACACAACACACAACACAACACAACACACACACACACACACACCACACACACACACACACACACACAACACACACACACACACACACACACAACACACACACACACACACACAAACACACACACACACACACCCCAACACAACACACACACACACCAACACACACACACACACACACACACACACACACACACACAACACAACAACACACACACACACACACAACACATAACACACCACCCCTAAAAAAGAAGCGAACAAACAGCAATCCTAATTTAACCTTTCGTTTCATGGACAGGAACAACAGGTGAACAAGTCCCATCTTTCCAACAGTCATTGAGTCATTTTACACACTTGACAACGGCCCTTCCTTCGCTACAGGTTCGCCTCTACAGCGGCCAGGCTGGTTTAACCCTTTGACTACCACACCCTATCTACTAATTGCAAAAACTTAACCCTTTGATTCCCTCACCCCATTCACCAGCTTCCTGCAGGAAGCTGGTGGATAGAATGAGGGAATCAAAGGGTTAAGTTTTTGCTTTGCTAAGCATGTCTGGCAACCCAGGATGCTGCTGGACAGGGTGCGGTAGTCAAAGGGTTATTTCACAGAGCCGTGGACTCAAGATCTGTTGTCTCGAGTTCAATCCCAGCCCACCACATACAAACTGGCCTCTTACCAGTCGCCGTGGTTTAGTGGTTAACGCCACGGACTACCAACTAAGAAGGTTGAGGGTTCGAATCCCCATCACTCCTTTCAAAAATCACTGTGGGATTTTTCGGCTCTAACCGACCGGCTCCTACCCAGTGTTGGGCGTGTTATGGGCTCACTGGGAAGACTGGAACCACATTGCCGAGTCTCGTCCACTTCACGGATGCGTTATTGAGGGGGTGTTGCTCAAATCTTCTGACCAGCACTGCAGGTGTCTGTATCTCTCGGGCCTGGCTGACGTCAGGATATATTATGATAGTAAGCGTAGAGTACAGCCCTTTCATGCAGTCTCAATCGTAGATGGAACTCCGTAGCATCATGATTATCATCCTCATCGACATCATCATCA
The DNA here is from genome assembly GCA_030674185.1 of Monoplex corrugatus. NCBI lineage: Eukaryota > Metazoa > Mollusca > Gastropoda > Littorinimorpha > Ranellidae > Monoplex > Monoplex corrugatus. Next base: position 63,674,542 of record JAPXFY010000020.1, read on the forward strand.
TCCCATTATAAAATCTGTTCCAGCTTCTATGGCCATTAAAGTGGCGTAGAAAATGGGACGGAAAAAAATGGTGAGCGCAAAGGTAACCTCCCTGAGTGCGATGATCCTAAAAAATAGACGAAACAAAAAACAAAAACTGGCCTCTTCACTGTCCACCTTTGTCCATATTCATGTAAAAAAAACAAAAAAACAAGCACTATTCAGAATACGTTGTGAATAGTATTGCAATAACCAAACTGAGGCCTGAACGGTCATCTGCTGCAGCTGATTGGGTGTAGACTATCACGTGGTTTAGATGTTAATAACACCCAGTGGAGTTTGTGCCATTCCGCTGTATTCTTCAGCCAGGAAGCTGGTGGATAGTGTGAGGAAGTCAAAGGGTTAAGTTTTTGCTTTGCTAGCATGGTTGACAATGCAGGATGCTGGTGGATAGTGTGAGGAAGTCAAAGAGTTAAGTTTTTGCTTTGCTAGCATGGTTGACAATGCAGGATGCTGGTGGATAGTGTGAGGAAGTCAAAGGGTTAAGTTTTTGCTTTGCTAGCATGGTTGACAATGCAGGATGCTGGTGGATAGTGTGAGGAAGTCAAAGGGTTAAGTTTTTGCTTTGCTAGCATGGTTAACAATGCAGGATGCTGGTGGATAATGTGAGGAAGTCAAAGAGTTAAGTTTTTGCTTTGCTAGCATGGTTGACAATGCAGGATGCTGGTGGATAGTGTAAGGAAATCAAAGGGTTAAGTTTTTGCTTTGCTAGCATGGTTGACAATGCAGGATGCTGGTGGATAGTGTGAGGAAGTCAAAGGGTTAAGTTTTTGCTTCGCTAGCATGGTTGACAATGCAGGATGCTGGTGGATAGTGTGAGGAAGTCAAAGGGTTAAGTTTTTGCTTTGTTAGCATGGTTGACAATGCAGGATGCTGGTGGATAGTGTGAGGAAGTCAAAGGGTTAAGTTTTTGCTTCGCTAGCATGGTTGACAATGCAGGATGCTGGTGGATAGTGTGAGGAAGTCAAAGGGTTAAGTTTTTGCTTCGCTAGCATGGTTGACAATGCAGGATGCTGGTGGATAGTGTGAGGAAGTCAAAGGGTTAAGTTTTTGCTTCGCTAGCATGGTTGACAATGCAGGATGCTGGTGGATAGTGTGAGGAAGTCAAAGGGTTAAGTTTTTGCTTTGCTAGCATGGGTGACAATGCAGGATGCTGGTGGATAGTGTAAGGAAGTCAAATGGTTAAGTTTTTGCTTTGCTAGCATGGTTGACAATGCAGGATGCTGGTGGATAGTGTGAGGAAGTCAAAGGGTTAAGTTTTTGCTTTGCTAGCATGGTTGACAATGCAGGATGCTAGTGGATAGTGTGAGGAAGTCAAAGGGTTAAGTTTTTGCTTTGTTAGCATGGTTGACAATGCAGGATGCTGGTGGATAGTGTCAGGAAGTCAAAGGGTTAAGTTTTTGCTTTGTTGGCATGGTTGACAATGCATATGATGCGGGAAACGAAGGGTTTCAGTTTTGTTTTGCTTTGTGGACAATGGCTGAAGAGTGTCAGTTTCAGTTTCAGTTTCAGTTTCTCAAGACGACGTCTCCGCACTCGGAACGAATTTTCCATATTCACTAAAGTCACAGGTGCCGTGTGTATGGTGACTGTGGCACAACCTTAAGCCTGCACATAAACTCGTGAGCTGGCCTTGGCCATGCAGGAAGCTGGTGGATAGGGTGAGGGAGCCTCAAAGGGTTAAGTTTTTGCAGATGGTGGATAGCGTGTGTGAGTCAAAAGGGTTAAGAGAGAGTTTGGAGTTAGGAATGTGCTCAAGACAGATTCACCCCACTCGGACATTTCCATATGCGCTCCACCCAAAGGTGCCAGCGGCTGTTTAACACACTCCTTGAGCATGCACAAAACCATAAGAGCTAACATGATCTTCAAATGGAACAGAAGGAATCTATGAAACATCATCATCATCATCATCATCATGTGCTCTGCCGCGTGGCGTTGACGATCATGGCCCTCCATATGAATCTATCCCTTGTCGCTGCAAGTACATCTCCCACCCTCTCTGTCTACATGTACATCCACTCCGGAAATCCGTCCAATATTTTCTCCCTGGTTCTACCTGGCGCTCTTTTTCCCTCTATGAAACAGTAGGCTGAAATCACCAAAAATGAGCATGGGGAATACAGAGGAGCGGGAGAAGGGAACAGAAGGAACCTATGAAACAGTAGGTCGAAATCACCAAAATTGAGGACTGGGGGTGGGGGGGGGGGGGGGAAGAGGGAGAGAGACAGAAGGAACCTATGAAACACTAGCATGAAATCATCGTCGAATTCAGGATTGGGGAAAGGAAGTGGTGGAGGTGGGGACAGAAGGAACCTATGAAACAGTAGGTTGAAATTCAACTGAGGGAAGAGGAAGAGAGACAGAAAGAACTTATGAAACAGTAGGTTGAAATTCAACTGAGGGAAGAGGAAGAGAGACAGAAAGAACTTATGAAACTGTAGGTTGAAATTCAACTGAGGGAAGAGGAAGAGAGACAGAAAGAACTTATGAAACTGTAGGTTGAAATTCAACAGAGGGAAGAGGAAGAAAGACAGAAAGAACTTATGAAACCGTAGGTTGAAATCACGAAATTGTGGATTGGGGAGTGTGAAGAGGGGGGGGGGAGGAGGGACCTGAAGGAACCTATGAAACAGTAGGCTGAAATCATCAAATTGAGGATGGGGGGGAGGGAAGGGGAAGGGGAGGGAGAACAGAAAGAACTGATCAAACAGTGGGCTGAAGTCACGAAATCGAGAATTGGGGGAGGGAATGGGGAGGGGAGGGGAGGGGAGGGACATAAGGAACTTCTGAAACGTTAGGCTGAACTCACCACCAGAAGGACTGAGGCATTAAAATGAGCAGTGAACATGCATAGTTGTTGTTTTTTTCTGTTGTCGGCTAGGATTTGAACACGAAAGATAAAATCTTGAGTCCATGGCTACTGTCAAAGGAGCCAGGTAATCTGCGTAAAACGAGGCCCGCCTGAGAGTTGAACTCAGAAGCCCTGAATTATGACAATGACGTTCTAACGAATGAGCCAATGGGTCTTTTAACTGCATCATACCCACCTTGATAATCATTACGTTGGAGAAGTCATCTTTTACTGGTGTGGTGGTTTTTAAGACGTACAATCACATCCTCATGATCTCTCTCTGTCTCTGTCTCTGTCTCTGTCTCTGTCTCTCTCTCTCTCTCTCTCTCTCTCTCTTTCTCTCTAGTTACCTGTTTTTATCTATCTCTCTAGCTGTCTCTATCTCTCTTTCTCTATCTCTCTATCTCTGTCTCTCTATCTCTGTCTGTCTGACTGTCTGTCTGTCTGTCTGTCTGTCTGTTCTTCTCTCTCTCTCTCTCTCTCTCTCT
>JAPXFY010000020.1:63687922-63695422 GCA_030674185.1 Monoplex corrugatus
CATTTGATGTTTTGAATTTTTATCTATTTATTTATTTACTTATTTATTTATTTATCTATCTATCTACCTATCTATTCATTTATTTATTCATCTGTTTATTCATTCATTTATCTGTTATTTATCATTCACTCATTATCTATTCATTCATTTATTCATCTATTTCTTCATTCATTTATTCGTTCATTTATCTATTATTTTTTCATTACTTATTCATTCATATATTAATCTTTATGTCTATAAATAGCCACATCATAATGGCAGTGTATCTATTCCTTTATTCACTTTCATTCACCACCTATTCATGCATTCATTCATCCACTAAAACAATCATTCATTTATTTGTTCATTTATTCAAACACTCATTTACTGATTTAACTGTTTCGCTGTTTTGATTTCATCATCAATTAATTTGAACACTCATTCATTCATTTAATAGCTTTGGGATTTTTTTCTTTTTTATTCTTTCTTTCTTTTCTTTTTTTTTTTTTTTTTTTCTTCTTCTTTCTTTCTTTTCTTTTCAATCTCTCTTTTCTTGAAAAGCGAAATTTATCTACATCGTTTTTAACTAAACTCAAAAAATACAGTTTTTGTTAGGTTACAAGCTTTCTTTAGACATAATATATATATAATATATATATAGTATCACTTACTTTCAATTCTACACACTCAAAAAAAAACGGAAATTTAAAGAAAGGAATTAACGCAACTACTGAGAGAAACTCAGAATTACAAGTATCGATATTATGGTTGGAATAAAACCGGTCAACGATCAACCAATCAACCATACAATCCATCCACTATTAATCAATTGGCTTCAATTATTTCGAAGTTTTAGTTTTGACAAAACGACATTACAACTCCAGAATAAATTAATGTGTGCCACTTCAGAGTGTGTGCTGAATGAATGAATAAAGTAAGAAAGAATGAAAGACAGGCAGAAAGAAAGAAAAAAGACAGAAAGAAAGAACGAAAGAGAAAGAAAGAAATTAAAAACAAAACAAGACAACTTTAACCATTTGACACCCTCACTCTATCTACCCAGCTTTCAGCACAGCAAAAGCTTCACCCTTTGACTCCCTCACCCTCTCCACCAGCTTTCTGCACAGCAAAAAATTAACCCTTTGACGCCCTCATTCTATCCACCAGCTTTCTGCACAGCACAAACTTAACCCTTTGACGCCCTCACTCTATCTACCAAGCTTTCTGCATAGCAAAAACTTAACCATTTGACTCCCTCGCCCTATCTACCAAGCTTTCTGCACAGCAAAAACTTAAACCTTTGACTCCCTCACCCTCTCCACCAGCTTTCTGCACAGCAAAAACTTAACCCTTTGACGCCCTCACCCTATCTACCAAGCTTTCTGCACAGCAAAAACTTAAACCTTTGACTCCCTCACCCTATCCACCAGCTTCCTGCAGTTGGTGGATAGGGTGCAGGAGTCAAAGGGTTAACATACGAATCAACGGCGGGAACAACAACAACTACTGGAAGGTCGTGGGTTCGAGTCCCCATCGGTCCTGTCGAAATCATCGAGGGATTTTTCGCCCTCAGCCGGCTCTGGGTTTATTGGGAAGACTGGTACCACACAGTCGTGTCTCATCCACTTCACGGACACCGTCACTGAGGGTGTTGTTCAAATGACCTGACGGACACCGCAGATGTCTGTATCTCTCAGGCCTGGTTGACGCTAGGACATGTTATGATAGTAAAAATACAGCACGGCCCTGTCGAGTAATCTTAATCTGGAAAGGAACGCCATGGCATCACGCTTGTCGTCCCCAATTACATGCACCTTCATAGCATTGTAAAATAAAAATAGTTCCAGACTTTGTAGCGAGTGAAGTGGCGTAGAGATGGAACTACACATATACACACACGCGCGCGCACGCACAAACACACACATTCACACACACAAACACACACATACACATAATGCATACATACACAAATACGCACACACACATACACATAAACACACACATACACACACATACACTCTTACATGCATACACAGAGAGAGACAGACAGAGAAAGAAACAGAGAGACAGACAGAGACAGACAGAAAGAGACAGACAGACAGACAGAAAACGGACGGACAGACGGACGGACGGACGTACCGAGAGACAAACAAACAGACATACGGAGGGAAGAAAGAGAAACCTTTTAACGTTCGTTTAGTTTCTTATCTTCCTCCACTTTAAAGCTAGCTGTCTTGGCTTCTTCATCCCACCCACTTGATTAATTGCCCCAACGTTTTAACCCCTCCCCCTCTCTCACACACACACGCACGTACACACATACACACACGCACACCCACACACGAACGCACACACGCACACATACACACGCACACATACACATACACACACGCACATACACACACATACAAACACATACACACACATACAAATACATACACATATGCACGTACGCACATGCACGTGCACACACACATTACACACACGCACAAACACGCACGTGCACTCACGCTCACACACACATACACACACACATACACATACACATATACATATACACATATACACACAAACTCACACCACACACAAAAACACACACATACACATACACACACATACCTATACACATACACACACGCACACACAAACACACACACACACACACACACACACGCACGCACGCACACACACACACACACACACACACACACGTACACACACACGCTCACACACCATGGTGCTTCACTGTCAAACAGAACGAAAACACCAAACATGAAGAAAATGCTACATTTAAAATCATAATCTTCAGTCCAAAAAATGAAAACTGAGGCAGTCACGCATACTCTAAAATGATTTTCGTCAATGGATGATGCAATGAAAGCAAGTCAAACCTTCATCCTGGCTGATTCGATGAATCTATACCAACAAAAAGTGAAAAATGGAGTAGAAATCCTAGACTGACACAAAGCAATGAGCAGTATCGCTCTAAAGAATCCCACATGAATTAATTGTCCCGGACACTTTAGTATTATTGGAGTTATTGGAAATCCAAAAACAAGTGTGACTGCCCGCGTTCAAGCAGACAGAAACCAGAAAAAAAAACACGAAAAAAGAATAAGAACGCGTATTTAATACAACCAGACAAGACGGGGCAAATTTTCGGCCAATTGGTCTTTGTCAAGCGTAAGATCACAAACAAACAAACACCAGATACAAAAATTAGGAGAAAAAGACTGAAACTTCCCTGCTGCTCTGTTCCCTGATTCGATGAATCTATTTCAACAAAAAGTGGGAAATGGAGTAGAAATCCCAGACTGACACAAAGCGATGAGCAGTATCGATCTATTGAATCCCACATGGATTTATAGTCCTGGACACGTTAGTATTATTGGAGTTATTTCATGAGGGATTCACCGCACTCGGACAGCTTCATATGCGCTTTACCCAAATCCGCCAGCAATTATCTGACAGATTTCCTGAGCCACTGCACAAAACCCTATGCGCTGGCAAGGTCTTGAAACAGGGAAAGGAGAGAAGGGACCTAGCAAACACTAAGCTGACACCACCAGAATGATGGAAACATTAAGATGGGCAGCGAACAGGCCAGTTTTTAATGTTGCGGGCTGGGATTGAACTCAAGATATCAGATCTTGAGTCCATGACTCTACCAGCTTGTTAGTATTAAGGGAAATGAAAGTGCTGACAATCTTGCAGCTTGTACCACAACAAAAAATTCTGCTTCTGGGAAATTCCTAAGTACCTAGACGCTCAAAATCATACCTTCGCGAACAAAATGTGAGTCGTCATACCATTGATCGTCTTACTCAAAGGGGAAGTGGAAGAGAAAGTGGCCCAAAGTCTACACTGAAAAGGAAACAGAAGAACAAGAAAACCAATGTAAGCGCGTATTTAACAAAACAAGCGCAAATTTACGGCCAACCGGCCTTTGTCAAGCGCGAACGCACGGTCACAAACAGATCACAAACACCAAACAATGGATAATAAAAACAGGACTAAAAACTTCCCTGCCGCCTCGTCCAGTGCCTCCCCTCTCCCCACTTCTTACTACTGCTCATGAAGACATGGGCATTCCATTTGGTCCCCTTTTTATCCCTGGACGAGGCGGCAGATAAGTTTTTAGTCCTGTTTTTATTATCCGTTGTTTGGTGTTTGTGGTCTGTTTGTGACCGTGCGTTCGCGCTTGACAAAGGCCGGTTGGCCGAAAATTTGCGCTTGTTTTGTCTTGTTTTGTTAAATACGCGCTTACATTGGTTTTCTTGTTCTTCTGGTTCCTGTTTGCTTGGGCGCGGGCAGTCACACTTGTTTTGGATCTTGAAAAGGAAAAACAAGAACCATCATCAATCAGAGAAACAGTCGTACCATTTCAAAGTTAACACTGCACAGACTCTCACAGCGTGGGAATGGAAAACGCTTAGGTTTTTCACGTACGGAGATAAAGAAATTTGACGAATTGGAAAAGACAGTCGTAGGAACGGTAAAGGTTGTCATAGTATTTATGTTTGTTTCTTTCTTTGCTTACTCGTTTGTTTGTTTCTTTCTTTCTTTCTTTCTTTTTGTTTGTTTTGTGTCTGAGTGAGTGTTGTGTGTTTTTAAGTTTGTCATGGTGTTTGTTTGCATTTTTGCCTCGTTTTCTTCTCTGTGGTGTGTGTGTGTGTGTGTGTGTGTTGTGTGTGTGTGTGTTTTGTGTGTGTGTGTGTGTGTGTGTGTGTGTGTTTGTGTGTGTGTGTGTGTTTTTTGTGTGTGTAGTGTGTGTGTGTGTGTGTGTGTGTGTATGTTCATTGACATGTTATAAAATTTTCATTTGATTTTCATCATTACTTTTCTGGTTTTTTTGTTTGTTTTTTTGTTTTTGTTTTTGCTTTGCTTTGTTTTGTTTTTGTTTTGTTCTGTTTTGTTTTGTTTTGTTTTTTGTGTCTCATGGGATGGAGGCTAGACTAAAGGAGCTATGAAGCTATGATAACGGAGACGTTAGTTTAATCATGTTAACAGGCAGACGAACCTGTGTTTTATTGATTGGGGGTGCTTTTTGTGATGCCATAACACTGCAGGGAACAGTACAGGGAGGGAGACGAAGAGGCAGACAGAGAAAAAGATGGGAAGACAATAATATTATCAGAGAGTGGACTGGCCTTGAATGGAACATCATTCTGCGGAAAGCTGAGGACCGTGAGGAGTGGAGGAAGTTGGTTGCAGGATCTTCAGTGGTGCCCCAACGGTCAACCAGACTACACGGGATTTGAATTGGAAAAAAAAATGAATGAAAATATAGCGCGTTGATTCGTTTAATTCACGATATTGATTGTTGTTATTATAATCGTGAAACCGGTCACTCCTTATTGTGCATCATGGGGTTGCATTTTGAAGGTGGGTTGTTGGCTTCGTAATTCATTTAATACCAAACAATACTTGTCAACATGATCAAGTTTAGAACAAATGAAGCACAGAACGCGAACTATACAATCTTCAATTAGTTGAATTGTCCCTTTTGTTTTTAGCTCCCTTTTTCTTCTTTCTTTCCTTTTTCACCCTCCCTTTCCGAATTCTTTCTTTCGTTCCTTTTTTTTTTTCTTTCTTTCCTTTTCCCCTCCCTTCTAGACTGTTTTGAATACAATTGTATTTCTGTTCAGTTTCGTTCCTTTTCTTTTCTTTCTTTCGTTCCCCCCCCTCCCCTCCCCCCCTCCCCCCCTTTCCAAACTGTTCTAACTACAATTGTATTGCCATTCAATCATAGAGATCAAAGGGGAACTAATTCATGTTTCAACTTTTTGTTTTGTTTTTAAATGATACATATATATATTTGTTTGTGGTTTTGTTGTTGTTGTTGCTGCTGCTGCTGTTGTTGTTGTTGTTGTTGTTGTTGTTGTTGTTGTTGTTGTTGTTTTTGTTGTTGTTGTTTTGTTGTGGTGGTGGTGGTGTTTTTCTTTTTTCTTTTTTTTCTTCTTTTTTCTTTTTTTTCTTTTCTTTTTTTTTTCTTTTTTTTTTCTTTTTGTCTGGGGATTACCACTGAGGATACTCCCTCCCGTGGGGATGCCGGGGGCTGTTTCAGTATAAATACTATTCCCACCTTCTGGAAATTCTGTGCTAGAAATTTCCTCTTTTCTGTCATCTTGTTTCCTTCTCTCGTGCTCCTTTGCTTTCTGTCATCTCTTCCTATCATGTTCTGCCTTGCTGGTCCATTCACCTGTATGTGTTGTATAAAGTCTTCCTCTTCTTCTCTTGGGACTGATAATTGATGTGATGTATTGAGTACATTGATGTGATGTATTGAGTACATTGATGTGATGTATTGAGTACATTGATGTGATGTATTGAGTACATTGATGTGATGCATTGAGTACATTGATGTGATGTATTGAGTACATTGATGTGATGTATTGAGTACATTGATGTGATGTATTGAGTACATTGATGTGATGTATTGAGTACATTGATGTGATGTATTGAGTACATTGGTGTGATGTATTGAGTACATTGATGTGATGTATTGAGTACATTGATGTGATGTATTGAGTACATTGATGTGATGTATTGAGTACATTGATGTGATGTATTGAGTACATTGATGTGATGTATTGAGTACATTGATGTGATTTATTGAGTACATTGATGTGATGTATTGAATACATTGATGTGATGTATTGAGTAAATTGATGTGATGCATTGAGTACACTGATGTGATGCTTTGAGTACATTGATGTGATGTATTGAGTACATTGATGTGATGTATTGAGTACATTGATGTGATGCATTGAATACATTGATGTGATGCATTGAGTACATTCATGTGATGCATTGAGTACATTGATGTGATGTATTGAATACATTGATGTGATGCATTGAGTACATTAATATGATGCATTGAGTACATTGATGTGATGTATTGAATACATTGATGTGATGTATTGAGTACATTGATGTGATGCATTGAGTACATTGATGTGATGCATTGAGTACATTGATGTGATGCATTGAGTACGTTGATGTGATGCATTGAGTACATTGATGTGATGTATTGAGTACATTGATGTGATGCATTGAGTACATTGATGTGATGTATTGAGTACATTGATGTGATGCATTGAGTACATTGATGTGATGCATTGAGTACACTGATGTGATGTATTGAGTACATTGATGTGATGCATTGAGTACATTGATGTGATGCATTGAGTACACTGCTGTGATGTATTGAGTACATTGATGTGATGTATTGAGTACACTGATGTGATGTATTGAGTACATTGATGTGATGTATTGAGTACATTGATGTGATGTATTGAGTACATTGATGTGATGTATTGAGTACATTGATGTGATGTATTGAGTACATTGATGTGATGTATTGAGTACATTGATGTGATGGTATTGTGTACATTGATGTGATGTATTGAGTACATTGATGTGATGTATTGAGTACATTGATGTGATGTATTGAGTACATTGATGTGATGTATTGAGTACATTGATGTGATGTATTGAGTACATTGATATGACGTGCAG
>JAPXFY010000020.1:63702922-63725422 GCA_030674185.1 Monoplex corrugatus
CCTGAATACACTTTTAAGCATACCTAAGGACACCAAAACATATATAAAAACAGGCATAAATGACCTAAAATTGCTTCCGCATATCTCACCTCCCAAGAGCCAAAAATGCACTTCATGCATGTACCCAATTATCAATCCTAACAAAAATACGTAAGACTTTATCAAACACATACAGGTAAATGGACCAGCAAGGCAGAAAATGATAGGTAGGAATGACAAAAAGCAAAAGAACAAGGCAGAAACAAAGAGAGTGACAGAAAAGAGGAAATTTCTAGCACAGAATTTCCAGAAGGTGGGGATACTATTTATACCGAGAGAGCCCTCAGCATGCATCCCCACGATTCAGTTTCAGTTTCAGTTTCTCAAGATGACGTCTCCGCGCTCGGAACGAATTCCATATGCACTAACGTCACAGGTGCCACGTGTATGGTGACCGTGGCACATGCCTTCGCCCTCAGCCACACTACGAGCGGCGCTGTGAAGCGGGCTGCGGTGTAGCGGTAGGCGAGCTTTGAGCTGTGAGCAGTGGGTGGCCACACCAAAAGCGGTGACAGTTTGTGGTTAGCTTGCCTACTGCTGGCTACAAGCTCGGTGACCGCTGAAGTGGCCACACTACAAACTGCCAGGGGCTGGTTGTGTGCTGGCGTGCAGCTAGCTGTCGTTTACACAGTTGGTTTCAGAATGTCGGTGAGCAGGTGACCTATCTTCTGCTTCGTGAGTTATCAGAGCCATCGCCATTTCTATCAGAGCCATCGCCGTTTCTGCGACAAGAAATTTGTATTGATGAAAGACACAGTACTGGGTCCATCCCATTAATCAACAGAGAAATGTGTATGGTGAATATCATCATTTGGTATCGGACCTTAAACAGCATGAAGAAAGATTTCAATCCTACTTCAAAGGATGCTTCCAACCACTTTCTGCATCCATCCTACTGGATCCTGTTCGTGATGAAATGACAAAGCAAGAAACAGGCTTCAGACGACCAATATCAGCAGAGGAACGTTTTGTTTTGACGCTGCGGTAAGATTGCTGTACATGATTATCCATTGCATGTCATTCTCTGTTGCTGTTTTACTCATAGTTGTGTGTAGGGTAGTTGCAGAGTATAGAGGTAGGCTTGGGCGCTCCTTTTTTGAGGAGTGTTCTGAGCTTACTGTTTTTGTACTTTGTATCTGCTTCTAAGCTAGCTGAATGGGTAGCGCAAACTGTGTTCGATTTGAGAAGTACAACATGGGAGATAATTCTCAAGAGTTATGTCCTTTGATTTAATATTGAAAGTATCAGCTCAATAATAATAATAATACAATAATAGTAATAATAACAATAATAATAATAATAACAATAATGATAATAATGCATTCTCATTATTATGTTTCATCATTATTTATCATTATCATTATTATTCTTATTGTTGTTGTTGTTGTTACATTTATTATTATGACTATTATTACAGTTATTATTATTATTACTTGTATTGCTGTAATTACAACTGTTATAACAAATATCATTATCATAATTTATGAAATCATTTTCATCATAATTACAGTAGTGTAGGTATGTGAGACAGAGACAGAGACAGAGAGAGGAAAGAACGAGAGAGCAACTTGTGCACAAGAAATAAATCAACATAAATGTAATCCAAAGTTTTGGGGGTATTCCCGCTTTCAAGAGAATTTATTGACTGAGATATATATGCTAAAACACATGAACATTCAAAAAGAGAAGTGTTTACAAAATTTAAAATTGAAAGAATTGTGAATCTGTTGTAAAACGTGCAAGACGCTGTAACCAAAACATTTGCTCATTCTGATGTATCTGCGTGTGCGTATGTATGTGTGTGTGTGTGTGTGTGTGTGTGTGTGTGTGTGTGTGTGTGTGTGTGTGTGTGTCTGTGTCTGTGTCTGTGCCTGTGTGGATATAGATAGATAGATAGATAGATAGACAGATACATACATACATACATACATACAAACATATAATTATACATACACACATACATACATACATACATACATACATATATACATACATAGACAGATTGATTGATTGATTGATTGATAGACAGATAGATAGAAGACAGACAGACAGATTAGAAGATAGAGAGATAAGATAGAGAGATAAGATAGAGAAATTATAGAAATTAGAGAGATTATACAGATAGAGAGAGATAGACAGATACATCTATAGATACACATACATATCTGAAATCAGTTACCAAAAAATCCTCCTCATTACTATCTATTACCATAATCATCATCAACTTCATCATCATGATTCATCACCACCGTTTCTAGAATTTCGCAATGCAGTAATCTTTTTATTCATTGTATTAAATGAAAATGAAATAACTGTTTCTGTTAACCACTTTCTTTTAGTGTGTAATGTTCCTTTTACAGTTTGTGATGATTTGAAATAGTTTAAACTATATCATCAATCTTTTGTAATGATCATAATTATGTCATAGCAACAAAATCCTTATACAACAAAAAAAGTAATCTTTTAGCTTCACATAAGACAATGTAATTTTGTCTTTCATATCAAAATGTCTTTTTTGAGAGAGCTTGCATAGTCTATGGATGAAGACCACCACCACCCACAACAACTGAAAATACAAAATGAAAAACAAAATGAACACAAGCAAATAAGCACTGCAGATCTCAGTAAGCAATGAGGTGTGATTGACTTCTGTTCAACACTGATGGTCCAAGGAAGCAAACAACTAACTCCTCTGCCCCACCCCTAAATACTGATGGCATTGATCTTAAGGTTGAAAGGTAGCGTGAAAAGTCAAAGTAATAATCTATGAACGTAACAAGTCAACAGGTTGATGACAGTCACTGCAGTGCTTCGTCAGAGAGTTGGTACTGTTGCGTGTTGTAGCTTATGGAAACAAAATAACAGCAGGTGGTTGAGCATCTTGGTGTAGTTGCTGCAACACAGCATCATTTACTCTTCTGCTGATTTCTCCTTTCACCCGCATTTTAAGATACGGATCTGTTAGTTTTCGCAGATCATATACCATTGAAGAACAGAAAGCTTTCCACTCATTCTGTGGTTCCTCAGCTGTCAGAGCTCTCTTCAGGCTGGCCAATTCTCTCTCTCTATAGACAGAAATTCGTCAGCTACACGGGCTTTCTTAACCATCCGATGTGTTGATCGTGTTTGCTTCTTCTTCTCCTCGATTGGCGTATGATCTTCAGCAGGTTGAGGCAAGGACTCCACGATCAACTCGTCCTCGCTGTCTACAGGAGAACACGAGGAACTTGACTGCTGGCTGTCCTCCCGTGCAGATCCACGAAATGTTCCATGAAATGTTCCATGCATCTCACGGCCCATGAACTGGTCCTTCATGAAAAGCATGGCTTGATAAAATGGCCAGCGAACAACATTTTCGCCTTTTTCAAAGGCTGGTTGGCCACGCTTCGTCTTTGGAAGCTTATTGCTGATGTCTCTCATCTTGTCCTTGAGGTTTTTCAGCTTCTTTCGGCAGGTCTCCTCTGTAACATTATGGAAAAATAAAAGGTATTTTCAGAAATTATAAAAACAGGACGATTCTCATTACACTGATAAACGTATACAGTCCTATCCACTTCACTGTTATTTTCATTCAACAGGTATCTTTCAACTGGGATGTCGTATCGGGCGCTGGCGCATTCCTTTCGCCTGGGAAGGAGCACAGTGGCACAAATTGTGGAGGAAACTGTGGACGTACTGTGGTCAACACTGAGCCCTATATACGTCAAGGAACCACTGTGGTCAACACTGAGCCCTATATACGTCAAGGAACCACTGTGGTCAACACTGAGCCCTATATACGTTAAGGAACCACTGTGGTCAACACTGAGCCCTATATACGTCAAGGAACTACTGTGGTCAACACTGAGCCCTATATACGTCAAGGAACCACTGTGGTCAACACTGAACCCTATATACGTCAAGGAACCACTGTGGTCAACACTGAGCCCTATATACGTCAAGGAACCACTGTGCAACACTGAGCCTATATAGTCAAGACCCCTGTGCTCAACACTGACCCTATATACGTCAAGGAACCACTGTGGTCAACACTGAGCCCTATATACGTCAAGGAACCACTGTGGTCAACACTGAGACCTATATACGTCAAGGAACCACTGTGCTCAACACTGAGCCCTATATACGTCAAGGAACCACTGTGCTCAACACTGAGCCCTATATACGTCAAGGAACCACTGTGGTCAACACTGAACCCTATATACGTCAAAGAACCACTGTGGTCAACACTGAGACCTATATACGTCAAGGACACTGGGCAACATGAGACCTATAACGTCAAGGAACCCTGGTCAACACTGAGACCTATATACGTCAAGGAACCTACAAGAGAATCATATCTTCAGGTGGCTGATATGTGATATGTATGACAAAGTGTACAATTTTCCTAATGTCATCGGTGCTATTGATGGAAAGCATATTCGCATACAGGCTTCTCCAAACGCGGGTTCAAATCACTTCAACTACAAAAACTATTTCTCTCTGGTTCTCCAAGGCATTGCAGACGCTGAGCTGAAGTTCATTTCTGTTGAAGTTGGAGCCTACGGAAAAGAGAGTGATGGCGGAATATTTGCAAGATCTGAGATTAAAAAAAAAACCGTCTTAATGCGAATACTGCCAATCTGCCAATGGATGCCCCTTTACCCGATTCGAACATCAAAGTTCCATATTTTTTTTTATTGGTGGCTCTGCCTATCCTCTAAAACCATATCTCATGACACGCGTAAACACAAATTTAACACATGATAGACAGATCTTCAATTATCGTCATAGCACAGCAAGACGTTGTGTTGGATGTGCATTGAGTCTTGGCTGCAAAATGGCAAATGCTGAAAACAGCAATCTGTACAAAAGTGACCACTGCTGAAAAAATCCTATTAGCTACCGTTGTCTTGCATAATGCAGTCAAAGAGTATAGTACCTACGGAGGTACTATACTCTTTGATGCAGTCATCCATCATGAGGGCATTGCCACGGAAAAGGACGCAGTCAGTCGAACAGCTGAAAAGGTGACTGAGGGTCTATCTGGGGTGTTTTGACTTTTTCTCAAAATTGATTTCTGTGGACAATAATCTATCCCCTACAGAATTTTTTTTTCTTGAAAAAATATCATTAATCAATTTAAAATGGTATTTTAATGCTCTGATTGTTGCAGAAAGAACTCAATTTCTTACCAAAAGTACCTATTTTTGTCTCTTATTGCGAACCGTAACCTGCACAGAATCTCCACATGTAATATACTGACAGAAAGCTCTTTGGTGCATCTTTCGGATAATGACAGCTAAAATTAGAAACAAACCGGGTGAAAGCCACCAAATAAAGAAATTTAAGGAAAATTTGTGAGAGAGTACATAAAACTTTAGAGGACGTTTTCTCAAAATGGCCATCAAACAACTTAATGACTTTAAAGATACATAACGTCTACATTTTTTTGAGTACAAGCTTTATTCAAGTACCAAAATAATCAGCAGAATGTACACTTTCCAGTGATATGTATATCTCAAAATGCCCAAAATGCTAGTTAAGACTGATTTCATGCTGGGAGATCACATATAAACTTGGGATGACACCCACGTCCATGCTGTGGATAGCCAAGTGGGAGTACACCCAGGTCGTCCAGGACAATACGCAACATGGATGAGAGAACAGCTCGTCCAATACTTTGTTGATGCTGGCGCAGTGCATTGGCAGGAGAACTACGTTTAAGGCTCTTGCAGTTGACCGAATGGATTGTCAAATATAAGACTGATTTTTTACCTGAATACAAATGTTCACATCCTTGAAAGGCACTGCATTATACAGTTCAGTTTCATTTTGGTAAATTTGTTATATCCTTCAATATGTTTTGCAGGGTATTTGTGCGTGTAAGTGCGTGCGTGCGTGCGTGTGTGTGTGTGTAAATCAATTCCAGGAAATGGTGGGAAGAGCGTGTACATATGTATATATAGATATAAATGACAGGTCCGTTTATGGAAGATATGCGTTCCCTAATAACTTCGCACACCACATTCCACGTTGCAATTCAAACAAACACACACAAACACACACACACACACACACACACACACACACACACACACACACACATACACACACATACATACACACACACACACACACACACACACACACACACACACACACACACACACACACACACACACACACACACACACACACTGTGCCACAAATACATATTTGTTAGTGGTGAGTCCAGTGGAATGCAGGGAATCGAGGAATGTCCATAAATTTCCAAAGCATGTTGAACTGTAGATAATGATAAAGAATGTCTCTGAAGTTCACATAGTATCAAAAGTTGTCATCTTTTGAATGAATGTTTCACCATCTAGTATCATTAACAAGCTTGTGTTCATACATTCTGGAATGAAAAGTGCCATATTTGACTCTGTCTCTGTAACTGTAGCGTATACAGATGTCCAAAATGTTATCACAATGTGTAAAGTACTAGGTAACTGTAGCGTTTACAGATGTCAAAAATGTTATCACACATGTGTAAAGCACTAGGTAACTGTAGCGTTTACAGATGTCAAAATGTTATCACATATGTGTAAAGTACTAGGTAACTGTAGCGTTTACAGATGTCAAACATGTTATCACATATGTGTAAAGTACTAGGTAACTGTAGCGTTATACAGATGTCAAACATGTTATCACATATGTGTAAAGTACTAGTAATTGTAGCGTATACGATGTCAAAAATGTTATCACATGTGTAAAGTACTAGAAATTGTAGCGTATACATGTCAAAAATGTTATCACATGTGTAAAGTACTAGAAATTGTAGCGTATAACATGTCAAAATGTTATCACAATGTGTAAAGTACTAGTAATTGTAGCGTATAAACATGTCCAAAATGTTATCACACATGTGTAAAGTACTAGATAATTGTAGCTATACACATGTCCAAAATGTTATCACACATGTGTAAAGTACTAGGTAACTGTAGCTATACACATGTCCAAAATGTTATCACACATGTGTAAAGTACTAGGTAATTGTTAGCGTATACACATGTCCAAAATGTTATCACAATGTGTAAAGTACTAGGTATTTGTAGCTTATACAGATGTCAAAAATGTTATCACATATGTGTGAAGCACTAGGTAACTGTAGCTTATACAGATGTCAAAAATGTTATCACATATGTGTAAAGCATAGTACTGTGATCAGAGTCAAAAGTTATCACAATGTTAAAGTACTGACACCTTTCGTTTCCAGGTCCTTTCGCTATAAAGGAACTCTCAGGTCCAAGGAAAATGTTATTGATTTGAGTCATCGGTGGTCATAAAGTAAATTGTATATTTATAATTGAGCTGACGTAAAAAGATCTTTCAACGAGAAAAAAAATTTCATTCAGTGATTTCACTTTTTTATTCAGCACGCAAGTATATGATTCCGATCATGGCATACGCACGCACGCACGCATGCACACACACACAAGTATTTTGATATAAAAATCAGTTTCATCATATAACACGACTCACCTGACAATCCACACATCTCAGCTAGTTCTTGGAAAAGTTTGGTACGAACATCTCTGTTCATAAAGTCACGATGTTCTTTTTGCCAAAGTGGAGGTGTTTCTTGAATGAAAGCGATAAATTCCAACGTTTTGTCTTTTTCTGAAGAAGTAGAACACATTTTCACTTTTCCTGAGATTCCACAAGCAGCGTCTGCTGCACTTTCTACTATGCCAGCCGCTGACCCCCACTTTGCTTATCGCGCCAGTTCCATAAACATCCGGTCAGGGCCTGGGAAAACCACCGACAAAAACACCGCTCGAGCTGCGAGCGACGATAAATACCCGGGCCACTTCCGTCGCTCGCCGCTAGCACCATCCGCGCGGTTATCGCCCGTGGTATGGCCGCCTGTACAGTAATCAGTGTCATTTTTCTCGTCGCGCAGCTACAGCGCAGCTCACAGCACGTAGTGTGGCCGCATCTTCAAGCCTGCACATAAACCCATGAGCTGACCAGGTCTTGAGACCCTACCTAGACTATGTTTTACCTAGTCTATATTTCATACTGGTATTTTATCAGCCTACCACTGGAATAATCTCGGTTACATGTAAATGACATGTGTATGTGTGTATCTTACCTTCAAAAAAGGAACATATATATCCAGTAAATAAATAAATCCCCACGACTGATCATATGTAATGTGCAGTGAGTCAAATGACTTTGGAAAACAGCGCAATCCATGAAGTATGTATAATAATAGTAATATAACAAAATATTACAAACATACACGCAGAACCCATAAGCTAAACAGGTTTCCAGGGCCATGGCACTTGGGGCTAATGTCCAGGCTTACGACAGACAGGAACCAGAAAAAAAAACGAAAGAAGAATAACAACGCGTAGATCTATTTAATACAACAAAACAAGACAGGCGCAAATTTTAGGCCAACTGGCCTTTGTGAAGCGTAAGATTACAAACACTAAATACACACAAAAAATTGAGAAAAAGACTGAAACTTCCCTGCTGCTGTCTTCAATGTAAGAAAAGGAACAAGAAAGGAACATACATATTCAGTAAATAAATAAATCCCCACGACTGATCATATGCAATGCGCAGTGAGTCAAATGACTTTGGAAAACAGCGCAATCCATGAAGGATGTATAATAATAGCAATATAACACACTGACACAAACATACACGTAGAACTCATAAGCTAAACAGGTTTCCAGACCTCAGCACATAGGGCTAATGTCCAGGCTTACGACTGATGCCTTGTTTCTATCTTATCCATCACATGGCTTCTGTACTGTCAGTGCCAATAAAACTGATTTACATGTATTTCCATAAGAAATGAAACGGAAACTGTAAATATGTAATGCAGAGTCCAACTGATTCCGAAAAATAGCGCTATACAAGAATGATTCTTCTTCTTCTTCTTCTTCATCATCATCATCATCATTATTATTATTATTATTATTATCATTATTATTAATATTATTATTATTATTATTATCATCATCATCATCATATCATCATCATCATTATTATTTCATCATCATCATCATCATCATCGTCATCATTACTAGTAGTAGTAGTAGTAGTAGTAGTGATAGTAGTAGTAGTAGTAGCAGTATTATTATTATTATTATCATCATCATCATTATTATCATTATTATTATCGTTGTTAGTAGTGTGCAGTTGTAGCGTATCGTTTTGAGTGCATTTGTAAAAACAGAGGAGAAAGACAGATCCACAGAGATGAAGGCAGACACTCAAACAGACAGACAGATTCGGCTTCAGCTTGGATTGGTTTACTTCATTTAAATTAAAACCAGTTCCCCATTCCGCACACTGGTTGATTCTTTTAAACTTCATTTTTGTTGTTTGTGTGTGTGTTTATTTATGGACCAAATCGCATAATTTTCGGTAGGCATGTGCAACAATGCCTTCGTGATAAAGTCGTAAAATTTAATGGACGTGGTACACAAAATGATGGAGTTGTGGTCATTTACGTGAAAGTATGGGTGATTTTTCACCCGGGAGGTATGGGGAAGGTTTTAAATTAAATTTAATAGAGTCATGGACTCAAGATCTGATATCTCGAATTCAGCCCCAGCCCGCAACATTAAAACCTGGCTTGTTCGCTGTCCGTCTTCATGTTTACATCATTCTGATGGTGTCAGCTTACTGTTTCATAGGTCCACTGGCCTGTTGGCTGCCCATCTTAATGTTTCCATCATTCTGGTGGTGTCAGCTCACTGTTTCATAGGTCCACTGGCCTGTTGGCTGCCCATCTTAATGTTTCCATCATTCTGGTGGTGTCAGCTTACTGTTTCATAGGTACACTGACCTGTTGGCTGCCCATCTTAATGTTTCCATCATTCTGGTGGTGTCAGCTTACTGTTTCATAGGTCCACTGGCTTGTTCGCTGTCCGTCTTAATGTTTCCATCATTCTGGTGGTGCCAGCTTACTGTTTCATAGGTCCACTGGCCTGTTGGCTGCCCATCTTAACGTTTCCATCATTCTGGTGGTGTCAGCTTACTGTTTCATAGGTCCACTGGTCTGTTGGCTGCCCGTCTTAATGTTTCCATCATTCTGGTGGTGTCAGTTTACTGTTTCATAGGTCCACTGGCCTGTTGGCTGCCCGTCTTAATGTTTCCATCATTCTGGTGGTGCCCGCTTACTGTTTCATAGGTCCACTGGCCTGTTCACTGCCCGTCTTAATGTTTCCCTCATTCTGGTGGTGTCAGCTTACTGTTTCAAAAGTCCCTCATCCCCAATCTCCAATTTCAAGACCTTGCCAGCGCATAGGGTTTTGCGCAGGCTTAAGGGGTCTGCAAGATAATTCATGGCAGATTTGGGTGGAGCACATGTGGAATTGTCCGAGTGCGACGAATCCTTCTCGAACAAACTCCTAACTCCCCATTGGGAAGGGGCGTGTGGACCATTCTTTGTGGAATAATCTGCCCTTTGACCTCACAGATATATATATATATATATACCTAACATTTCTTCTTTATAAGATTGATCTTAAAGCCATTCTTTTCCGTCAATCCTTTTGTTTAAACTAACTTTGTTGCACTGACCCTGCCTCATCGTGTTTAGTAGTGCGTTCTTGTAGTAAATTGTATATATATATATATATATATATATAGGTATTATGAAGAGTGTGTGTATGATGTTTATAGGTAAAAATAGTGAAAATGTGTTACATGTGTTTCTTATTTTTGTATTGTAGAATTATAAGCGCCTAGAGCACAGTTAGGCGCACGATAAATGTATATTATAATTTTTATCATTATCATCATCATCATCATTATCATCATTATTATTATTGTTGTTAGTAGTATCATCATCATTATTATTATTACTATTATCATTATTATTATTGTTGTTGTTATCATTATTATCATTCTTCTTCTTCTTATTATTATTATTATTTAAAAAACAGACATACAGTCATTGACAAGAATTCGAGTAGATAAGTAGATATTAAAATATACACACAAAAATCGAAGAACTTTTTCGGGGTATAACTGCTTTTTACAGTTTATTTGTTTGTTTGTTTGTTTTGTTGTGGTTTTTTGTTTGTTTGCTTTTTGTTGTTTGTTTTTTGTTTTGTTTTGCTTTGCTTTGGGTTTGTTTGTTTGTTTGTTAGTTTGTTAGTTTGTTAGTTTGTTTGTTTGTTTGTTTGTTTGTTTGTTTATTTGTTTGTTTGTTTGTTTGTTTGAAGACTTAAGTAATGTAAGTCTGAATTGTCTTTGGTGTTCTTAAGTATTTGTGTACACCATATTCTGAGCATATCCTTTTCTCTATATTGTTCCAGGAATGGACAGCAAAGTAAAAAATTAATTTCCTCTGTGAAATACTTTTCATAGTAAACATATCAAATCTCTATCTCAACGGAGTACCTATACGTACAAAAATGTACGGCAAGATAAGATATATACCAAAAAGACATCTGGTTGTCGGAAATTTCAAGCGTCTATCCAAATTTATTGTAAGTAAACATGTTCGCAGATTGTTCAAACAATTACCTAATATTTGATGCATGTGGAATGTTTGGTTATTTTGCATGTGTTCATTCCAGATTTGGCACCTGCAGTCAATCGGTCGTTTTATAAAGTACTCGTGAATCAGCTGCTCTCACAAAACCTTGTTAGAAAGATAATAAAATGAACATGCGCATGCGAACGCACACGCACGCGCGTGCACACGCATTCTCTCTCTCTCTCTCTCTCTCTCTCTCTCTCTCTCTCTCTCTCTCTCTCACACACACACACACACATATATATATATATATATATATATATATATATATATATATATATATATATATATATTTATATATATATATATATATATATATATATTATATATATATACACACACACACAAAAGCACGCAGGCATGAATGCACACACGCACGCACACATATATATACACACACTTACACATACACACACACACACTCTCTCTCTCTCTCTCTCTGTCTCTCTGTCTGTCTGTCTGTCTCTCTCTATCTATCTATCTATCTACCTATCTCTGCCTCTCTCTCCCTCTCTCTCTCTCTCTCTCTCACACATACACACACATACATCACACACACAGATACACACACACACACACACACCACACATACACACACACACACACACACACATACATACACACACACACACAAACATACACACAAAACAGGAGGTCATACAGCAGGGACTCATCGATTTGTTGTTATGTATAAATGTAATATTGTCCTCATCTTATCATCGCACAGTGTCGAGAGCGGCAACTTGGGGCAAGACAGCTCTTTAAATCACGACGATTTACTATATCATTATTACTGGTGTTGTTATTCTTGTTGTCATTTTGTTGTTGTTATTGTTATTAGACACGTCTATTAATGCTAGAAGTAACAGTATCATTATTGTTATCGTCGGCATCATTATCATCATCATCATTATTATTGTTATTATTATTGTTATTATTATTATTATTATTCATCATCATCATCATCATCATCATCATCATCATCATCATCATCATCATTACTATTGTTGTTGTTGTTGTTGTTACTATTATTGTTATCATCATCATCATTACTAGTGCTGTTATTATTAGTAGTAGTAGTAGTAGTAGTAGTTGTTGTTGTTGTTGTTGTTGTTGTTATCATTATTGTTGTTGCTATTATTGTTGTTGTTGTAGCAGCAGCAGTAGTAGTAGTTGTTGTTGTTGTTGTTATTGTTGTTAATTGTTGTTGTTATTATAATATTGTTATCGTTATCATCATCATTATTATTGTTGTTGTTGTTGTTGTTATATTATTGTTATCGATATCATCATCATTATCATCGTCAATACGATTACTAGGCCTTTTACTATTAGTTTTATTATTGTCACCAATATTAATACTACAGTTGGGTATATTATTATTAGTTTTATTACTGTCACCAATATTAGACGGACACACAAAGACAGAGACAGACAGAAAAAAAGAAAACAAGGACAGACACAGACACAGACACAGACACAGAGAGAAAACAGAAGATAGAACAACCACAAACACAGACAGAGAGAGACAAACAAAGACACAAACCACCATAAAGATAAGACACAACACATACACAGACACAGAGAGAAACAGAGATAGACACACAAACACAGGCAGACAGAGACAAAGAGACACAAACCATGATACACACAGACACAGACACAGACACAGACACAGACACAGACACAGAGAGAAACAGAGATAGACACACAAGACACAGGCAGGCAGAGACAAAGAGACACAAAACCATGATACACACAGACACAGACACAGACACAGACACAGACACAGACAAGAGAGAAACAACAAGAAGAGAGGAACACAGGGAAGAGAGAGAGACAAGAGGACAGAATGATACAAGAGAGACACAGAAACAGCCCAAGACACAGGACGAAGAGACAACAGAGAGACAGAGACCATGATACACACAGACACAGACACAGACACAGACACAGACACAGACACAGACCAGAGACAAACAGAGATAGACACACAAACACAGGCAGACAGAGAGAGACAAAGAGACACAAACCATGATACACACAGACACAGACACAGACACAGACACAGACACAGACACAAGAGAAACAGAGATAGACACACAAACACAGGCAGACAGAGAGACAAAGAGACACAAACCATGATACACACAAGACACAGACACAGACACAGACACAGACACAGAGAGAAACAGAGATAGAACACAACACAGGCAGGCAGAGACAAAGAGACACAAACCATGATACCACAGACAGACACAGACACAGACACAGACACAGAGAGAAACAGAGATAGAAAACACAGCACACAGCAGAGACAAAGAGACACAAACCATGATACACACGACACAGACACAGACACAGACACAGACACAGAGAGAAACAGAGATAGACACACAAACACAGGCAGACAGAGAGAGACAAAGAGACACAAACCAGTGATAGACACAGAGATACAGACACACTGAAACACATAGGCAGGAAGACAGAAAAACAGACAGAAAACAGACACAGAGATATATGACCCGACACACAACAGACAAGAGAAACAACACACACACACACACACACACACACACACACACACATATATATATATATATATATAATATTATATATATATATATATATAATATATATATTAGGCATATACAAAAATATATATTACAGTTTATTCAGTAGGCTTACTCCTCTTATTCAACCATGTCCACTAGCATCCTGCATTGTCAACCATGCTAGCAAAGCAAAAACTTAACCCTTTGACCCCCTCGCCTTATCCACCAGCTTCCCGCAGGAAGCTGGTGGATAGGGTGAGTGAGTCAAAAGGTTAAGTTTTTTTGCAGTTGGTGGATAGGGTGCGGGAGTCAAAGGGTTAAGGATAAGAGAGTGCAAGAGGTAGGCAGTCAGTACAGGCAGAAACAGACAGACAGACAGACAGACAGATAGGGGAGAACAGGAACTCACAAGCAGGAGCCAGATCCATAAAGAGTCAAAACAGACAAAAACAGACAGACATATAGATAGACAGACAGACAGACATATAGATAGATAGACAGACAGACAGACAGAGAGTAACACACAAATCAGAGACAGATCCAAAAAGAATCAAAACAGACAGATATATAGATAGACAGACAGAGTGACACACAAATCAGAGCCAGATCCATAGAGACAGTCAAAAACAGACAAAAACAGACAGACACACAGATAGACAGACAGACAGAGAAGGGAGGAGAGAGAGACAGCCTCAGAGTCAGATCGACAGAGCCAGAAACAGACCAATACACAGACAGACAGATAAACAGAGACCGGAGGAGAGAATGACACACAAACCAAAGTCATATTAACAGAGACAGTCAAAAACAGACAGAAACAAACAGACATATACATAGACAAACAGACATAGAGAGGAAGAGAGACAGACTCACCCACCAGAGTCAGATCCACAGAGCCAATCATACAGACATAAACAGACCGACGGATAAACAGAGAGGGGAGGAGAGAGTGACACACTAGCAAGAGTCAGACCGACAGAGCCAATCATACAGACAGAAACAGACCAACACACAGACAGACAGATAAACAGAAAGGGAAGGAGAGAGTGACACACTAGCAAGAACCAGATCTACAGGGACAATCAAAAATAGACAGAAACAAACAGACAGACATAATTATAGACAGACAGACAGACAGAGAAGGGAGGAGACAGAGACATCCGCCAGAGCCAGATCAACAGGAACAGTCAAAAACAGACATCCACAGACAGATATATAGATAGACAAACAGACAGAGAGTGGTAGAGAGAGAGAGAGAGAGAGAGAGAGAGAGAGAGAGTGAGAGAGAGAGAGAGAAAGAGAGAGAGACAGGGACAGAGAGAGAACGAGAGAGAGAACGAGAGAGAGAGAGAGACAGGGAGAAAGAGAGAGAGAAAGAGAGAAAGAGACAGAGACAGACAGACAAGGAGACAGAGAGAGAGAAAGAGAGACACACAGATGGAGACAGGGAGAGAGAGAGACAGAGAGAGAGACAAGGAGAGAGACACAACAGACAGACAGAGACAGGGAGAAAGAGAGAGAGAGAAAGAGAGAGAGAGGGAGAGAGATAGAGACAGCGACAGAGACAGGGAGAGAAAGAGACAGCGACAGAGACAGAGAGAGAAACTCACCCGCCAGAGCCAGATCCACAGGTTCCCCACCCGGGGTGGTGGTGAGGGCGCCGTAGGGGCTGGTATCGGAGCTGGACGGGGCGACATGCTCTGCAAGGACCCAGTGCTGCCCGTGGGGGACAGAGGCTGCTGCTTGCAGTACCGTCCGTGCCCCTGGGCAGGCGGAGCGGCCCCCGAGGTCGTCCATTGTGTGCCTCCCACACCCAGCCCCATCATGCCGGAGGAGGCATGAAGAGCGGCCGAGGAGGATGAGGAGGAGGAGGTGGCAGAGGAGGTGGACGGGTCGCGCTCTGCAACGTTGTTGGTGTTGGTGTTGGTGTTGTAGATGTTCGCGGTGGTGTTGTTGGTGTTGGTGTTGGCGATGGAGGCCGCGTTGAGCTGGGCGGCGAAGTCGTTGGCGCCGTTGGCGATGCCGGCCGCTGCCATGGCGCAGGATTGTGCGTAGCGGTTGTTGATGGCGTTGTTGATGGAGGAGCTGATCGGCAAGGGAGGCGTGTAGCTGCTGCAGTTGGCCGCGGCGGCGGCGACTTGCATGTGCTGCTGCATGGCGGCGGCGTGGTGATGGTGGTGGTGGTGGTGGTGGGCGCTGCTGCCCATCCCCGACATCATCATCTGGGAGGGGTCGTAGGCCGCCTGGTGGGGGTGGTACAGGGGATGACCTCCACCCCCACCCATACCCCCACCCACCCCGGGTCCCGGAGTACCCGGGAAGGCCATAGCGGACTGCTGGGACATGGCAGCTGCCGTGTTCTGCATGAAGTCGTAATAACCTCCAGTCATGCCCCCGGGACCTGCCATCCCGTTTAGCATGCCGAAGGGCTTCAGGGCCTGGCATTTCCTGCGGAATCCTCGAGGTCTTCGACGGAACGATCCTTCCTCAAACATGAACTCCGCCGCAGGATCTATGGTCCAGTAATGACCTTTGCCGGGACGGCCGATCCCCTTAGGCAGCTTGATGAAGCACTCGTTCAAGGAGAGGTTGTGTCTGACCGAGTTCTTCCAGCCTTGGTACGTGCCTCTGAAGAAGGGGAAACGTTGCTGAAGGAACTGGTAGATCTCGCTCAGCGTGCACCTCTTGGTTGGGGAAGCCTGTATGGCCATCACGATCAGCGCGATGTAAGAGTACGGAGGCTTCTCCGACCTCCGGGCTCCCACCCCGCTCTTCTTGTTACCGTTAGACTTGTCCTCCCCGCCGCCTTCCGACGGCGACTCCGGGTTGTTGGTGGTGGTGCTGGGCGACTCCCCGCCACTGTCCCGCTCTTCCGGTTCCAGTTTCGGCTCCACGGACTTCTGGTTGTCGTTGTCGCTGGCCTGGGTGATGCCCGTGGCCAGGACTTCCAGGTCGTGTTCGCTGTGAGGATGGCTGAGAGCGGGCGGAGGCTGGTGGTGGTGGTTGTGGTGGTTCAGGGTATGGGAGTGGGGGTTGTGGTGGTGGGTCGGGTAGGTGGTGGGCAGGGTGTGGGTGTGAGGTAGGGACACGGAGTGATGGGGGTGGTGGTAGTGGTGAGGAGGGGGTGGCTGAGACATCAGCACGGACGAACTGTCGAAAGGCTTACGGTCCATGTCACAATCCATGGTGTCAGATGGTATCAGCGGAGATCGATCGTTGTAAGGACAAAAGCGTCACACAGCTCAAATTCCTGCCTGTAACTTCAGGAAGTTAGCAGTCCATTTCAACATGTTTGGTCCGTAGTTTCACAACGTTTACAACGAGCGTATATAAAATCTTGTTTATCTCACGAAGCAAACATTTTAAACGAGATATTCATCGTGTTTATCATAAAATCGCAAAACGACGTTCACATTATTATTATAGCAGTTGTCAACAAAATGGCCTGTCCTAATTTTCTGATTATCAAATCAAAAGCAAAATCTTGATAAAACCAAACAGAAAAATAAAGCAAACACGTAACACCTCAGAACATTTTGTGTGGACGATTTATCATGTAAAGTAAAAGTAAATGCTTTGACCAAATAAAACCGGAATTTAATCCCACGTTTCTTTAAAGATGCTAGAGAAATATATTTCCTTCAAAGTACAAGAAAAAAATTCAAACACAGTCGATGTCACTGGCGCACACACACACACACACACAAAACAAAAAAACAAAAACAAAAAACCACTGACACAATCGCAAGAAAAAAAAATGAACAGTTTGTCCGTCCTCTTCTACACAGTGAAACCAGCAGAGCAACAAGAGTGTCACAAACCGCGAACGATCAACAGGAAGAAAAAAGTTCCCCGAACGATCAATAAGGCAAAAGTTTTATCACTGGCACGTGCAACAAGAAATTCGATCACTCCTCTGTGTCACTTACTGTAGGAGCTGTAGGCTTGGTGTTACTGTCGAGCCGTACAACTAGTTCCCTCAGTTCTCGTGTCTCTCACACAATGTTCTCTGTTTCCACGGCTACTTTATCCCCCCGGCTTTCCTTCCAATGGATCTTGGCAGGGCGCAACCAGAGTAGATAAGCACAGAGCTGGCTGCAGATAGCAGACATTCAAGTTAATTTACGACTGTAAGGAGAAAGCGAGGAGAAGAGGGAGATGGAGGGTGAAAAACAGCGAGAAAGCCTCCCTGAGAGGAAAAGGGAGAGCTAAAAAAATTTCCCGTAGCAGAAAAACTGAGAGAAGAGAAGAAGAGCTAAGAGAGAGAAAGCTAACGAGTCTGACACAGCCTATCTGGCAAGACCGTTAGCGAAATGGGAGCGGATCATTAGCCCTGTCGAGCTTTATGCGCCATTTCTTACCAGAATCGCTTCCAAGCTCTCTCTCGCCCTGATGCAGGGCGGGGAGAGGGAGGGGGGGACCACCGGGAGTGGAGAGGGCGGAGGAGGAAAACCAGAGACAAGGGCTGATCCGAAGCGCCAGAAAGCACCAAGCACGGCACAAGACTCTTCCACTAGCACGTTCGCACGCTCGACGTTCACGCCACAGACACGAAGATTGAGGAGAGAGGGAGGAGCCCGGATATGCCAATCAATTCCTTCTCGGTTCCAGAGTCGGGGCGATTTCTCCACGGGCTGGCCAGGCTCGTGCTTGGGAGGAAGCGGGGAGTCCCGCTCGCGCTATGCCGCCTTTAGCTCGTGGACCAATCAGAGAGAGGCTAGAGAGACCCGGACGACTGATGTCGGGGTGGAAGGTGCTTTGGATGGGGGTGGGGGGTTAGCGATGGGGGGTGGCGGGCCTTCCCTGGCCCCGCCCTGCGGCTTGAAGAGTGCTGAAGACGTCAAGAGGACTGAGGAAGCTGGCTGGCACTGACGTTGACATTGTTCAGATAAGGAACCGATCTTGCACGTGTATACAAATTGGGATTACCTTCCTTTTCTCCTTCCCTCGATCTCATTTCCCCCTCCCTCCCTCCCTCCCTCTCTCCCTCTCTCTGTCTGTCTGTCTCTTTCTCTTTCGCTTTCTCTCTCTCTCTTTCGTTCTCTCTCTTTCTCTCTTTCTTTCTCTCTTCCCCTGTCTCTTTTCCTGCCTCCCTCTCTCTCTCTCTCTCTTTCTCTCTCTCTCTTTCTGTCTCTTTCTCTCTCTCTCTCCATCTATCTCTCTCCATCTTTCTCTCTCTCTCTCTCTCTCTTACTTTCTCTCTCTCTCTCTCTCTCTCTCTCTCTGTCTGTCTCTGTCTCTGTCTCTCTTTCTCTCTCTCACTCTCTCACTCTTTTTCTCTTTCTCTCTCTCTCTTTCTCTCTCTCTCTTTCTGTCTCTCTCTCTCTCTTCCTCCCTCCCCCTCTCTCTCTCTATGTCTGTCTCTGTCTCCGTCTCTCCTCTCTCTCTCTCTTTCTGTCTCTCCTTCTCCCTCTCTCTCTCTCTCTTCACTGTCTCCCTCTCTCTCCCTCTCTTTCTTTCTCTGTCTCTGTCTCTGTCTCTCTGTCTCTCTCTCTCTCTCCCTGTGTCTGTCTCTGTTTCTCTCCCCTCTCTCTCTTTCTCTCTCTCTTTCTCTCTCTCTGTCTCTGTCTCTCTCTCTCCATCCTCCTCTCTCTCTCCCTCTCTCTCTCTCTTTCTCTCTCCCTTTCTCTCTTTCTCTGTCTCTCTCTCCGTCTCTTTCTCTCTCTCTCTCTCTCTCTCTCTCTCCCTGTGTCTGTCTCTGTCTCTCTCCCTCTCTCTCTTTCTCTCTCTCTCTTTCTTTCTCCTCTCTGTCTCTGTCTCTGTCTCTCTCTCCATCTCTCTCTCTCCCTCTCTCTCTCTCTCTTTCCTCCTCTCTCTTTCTCTGTCTCTCTCTCTCTCTCTCTGTCCCCCCCCCATATGATCGCCTCCTCCCCCTATGCATTAACCCCCCTCCTCTCTTTTTTCTTCTTCTACTACCGTAGCTGTACCTGGCCAATCTCTTAACCGTCAGCCACCCACCAGGGCAACCAGACACAAGGTGGGGAAGGGAGGGGGAAGCGGGGATAGGGGTAGGGGGGTGTGGAGAGCTGAGGGGAGGGAGGGAGATGGTGTGGGCAAAGTTTTATGGGGCAGAGGGTACAGAACCTGACAAGAGAAAAAAAAAAAGCACAAAAAAAAACAGGATGAAAATTTGTTCGTTTTATTTAACCCTTTTGATTCCCCGCACTCCTATTCACCAACTTCCTGCAAAAACTTAACCCTTTGATTCCCCTCACCCTATCTACCAGCTTCCTGCAAAAACTTAACCTTTTGATTCCCCTCACCCTATCCACCAGCTTCCTGCAAAAACTTAACCCTTTGATTCCCTCACCCTATCTACCAGCTTCCTGCAAAAACTTAACCCTTTGATTCCCTCATCCTATCCACCAGCTTCCTGCAGGAAGCTGGTGGATAGGGTGGGGGAATCAAAGGGTTAAGTTTTTTGTTTTGCTAGCATGGTTGACAATACAGGATGCTGGTGGACAGGGTGCGGGAGTCAAAGAGCTAGTAGTGTCAGTTTCAGTTTCTCAAGATGACATCGCGTTCGAATGAATTCCATATGCACTAACGTCACAGGTGTCACGTGATGGAGAAGATCCAGAATGATCACGGCACAAGCGTTAAGCCAGTTCATAAACCCATGAGCTGGCCAGGTCCTGAGCGCTTACCAAGATAGTTGTATAACCCTGGGGTCATAGGGGAGTGAGGTGGCACAGACCTCAACTTTTCCCGGGGCCAGCACCACGAGGGCGACGCCCATCCCCTCTCTCTGCCTCGCTTCAAATTCATGTTCGTTTAATAAGCGAGGTAAGTAAAAACAGAAAACACTTTCAAGCACACGCACACGCACACGCACACACACACACACAGACGGACACATAGCACACACACACAGACCGACACATAGCACACACACACAGACCGACACATAGCACACACACACAGACCGACACGCATACACACAGACAGACCGACACACACACAAACACACATACACACACAGACACACATACACACACACACACACACACGCACACTATTCTACCACCTATTTATGACTTTTTCCTCTGTCTCCCCTCTACCCCAATCCAACCTGTCCAACTATCGTTCTCCATTTTATTGTACGACTCGTATATATACTTTTTTTCCCCCTCCCCGTCTGATATCACTTACAGTGAAAAGACGTTAAATCAAAGAACAAACGAACACGCACGCACCACACACACACACACACATACACACACTCTCACACACACACACACACACACACACACACACACACACACACACACACACACACACACACACACACACACACACACACACACACACACACACACAAACCGACACACACGCAACCACAAACCCACTTCAGACTTCAGAAAGGCAAGAAGGCTAATTGGTCTTCAACGGGTGGGACCTGGGAAATCAAACTATCTGTCCAATGTTTAATACCAAGACGTTAAATCAAAGAACGAACGAACACACACAGATCAAAGAAGTTCCATTATTTTGGGGGGCCGTCAAGGGAATAACCTTTGGGCGTCTAATCGTAAGGTCCTGGGTTCGATCCGCCCAGACAGCCATACCTTGTGGGCAAAGGATGCAGATTTCATCAATCTCCCATGTCAACATGTGTGCAGACCTGCCAGTGCCTAAACCCTCACTGTGTGTGCTACACATGCACGACATCAAGTATGCACGCTAAAGATGCTGTAAGTCCTGTCTGTGGCTCATCATCATCATCATCAGGTGCCCTGCCGCATGGCGTTGGCGACCATGGCTTCCAACCATCTCTATCTCTCGTTGCCCCCAGCATCTCCCCCACCCTCTTCATCCCCAGCCACCCCGCAAGTCCGTCCAGCATTCTCTCCCTGGGTCTACCTGGCGCTCTCTTTCCCTCCAGCCCTCCAGCCCTCCAGCTGTGACCAGGTGCTCCAAATCCCCCTTCCTCATAAAATGGCCTATAAATGTTGCTTGTCTTTTCCTAATCTTCCTTATGAGTGATCTACTTGTGTCTGCCTCCATCAAGACTGTCACGTTTGTTTTCTTTGCTGTCCATGGAACTCTCAACATTCTTCTGAGAAACCACATCTCGGCTGCCTCGATCCTGCTCTGGCTTTGCTTGCTGACTGTCCACGCCTCACATCCGTACAACAGTATTGGTTCTATATAACATTCAAGGACTCTCTTTCTGATGTTAATTGATAGGCATTTGTTGGTAAGAATGCTTGTCATCTTCTTGAATGCTGTTTTGGCTTGGCCGATTCTGCCAACTATTTCCGATTGTGGCTGGCTTATGGAAACATGCAAACACCCAGAATGCACGCCCACCAAAGATACAGACAGTACAACAATATAGTGGAGTGTGGTCAGCTCACCTAACAGTTTGAGTTC
>JAPXFY010000020.1:63740422-63742922 GCA_030674185.1 Monoplex corrugatus
AGTCACATGGATCCAGTTTGAAGATGTGGAAATCTTGCATGTATTTTGACATTAAATCTTTGATACAAATTATTCTGCTTTGCTAATATTGTTCGTCTTTGCATCTTGTTCAAACTGTTTTGTTATTTTTGTTTAAAGCCCAGCCGACTGCGTAGAGCCATAACAGGGCTATAACATTTCAAAACGCAAATACTTCAACAGGTAAAAAAAAAATAAAAAAAAAATAAAAAAATTAAGTACATATATCAGTGCGTTCGCGCACATAATCTAAGGAGATGCCCCTGGCGTTGACCACTCCGTCCGATCTATCGCACAGGGATTTTTTTTTTTTTTAAAAACATACCTGAATACAAATAAATTTAAACATAACTAAGGACACTAAAACGGATATAAAAACGGACCTAAATTACTAAAATTATTTATGTTTATATTTGTATACAGGTTTGATCTTTTTAGATCCCCTGATGATAAATTGGACGGATTGGTCAACACCAGGGGTGTATCCTTAGATTATGTGCGCGAATGCTTTGATATGAGTATTTTATTTTATTTTCGAGGTGTTCTTTTTCTCTTTTATTTTTTTTCTCCAGTGAGATATTGTGAACATTTTTAGACAGTTATAACCATGATTTATATCTGCGTAGTCGGCTGGGCTTTAAATAACAATAACAATAAAATTATGCTGTAGAATGTTTCAGACAAGCTACCAAAGCACCAAAGACTTGATTCATACATTTCAATCCAAAGTACTGGAACTACAAGTTTGGTGGGATGCTGAGGATTTGAATGGAATTTTGATCGGAGCGTTTATGGGACAGATCCTAGTACAAAGGTATGAATAAATATTCCTTTCTTAGACAACAAGCATTTCTTTACAATAGGAGCACGTATAGCGTTATGTAATCAATCGCACACTAGAAGTGGTTTTTTTGTTTGTTTGGTTGGTTGGGGGGTTTTTTTGTTTGTTTGTTGTTGGTTGTTGTTTTTTTGTTTGTTTGTTTGTTTGTTTTACTTTTTTCAATCTTACAATGAAAAAACGTCAACATACAATGTAGTATGTATGTATGGTCGACTATCGTGGGTCGATAAAGTCCAACCTAGCACTTTATTTATTTGTGCACCATCATGTGGGATCTCAGGTCAAAGTCTGATGCACACAGGCGGCCGCATACAAGACAATCAATGGAACGCTCTGCAGAGTAGGGGCTGGCCTTTATTGCTGCACGCTTTTCCATTTGGCTGCGTCGTCTTCAATGTAGTAACGAAAAATAATTTCAATCCATACACACAAGAGGAACATTTCGGACATATGACAACACACAACATACAGAAAACATATAACAATATTTCATACACTGGAGGTTTCAAAGTGAACATCAAGATTTAAAACAACATGTCATAAAGATGAATTTGTTCTCTGTTGAGAAAACAGTGGCTTATAGTTATTCCACTGAGCATTAAAGACGGACAAATGAAAGTTTAGACCAGACGATCTTAGGGTGGCATATTTCAGTGGAAACTTGTAGTTGCTAACTGTTTTCATGGTACTGGCACTGACAGACTCACAGAACTTGGAGTCTTCAGCCATAATGGATGGATGACTCTGTGAATGTATAAGAATTAAAAATAGTTTTCTGAAATGATCAATTTAAACTTGTTTGAAGAGAGAGACACAGTGACTCAAAGACACAGAGACAGAGACAGACAGGGACAGAGACAGAGACAGACAGGGACAGAGAGAGTTAGAAAGTTAGAGAGTCAGAAAGACAAAGAAAAACAAAGACAGACAAAGGGACGAATTGTCAGAGGCAGAGAGATGGACAGATACTGAAAGACAAAGAGACACTGAGAAAGAATGGCAAAGAGACAAAGACGAACAGAGAAAAAAACACAAAGACAGAGACAGAGAGACAGAGCCAGAAGTAGAAAGAGAGAGAGAAACAGCCAGCCAGACAGAAAGAAAGAAAGACAGACAGAAAGAAAGAAAGAAACAGCGAAAGAAAGAAAGAAAGAACGAAAGAAAGAACGAAAGAAAGAAAGAATGACAGAAAAAACGAACGAAAGAAAGAAAGAAAGAACAAACGAAAAAAATAACGAAGGAAAGAAAGAACGAAAGAACGAAAAAAATAACGAAAGAAAGAAAGAACGAAAGAAAGAACAAAAGAAAGAAAGAAAGAAAGAACGAAAGAAAGAAAGAACAAAAGAAAGAATGAAACAAAGAAACAAAGTGAGACAGAGAGAATGAAAATCAACCGAAAACTACCACAACAACAAGAAAAAACCCCGAACACCAATATCACCCACGTTGCAAACACAGAGACAGACAGAACAGATTACGAAGAAGAAGCTGGGGAATAGAGGTTTCAATGAAGCAGACGAAGAAGGGCAGGGGAAATGGAGGACGAGGAGGAGGAGGAGGAGGAGAACAAAACGAGAGGGAAGGAGGAGGTACTAAGAGAAGATGCAGTGGTGAGATTACGGGGGTCGGTGGGGGGGGGGG
>JAPXFY010000020.1:63745422-63750422 GCA_030674185.1 Monoplex corrugatus
ATCATAATCATATAATCATCATCATATAATCATCATCATATAATCATCATCATATAATCATCATTGTATAATCATCATAATATAATCATCATCATATAATCATAATCATATAATCATCATCATATAATCATCATCATCATAATCATCATCTTATAATCATCATCATCATCATATAATCATCATCATATAATCATCATCATCATCATCATAATCATATAATCATCATCATATAATCATCATCTATATAATCATATAATCACCATCATCATCATCATATAATCATCATCATCATCATCATCATCATCATCATCATCATATAATCATCATCATATAATCATCATCATCATCATCATATAATCATCATCATATAATCATCATCATCATAATCATATAATCATCATCATATAATCATCATCATATAATCATCATCATATAATCATATAATCATCATCATATAATCATCATCATATAATCATCATCATATAATCATCATCATCATCATCATCATATAATCACCATCATCATCATATAATCATCATCATATAATCATCATCATAATCATCATCATATAATCATCATCATATAATCATCATTTATAATCATCATCATATAATCATCATCATATAATCACCATCATATAATCATCATCATATAATCATCATCATCATCATATAATCATTATCATCATCATCATATAATCATCATCATATAATCACCATCATCATCATCATATAATCATCATCATATAATCATCATCATCATATAATCATCATCATATAATCATCATCATCATAATCATCATCATATAATCATCATCATCATCATCATATAATCATCATCATATAATCATCATCATAATCATAATCATAAAATGTGGCGACAGCAGAGGTGCACCCAGAAGTCATGACCTGGATGCGGCCCAGTGTCTTCAGAATATATAAGAGATTGGAGCCTAACGCTTTTTCGAAGGGGAAAGGGCATCTCTTCCAAGGACCTTCTGCTCTCCAGCTCTCCCCAGAGTTCCTTGTTAATAAGAAATTGATAACTGTATATCAGAAAGACAAGTTAAGCATTTCGGTCCTGAGCAACTTTTGTTTTTACCGATGTATCGAAAAGCGCTGCCTTAAATTGTTAATGAATTTATTTGACGCTCAAAGAGCAAAAACCTTCATTTTCTCTGCTCTGGATCTCAGTTTCTAAAGAAAGCGCTTGGCAGTTTGTGACGTGTAGAATGATTATGACGTGTATAAATACAGGGGGGTGCAAAAGTAGGTATACAGTTATGAAAAAAAGAAAACACGTACAATACTCATTGCGTTTATTATACAAACAAATGAATATTGCATATGCATGTAATAACAAGCACAGCCTTAATCCCTCAGATACTCAAACTGCTTGCCGTCGGTATTCACACACTCCTCTAATCGAGAGCAGAATTAAGCATTATAATAAGGATGTGTGATACTTACTGTATACCTACTTTTGCACCCCCCTGTATAGCTGTTGTCTTAGATCTTCATTTCGAAATGAAAATACGAATGACAAGTGATGCTGTTTTGATGATTCAGCGCATCTTTTTGAAGCACTGTCAGACCTCAGAAAGTTTGACATCAGCACCAGTAGGCTTACCTTTTTATTTTCTTTCATGAGACGGAAGATGACTCACTTAACAGACACCAGAAAAAACACGAAAAAAGAATAAGAACACGTATCTAATACAACAAGACAAGACAGGCGCTTGTATGAAATACGCGTTCTTATTTTTTTTTCGTGTTTGTTTGTTTGTTTGTTTGTTTGTTTGTTTGTTTGTTTGTTTTTGTTTTTTGTTTTGTTTTGGTTTGATTTGGTTTTCCTGTAGGGGGTTGTTTGTTTGCTTGTTTGTTTGTTTGTTTGTTTTTTGTTTGTTTGTTTGTTTGTTTGTTTGTTTGTCTGTTTGTTTGTCTGTTTGTTTGTCTGTCCGTTTGTTTGTTTGTGATTCCTGTTTGCTTGAACGCGGGCAGTCACACTTGTCTTGGATTTCATTTAACCGAGTTGAGGCCCTTTAGTGCTCTCTTGCGATAGGTAGATCTGGGCATGTTTCTCAAACTTCGATACGATAAGTGTATAATTATGCCCCCTCGTGGGGACGCTGGGCGCTCTTTCAGTATAAATACATGTAGTATCCCCACCATCTGGAAATTCTGTGCTAGAAATTTCCTCTGTTCTGTCACTCCCTTTGTTTCTTCTATCACAGACACCCCTCAGATAGAAACAGGCCCATACCTGTACTTCAGTCTGGAACAGGATGTTGACAATGTCTGGCAAGCCAGACAAACTAGCCTCTCAACTGAAAGCTTAGGATTAACCAAGCCTACTTGAGATCTATGTTCCCTCACGTACGCTCCGCTCTGCCTCCGATCCTCTGACTTTTCGCTTTCCACGCACTAAGCTCAATACCTGTGGTCCACGAGCCTGCTCTGTTTCTGGTCCACTTTCCTGGAACAAACTTCCTCTCTCAGTCCGTCAGCAACCTACTTTTGTCTCCTTCAAGTCCGCTCTCAAAACTCACCTTTTCTCCTCTGCATAAAATCCTGACCTCACTCAATCCCCTCTGCAGCCTGTCTCCACTCGGAGTGGAATCGCATTGTAATATATAATTGTATATAATATGCTCTCTATAATTTTCCATTGCTTTTATTCTTTCTCCCCATTTATAGCCGTGTGCGTGTGCGTGTGTGTGTGTGTGTGTGTGTGTGTGTGTGTGTGTGTGTGCGTGCGTGCGTGCGTGCGTGTGTGTGCGTGCGTGCGTGTGTGTCTGTTTTAGCGCTTAGATTTGATTTTATCAAGATTTTGCGCTATATAAATAAAATATTGTATTGTATTGTAACCAGCATCTAGCAGAGTACAGCCAATCACACTTATGTTAGACTGTAAACGAGACACTTGAACAGTAAAGCCAGATGCACATACAGCTCTATTGGGATGTTGTTTCGAGGATTGCCCCAGTGAAAGGAACCAGAAGAACAAGAAAACCAATATAAGCGCGTATCCAACAAAACAAAACAAAACAAAACAAAACAAAACAAGCGCAAATTTTCGGCCAACTAGCCTTTGTCAAGCGCGAACGCACGGTCACAAACAGATCACAGACACCAAACAATGGATAATAAAAACGGGACTAAAAACTTCCCTGCCGCCTCGTCCAGTGGGTAAGAAATGGAATGCCCATGTCGTCATGAGCAGTACTACTACCATTGTTTGGTGTCTGTGATCTGTTTGTGACCGTGCGTTCGCGCTTGACAAAGGCTAGTTGGCCGAAAATTTGCGCTTGTTTTGTTTTGTTTTGTTTTGTTTTGTTTTGTTTTGTTGGATACGCGCTTATATTGGTTTTCTTGTTCTTCTGGTTCCTGTTTGCTTGGGCGCGGGCAGTCACACTTGTTTTGGATCCAGTGAAAGGGAAAAGTCCATTGTCTCAGTGGACAGGCTCTGGCCTGTGGTTTGTTCACGTCAACTCCTCTTTCATGCACTCACAGGTAAAAGTGACTCGAAATCACCTTTAAGACAAGTTGGGTCAGAGCCCCAGCGTGTTCTGATCCAACCTCTAAACATGAAAAAGGGAATGTAACGCAAGAAGATACACCAATACAGATTCACATGCTTATGGTTGTGGGTTCGAATCCCCGGGGTACGCTATATTAAAACTGGCCTTTTCGCCGTCCCATCTTAATTAACATCATTGTTGTTCTGGTTGTGTCGGTATGGAAAAAAATTAGGAAGATCCCACTTCCCCCACATCCCTGGGATGGTTATCCCCGTCGGCCATATCACCTGAGGTGGTGGGTGTCGACGTAAAACCTGAACCAAACCGAATCGAACCAATAATAATAATAATAATTAATAATTACAATATTTATATAGCGCAAAATCTTGATAAAATCAAATCTAAGCGCTGAAACACACACACACGCACGCACGCACACACACGCACGCACGCACCCACGCACACGCACCCACGCACACACACACACACACACACATGGCTATAAATGGAGAGAAAGAATAAAAGCAATGGAAAATTATAGAGAGCATATTATATACAATTATATATTACAATGTGATTCCACTCCGAGTGGAGACAGGCTGCAGAGAGGATTGAGTGAGGTCAGGATTTTATGCAGAGGAGAAAAGGTGAGTTTTGAGAGCGGACTTGAAGGAGACAAAAGTAGATTGCTGACGGACTGAGAGAGGAAGTTTGTTCCAGGAGAGCGGACCAGAAACAGAGAAGGCTCGTGGACCATAGGTATTGAGCTTAGTGCGTGGAAAGCGAAAAGTCAGAGGATCGGAGGCAGAGCGGAGGGTACGTGAGGGAACATAGATCTCAAGTAGGCTTGACAGGTAATCGGGGGCTGCGTTATTGAGGCTTTTGTAGCACATGGTGTCTAGTTTGTACTGTATGCGCTTTGATACAGGGAGCCAGTGAAATTGTGCCAGGAGAGGAGATATGTGGTCAGCTTTTTTCTTTTTGAGTACAAGGCGTGCAGCATTGTTTTGAATGCGCTGTAGGATGTGAGTGGTGGAGGCAGGAAGACCAGACAGGAGTGAATTGCAATAGTCAATGCGAGACATTATGAAGGAGAGAACGAGTTTTGCAGTTGTTTCCACAGAGAGATACTTCCTGATCAGGCTTATACGATGGAGATGATAGTAGCAAGATCTGGCAGTTTGAGAAACAAAGTCGTTCATGGAGAGGGTAGAGTCAATGCAGACACCAAGGTTTTTAGCTGAATCAGAAATTGGGACTGATGTGTTACATAATGGGAGAGAAAGAGGAGGCAGCTGAGAAAGTTTCTGACGGGTGCCAATGAGGATAGCTTCTGTCTTGTCATCATTTAGCTGAAGTTTGTTGTATGTCATCCAATTTTTTATGTCCGAGTAACACTCAGTGGTGCGAGTCAGGAGGCGCTGTATACTGTCAGATGAGTCACAGTCTTGAAGTTGGGTGTCATCAGCATAGAAGTGGT
>JAPXFY010000020.1:63755422-63760422 GCA_030674185.1 Monoplex corrugatus
TCCTTTAAAAAAAAGTAGATGAATAAATGAAAACAAAATAAAGGAGTATGTAGATAAATAAACTGGTAAGAGAACACGGAGCATCAATGCCTTGTCACTCTGGGGACACCCACCTCCCAAGCTCCCGACGCCAATTGACAGTCATTTCATCGAGCAAAGGGGGATGTCTACTCGTCGCATGCCCCATTCGGACCTAGTCATCAGTTACCTTGTTTACAAATCCAATAGCAAGGTGGGGGAGATGACAAAACCTGGGACATAACCCCACTAACGCTCGTAGCCAAGCACGGACTAAGAAGAAGCCAAGGCCTACAACTTCTGAAGGCACAGATGTAGAAGGGGCAGCACGAGTTGTCGTTCTTCGTCTAGAAACTCAGCGAAGCCGTCAACGCTACCAAAGAGCTCCTATCAGACACTTCGATGCCGGGCTCATCCATTATTCAAGAAAATGAGTCCATTCTTGTTTTAGAATATCAATTACACTGCAACAACAAGAGTTATGACATCAACAACAACAGTTGTATGAACAACAGCGTTAATGTAATCGAGAACAATAACAACAATTGCAACAACAATAACAACATCAACAACAGGAACAACAACACCAGCAACAATTGTAGCAACAACAATAGCAACAATAACAAGAACAACATCAGCGCCAATAACAACATCACCACTGACAGTATGCACTCACACACACACACACACACACACACACACACACACACACACACACACACACACGCACGCACATATGATCTATCTATCTCTCTCTCTATATATATATATATATATATATATATATACATCATATATATATATATATATATATATATATATATGTGTGTGTGTGTGTGTGTGTGTGTGTGTGTGTGTGTGTGTGTGTGTGTGTGTGTGTGTGTGTGTGTGTGTGTGTGTGTGTGTGTGACCTCCCACCACGAAATCAGTCTTAACTCGCATTTAGTCGAACAGCACTAGGAGCTGAAAAGGTGACTGAGGGTCTATCTGGGGTGTTTCGACTTTTTCTCAAAATTGATTTCTGTAGACTATAATCTATCCCTCACAATGTTTTTTTCTTGAAAAAATATTATTAATCAATTTAAATCGGTACTTTAATGCACTGATCGCAGCAGAAAGAACGCAATTTCCTACCAAAAGTACCTATATTTATCTCTTATTATGAACCGTAACCTGTACATTACCCGCACATGTGATATACTGACGGAAAGCTCTTTGGTGCACCTTTCAGATACTGACAGCGAAAATTAGAAACAAACTGGGTCAAAGCCACTAAATAAAGGAATTTAAGGAAAATGTGTAGGAGAGCACACAAAAACTTCAGAGGCCGTTTTCTCAAAATGGCAGTCATACAACTTAATGACTTTAAAAATACATAACTTCTACATTTTTTGAGTACAAGCTTCATTCAAGTACCAAAATAATCAGCAGAATGTACACTTTCCAGTGATATGTATATCTCAAAATGCCCAAACTGCTAGTTAAGACTGATTTCTTGGTGAGAGGTCACATATATATACATATATATATATATATATATATATATATATATATAATATATATATATATATAATCTTATAAATGTAGCAGTTTTAAATGTAATCTACCTCATTTGTTTCAGAGTGCACACAAATACACACACACACACACACCACACACACACACACACACACACACACACACACACACACACACACACACACACACACGCATCAGACTATAATCTCCGTACATTTGACGGCGTGTATACCATTGTTTCATTTATTTGTAATTTGTTTCTGTTCTTAATCACCTCTTATCTCTATTAGAAGGACTTTTCCCCATAGTTTTACTTACATTTTTGTTCTACCTTTCAATAGTAGCCTAAGTAATTAATGGTTTCTTTCTGGCCATTTTTATCGTACATAGAAAACCAAAGTCTTCGTGATTATCAAACAAATAACCAATAATTTAACATAAGAGACTAGCCAACAATGAAATTGCGCCAACAATCACAAATCAAAATTTTGCAGTGGAATTGTAGATCTATTTCCACCAATTCCGCATACCTGGAACATTTTCTCTCATCAAATCAGTGTGAAGTTTTAATTTTGCAGTCGCTTAATGTTATCCCAACCAAACTTCCCAATTTCCAAAATTATTATTATCCTCCGATATATGACTTGGGAAATCCTGGGAAGAAGGTAGCCACTGCGATATATATACTTAAAGAGTTGCAGTATCACATATTTAATTTCCCAGTTTTTTATTCAACTGAAGACTTACACGCTTGTGCCGCCACAGTACAATTCAGTAATTCTTTCATCCTGAACGTTTTGTCAGTTTACCTGCCAGCAGGTCCAAATGACCACAACACAGAATGGCTGCATACGATTCCGGATCTGCAGCACGGTAGATGGCTAATAGGTGGAGACTTTAATTCCCACTCCCCGTTTTGGGAAAAAGATTGTTGTACTGTTACAAGCAATCGTTTAGTAGAAAATATAGTTGACAGTGCGCTTTACCTTTTGAATGATGGGAGTGTCACTAGAATTCCTGATGTTTCCAAACACCGGGCAACAGCCATCGATCTGTCACTAATATCACCAGAATTAGTACCATGCTGTACCTGGGACACTCACAAAGATACTTTGGGAAGTGATCACTTACCTATCATTATAACAATAACTTATGACAACATCAGGATGAAAGACAGCACTCCTGACATCATACCAAAATATAATTACGTGCGCGCTGATTGGTCCTTGTTTCGGACTGCTCTTGCTAATCAAGAATATAAGCATTATGAAAGTGAAAATGTAGACGTTATGTTTTCTAAGTTCCAGGAGTCAGTTCTAGCTGCTGCAGACCTCTCCATCCCGAAACTCAAAACTTATAAGTCCAATAATCGTATGGGTAATGTTTGGTGGACAGAGGAATGTGAGAAAGCAGTTCAGTATAAAAAAGATAAATTCAAAATCTACATTAAAAGCAGAAAATCCGACGATCACATGGAAATGAAAAAGCTAACATCCAGTGTAATAAAATCATTGCTGAAGCAAAGAAAGATTATTGGGCATCATACTGCACCAAAGAAATTTCTGATTTTAAGGATTTCCATAAAATCTTTACAAAAATGAATCAAATGAAAAACGGGGCCAATTTACCCACGTGTCCAATAATGATTGATACATGTCATAAATTTCCTTCTGACATGGACAAAGCTGAAACTTTTGTAGAACTCTTTGCTGAAAATAGTAAAGTAGACGGGTTGTCTCCTAACAGCAAACACTACAGAGAAATGGCAGCTAACAACCCTATCTTCATTGATCCAATACCTCAGAATGATCGATGGTTTAATTCTCCGATCACCTTAGAAGAGCTAAAAAAACACTATCTTGTCTCTACACAACAAAAGGAGTTCGGTAGGTGTCGATGCAGTTTC
Organism: Monoplex corrugatus; assembly: GCA_030674185.1. Lineage (NCBI taxonomy): Eukaryota > Metazoa > Mollusca > Gastropoda > Littorinimorpha > Ranellidae > Monoplex > Monoplex corrugatus. The sequence goes on from JAPXFY010000020.1 coordinate 63,758,865, forward strand.
AAATGAAATGATTAAGCATCTTCCAGAAAATTATATTATTTTCTTACATAAAATTTTTCAGAAGTGCTGGGTGAGTGGAACTGTACCACAGGTATGGCAAAAGTCTGTTGTTATACCCATATTAAAAGCAGGAAAGCCTAAAAACAATAAAAACAGTTACAGACCTATTGCTTTGACGTCCCATACAAGCAAACTAATGGAAAGATTGATCCTAAACAGACTTATACATTACTGTGATAGAAATAACGTTATTCCGGTAAACCAGGCAGGTTTCAGAAAAAGGAGATCCACAGTTGAGCACCTGGTTAAATTTACAACTCAGATAAAACAACAATTTGCCCGTAGAAAAAGTCTTTTAGCAACATTTTTTTATGTGAAAAAAGCTTATGATCAAGTTTGGCATAAACGTTTATTGTACAAGCTGAAATCTATTGGTCTATCTGGCAATATGTATAATTATATTAAGTCCTATCTAGCCAATAGAACAATTCAAGCAAGAGTGGGAACAAGTTATTCTTCTTCACGATCTCTTGACATGGGAATTCCTCAAGGTTCAGTGATAGCACCTATTTTATTTAATATCCTTATATATGATCTTCCTAGAGTACTCTCAAATCGTGTTGTTTTGGTACAGTACGCTGATGATATATGCATCTGGATGAATATTACTTTAAAAAAGACAACTCCCCAGAGAGCGCAGAATTACATCAGGAAGTTGTATCAATCTGATCTAGATAGTCTTGGAAACTACATGTTAGAAAATGGTCTGTCGTTGTCAGCAGAAAAAACTAACATGATGCTCTTTAATCCTGGTGGTACTTTAAATAACTTGCCTACTTTCAGGCTGCATGGTGAAGCGATCCATTACAAACAGGTTGTAAAATTTCTGGGAGTCTTTATAACATCGAAATTAAACTGGAATGTCCATTTTGATTATATTTTAACAAAAGCAAGAAAAGCCTTAAATTTTTTAAAGATAATAAGTAGATTACCCTGGGGAATGGATACAAACATACTTCTCCATATATCAACAGCACTTGTAAGATCTAAATTATCTTATGCACAAGAAGTGTTCTTCAGTGCACCCAAATATTTACTAAAGAAGATTCAAAGTTTAGACTGCAAAAGTCTTAAAATTGCACTAGGTGTACCAGCCCATGCTTCAAATCTGGAAACGTACAAAGTTGCTGGAATTCTGTCTCTGAACAGCTATCGTGAGCTAGCGACAGCAAAGTTTGCAATCAGAACTACTTCACAAACGGACAATTTTGTGAGCAAGGAAATTAAACTAAGGTCTGATGTTGACTTTCCAAAACGAGCAAGCAACATTTCATCACAAATGACTGTTGCAACTTACGTATCTGACTTAGTCAAACAGTCTAACATAAGTTTGGATGAAATAGCTGAGACACCATCCACAACGCCTATCCCTACATGGGAAATGCTTAAAGCCACTTTTGATATTGATTATACAGATGCTAAGAAATATGAAAACATTAACATTTCGATATGCACAGCAAGAGAACACATCGATGAAAAATACCGTACCCACCTCCAT
>JAPXFY010000020.1:63767922-63777922 GCA_030674185.1 Monoplex corrugatus
GAGAGACAGGAAGACACACAGAGAGGGAAGGAAGGCGGGAGAGAGACAGAGACAGACAGAGAGAGAAAGAGAGATAGAGGCTGAGAGAGAGGGGATCAGGGAAGGAGGAAGGGAGAGAGAGAAAGAGAGAGAGGAGAGAGACAGACAGACAGAGAAAGAGAGAGAAAGAGAAAGAAAGATAGAGATAGAGAGACACAGAGAGAGAGAGAAAGAGAGAAAGAGAAAGAAAGAGAGAGATAGAGAGACAGAGAGAGAAAAAGAGAGAGAGAGAGAAAGAGAAAGAAAGATAGAGACAAAGAGAGAGAGAGAGAGAGTGGGAAAGAGAGACAGCGACAGACAGAGACAGAGAAACACACAGAGAGGGATGGAGGGAGAGAGAGGGGGAGAAGACAGAGACGGAAAGCGAGAAAGAGGGATAGAGGTTGAGATAGAGAGAGAGGGAGGGAAGGAAGGAAGAGAAAGGGAGAGAGAGAGAAAGAGAGGGAGAGACAGACAGACAGACAGACAGAGAAAGAGAGACAGAAGTTGTGATACAAAGAGAGGGGGACGGAGGAAGGACAGAAAGACAGAGAGAGAGAGAGAGAGAGCGAGCGAGAGAGAGAGAGAGAGAGGGAGGGAGGAATGGAGAGAGAGAGAGAGAAAGAGAGGGAGAGACAGACAGACAGAGAAAGAGAGACAGAAGCTAGAGAGAGAGAGAGAGAGAGAGAGAGAGAGAGAGAGAGAGAGAGAGAGAGAAATACGAGCACAAATGATTTTATTCAATTTAACTCACAGCTCCTTTCATAGAGGAAGTTACGCGTAGATGCACATGAAAAAAATTATTCACACAATACATAACCTTAACCAAAGAAAACCCAAACCATTTAAGAAGCATGTTAAAAAGTTTAGTTGTAAACTTTCTTAGATATTTTCAGAGCTTCATATATACATAACCAGATGAAACAGACAGACAGACAGACAGAGTTTGCTGAGAGTTTACAAAGGACATTTTATGGTTTCTTGCCGTCTTGCCTGTCAATGGAGTGAACCGCGCCCAAACTATCACCATGTTCGTGTCAAGTTATCACTTGGCATTGAATTGCTATCAGCTTACTCCGTTGGACTGGAGTGAAATGGTGGCCTGGCGGTTTCAAGTTTCCAAGCGTACAGAACGTCCTGCGTTCGATTCCCGTGCCCCCACGTGGAGATGCCAGGGGCACTTTCAGTATAAATAGTATCCACTGCTAATCTATGACATTTGCACCAGCACAGTCGAAGCAATGGAAGCCAAAATCAACAAATACACAAGAAAATGGCTCGGTGTCCCACCTGGTCTCACTGATGTTGCATTCTACTGTCGTCAAGCAATGCTGAAGCTACCTCTCAAATCCATAGTGGAGGAATACAAAGTTGGAAAAGCAAGACTGTTGAGCATGCTGGAGGAATCGGAAGACAATATCGTGAGATCAGTTCATCCAAAGCTGAGAACTGGCAGAAAGTGGAAAGTCCAAGAGGCTGTAAACAATGCCAAGAGAAACCTCAGCATCAAAGAAATAATTGGACACACGCAAACCAACAGACAGGGACTGGGAGCAACAAAAATGCAGTGGTGGTCCAAAGCCAAAGGGAAGGAAAAAAGAGACATGATCATACAGGAGTTGAAGGAAGAAGAAGATGTCAAAAGAGTGCAGAAGGCAGTCCAGCAAGGTCAACAGGGGCAATGGACAACATGGGACAGTGCACTCCAAAGAAGTCTCAGCTGGAACGATATGTGGCACATGGCTCCTCTAAGGATAAGCTTCCTCCTCAGATCTGTATATGACCTGCTCCCCTCGAATGCAAACTTAGTGAAATGGGGGAAAGCAGACGACCCAGCATGTCCGCTCTGTCAGAAGAAACAAACAGTGGAACATGTCCTAAGCTCTTGCAAAGTAGCGCTAGCCCAAGGAAGGTATACATGGAGGCACAACCAAGTTCTGAAAGTGATCACAGATGTGGTTAGCGAAAAAACCATGACCCCAAACGCACCAATTGCTATGACAACGTTCTACAAAGCAGGAGGGAAACAGGTCTGGCCCGAAAGTGCTATGACAACCAGCACATTGCCAAAGGGTCTTCTGGATGGAGCAGTCGACTGGGAGTGTACAGCAGACCTCCCAGAGTGGAGAAATTACCCAGATGTCATCAGCAAGACAGGCATGAGACCAGACATCGCTCTCCACTCTGACTCCTCGAAACAAGTGATTCTGATAGAACTCACTGTGCCATACGAAAGCAGAATGGAAGAAGCACATATCTACAAGACCGAAAAATACGCCGGTCTTGCCAGCACCCTGAAGAAAGCAGGTCTGCGGGTCAAAATCTTCGCCATAGAGATCGGGGCAAGAGGGTTTGTGGGCACCTCCGCTTATGATCTCATGAAACAACTCGCCATTTCTGGAAGAAGAGGACTAGAGCCCTTAAAGCGATGGCAGAGGCAGCAGAAAGGAGCTCAAGCTGGATCTGGGCAAGGAGGAACGAAAAAAGTGAACTTCATAAGGATTAAATTCCCTACAGATGATGTGTGCCCCGTTAGCACATTGGTAAAACCGCGTACCGCAGTTCTGAAGAGCAGAATCGCCCAGGTTCGATCCCCGGCGTGGGGAAAAAAAAAAAAAATAGACAACAGCAGAAGGGCATCCAGGAGTCATGACCTGGATGTGGCCCGGCCCCCCGAGAGTGTAAGGAATTCAGGGCCGAAACACTTGTCTAAAGGGGGTTACTTCTCTGAAGACCTTCTGTTGTCTAGCTCTCCCTAGAGTTTCTTTCTACCTATCCCCCACCTTCTGGAAATTCTATGCTAGAAATTTCTTCTTTTTTCTCACTCTCTTTGTTTCTGCCTTGTTGCCTTTGTTTTCTTCCTATGATTTTCTGCCTTGCGGGTGGTGGTGGTCTTTGATTAAATGTCTTTTCACTACAGTGATATTAGACACGCACACAAAAGAAAAGAAAACATGGCCTTGCTGGTCCATTCATCTGTATGTGTTCAATATAGTCTTACATACTTTCTCTTAGGATTGATAATTGGGTACATATATTGAGTGTAATTTTGGCTCTGGGAAAATAAGATATGCGGAAGCAATTTTGGGTAGTGTATTTTTGGCTCTGGGCAAAAAAGATAATTATGCGGAAGCAATTTTAGGTAATAAAGGCCCATTTTGCATTTAGGTATGTTTTATTTTTTAATCGCCTGTGTGATGAATTGGACGGAGTGGTCAACATCAGGGGCATCTCCTTAGGTCATGTCGTTAATGCATTGATATGTTTACTTAATTTTCTTTTCCTTTTGTTTTTCCTAGTATGTGTATTGAAATGGGTTATAGCCCTGATATGGCTCTACGCAGTCGGCTGGGCTTTAAGCAACAGTAAGAATAAGATTCCAGTGTGACGGTGGAAGTTATCTGCCCACCCACCATCCTGCTCCCGCTTCCAGTAGATCTTATGTGAGGGTCTGGGTGCTAGTACTTCATATAAGATAAAAAAAAAAAAAAGTGGATAGAAGCTGGAAGCTGGTGGATAGAGTGAGAGAGTCAAAGGGTTAAGTTTTTATAGTTTGTGGATCGGGTGCGGGAGTAAAAGGGTTAAGTTTTAGCAGTTTGTGGATCGGGTGCAGGAATCAAAGGGTTAAGTTTTTGCTGTTTCTGGGCAGGGCGCGGGAGTCAAAGGATTAAGTTTTTGCAGTTTGTGGATATGGTTTGGGAATCAAAGGGTTAAGTTTTTGCAGTTTGTGGATATGGTTTGGGAATCAAAGGGTTAAGTTTTTGCATTTTGTGGATAGGATGCGGAAATCAAATGGTTACGTTTTTGCAGTTTGTGGCCAGGGTGCGGGAGTCAAAGGATTAAGTTTTTGCAGTTGTGGATGGGGTGCGGGAGTCAAAGGGTTACGTTTTTGCAGTTTGTGGATCAGATGCGGGAATCAAAGGGTTACGTTTTTGCATTTTGTGGATAGGATGCGGAAATCAAATGGTTACGTTTTTTCAGTTTGAGGATAGGGTGCGGGAGTCAAAGGGTTAAGTTTTTGCAGTTTGTGGATAGGATGCGGAAATCAAAGGGTTACGTTTTTGCAGTTTGAGGATAGGGTGCGGGAATCAAAGGGTTAAGTTTTTGCGGTTTGTGGATAGGATGCGGGAATCAAAGGGTTAAGTTTTTGCGGGTTTGTGGATCGGATGCGGGAATCAAAGGGTTAAGTTTTTGTAGTTTGTGGATCGGATGCGGGAATCAAATGGTTAAGTTTTAGCAGTTTGTGGATCGGATGCGGGATCAAAGGGTTAAGTTTTTACAGTTTGTGGATAGGATGCGAAAATCAAATGGTTAAGTTTTTGCAGTTTGAGGATAGGGTGCGGGAGTAAAAGGGTTAAGTTTTAGCAGTTTGTGGATCGGGTGCAGGAATCAAAGGGTTAAGTTTTTGCTGTTTCTGGGCAGGGCGCGGGAGTCAAAGGATTAAGTTTTTGCAGTTTGTGGATATGGTTTGGGAATCAAAGGGTTAAGTTTTTGCAGTTTGTGGATATGGTTTGGGAATCAAAGGGTTAAGTTTTTGCATTTTGTGGATAGGATGCGGAAATCAAATGGTTACGTTTTTGCAGTTTGTGGCCAGGGTGCGGGAGTCAAAGGATTAAGTTTTTGCAGTTGTGGATGGGGTGCGGGAGTCAAAGGGTTACGTTTTTTGCAGTTTGTGGATCAGATGCGGGAATCAAAGGGTTACGTTTTTGCATTTTGTGGATAGGATGCGGAAATCAAATGGTTACGTTTTTTCAGTTTGAGGATAGGGTGCGGGAGTCAAAGGGTTAAGTTTTTGCAGTTTGTGGATAGGATGCGGAAATCAAAGGGTTACGTTTTTGCAGTTTGAGGATAGGGTGCGGGAATCAAAGGGTTAAGTTTTTGCGGTTTGTGGATAGGATGCGGGAATCAAAGGGTTAAGTTTTTGCGGTTTGTGGATCGGATGCGGGAATCAAAGGGTTAAGTTTTTGTAGTTTGTGGATCGGATGCGGGAATCAAATGGTTAAGTTTTAGCAGTTTGTGGATCGGATGCGGGATCAAAGGGTTAAGTTTTTACAGTTTGTGGATAGGATGCGAAAATCAAATGGTTAAGTTTTTGCAGTTTGAGGATAGGGTGCGGGAGTAAAAGGGTTAAGTTTTAGCAGTTTGTGGATCGGGTGCAGGAATCAAAGGGTTAAGTTTTTGCTGTTTCTGGGCAGGGCGCGGGAGTCAAAGGATTAAGTTTTTGCAGTTTGTGGATATGGTTTGGGAATCAAAGGGTTAAGTTTTTGCAGTTTGTGGACAGGGTGCGGGAGTCAAAGGATTAAGTTTTTGCAGTTGTGGATCGGGTGCGGGAATCAAAGGGTTAAGTTTTTGCAGTTTGTGGATAGGGTGCGGGAATCAAAGGGTGGATCGATCGGATGCGGGAATCAAAGGTTAAGTTTTTGCAGTTTGTGGATAGGATGCGGGAATCAAAGGATTAAGTTTTTGCAGTTTGTGGATAGGATGCGGGAATCAAAGGATTAAGTTTTTGCAGTTTATGGACAGGGTGCGGGAATCAAAGGGTTAAGTTTTTGCAGTTTATGGATGGAGTGCAGGAATCAAAGGGTTAAGTGTTTGCAGTTTATGGATGGAGTGCAGGAATCAAAGGGTTAAGTTTTTGCGGTTTGTGGATGGAGTGCAGGAGTCAGAGGGTTAAGTTTTTGCAGTTTGTGGATAGGGTGCGGGAATCAAAGGGTTAAGTGTTTGCTGTTTGTGGATAGGGTGCGGGAGTCAAAGGGTTAACACACTGTTATCTGCAGTGGAAGGCGCATTCGGGTCATTTGTCTGAACGACACAAAAGTGAAAACGTTTCACTGGTTGACATAGTGAATGTGTCATCGTTCTTTGATTTAATGTCTTCTCTCTCTCTCTCTCCTCTCTCTCTCTCTCTCTCTCTCTCTCTCTCTCTCTCCTCTCTCTCTCTCTCCTCTCTCTCTCTCTCTCTCTCTCTCTCTCTGTCTCTGTTGACTGTTACACCAACGAAGTATTCAACTGAGGAAAGCGCGGAAAGTGTCAATGTTCGACGATGCAATCATACGCATTGCAATATTGGTGTAATCCACAAAAACCCTATCTCCCCCCCCCCCCCCTCCCACCGACTATTGTATTGTGGCCTAAGGCCGATGTACATTAAAAAATTCTGAGTTCTGAGTTCTCTCTCTGTCTCTCTCTCTCTCTCTCTCTCTCTGTCTCTCTCTCTATTTCTCTCTGTCTCTCTCTCTCTCTTTCTCTCTGTCTCTCTCTGTCTCTCTGTCTCTCTTTCTCTCTGTCTCTCTCTCTCTCTGTCTCTCTCTCTGTCTCTCTCTTTCTCTCTGTCTCTTTCTCTCTCTCTCTGTCTCTGTTTCTGTCTCTCTCTCTCTTTCTCTTTCTCTCTTTTTCTTTCTCTCTGTCTCTCTGTCTCTCTCTCTGTCTCTCTCTCTTTCTCTTTCTCTCTGTCTCTCTGTCTCTCTCTCTCTATTTCTCTCTGTCTCTCTCTCTCTATTTCTCTCTGTCTCTCTCTCTTTCTCTCTTTCTCTCTCTGTCTCTCTCTCTGTTTCTCTCTCTCTCTCTCTCTCTCTCTGTCTCTGTGTGTGTCTCTGTTTCTGTCTCTGTCTCTGTCTGTCTCTGTCTCTTTCTCTCTCTATCTGTCTCTCTCTTTGTCTCTCTCTCTCTGTCTCTCTCTGTCTCTCTCTATCTCTATCTCTATCTCTTTGTCTCTCTCTCTGTCTCTCTCTATCTCTCTGTCTCTCTCTGTCTCTCTCTCTCTGTCTCTCTCTGTCTCTTTCTCTCTCTATCTCTTTCTCTCTCTATCTCTCTCTCTCTATCTCTTTCTCTCTCTCTCTCTCTCTCTCTCTCTCTCTCTCTCTCTCTCTCTCTCTCTCTCTCTCTCAAGTCATTCGTCTGCACAATACAAAAGAGAGAGATCCGATGTCAGGGGAATCGTACACTGCTCAAAACTACATGTAAGTTTCATGAAAGGTGTCACTCGTGTTAGAACCTGCTTGTGTCTCCTACTGAGGACTGTCGTTAGGGTAAACACTGGACATAAAATCAAAACGTCCTGGATTCAATCCACCAATACACCTCTGTCTGGTGGGTGCTAGTGTTATTGTCCTTATTGTTTAGAGCCCAGCCGACCGTATAAAGCCATATCAGAGCTATAAACCATTTCAAAACACCCAATACTTCAACAGGAAAAAGAAAGGAATAAAAAATTGAATTACACATATCAATTCATTTGTGTACATTCATAATCTCAGGAAATGCCCGTGGCGTTGACTTCTCCGTCCATGTCATCACACAGGGGATTTAAAAGACATTACCTGGTTACTAAGGACATCAAAAACATGTATAAACATGGGCTAAAATTGCTTCCGCATTTCACGTTTCCCTAGAGCAAAAATGCCAAAAAACATGTACACAACTTATCAATCCTAAGAGAAAGTATGTGGGACTTTATCGAACACATACAGGTGAACGGACCAGCAAAACAGAAAATGGATAAGAAGAAATAACAGAAAGCAAAGGAGCAAGGCAGAAACAAAGAGAGTGACAGAAAAAGAAAAAGAGGAAATTTCTAGCACAGAATTTCCAGAAGGTGGGGGATACTGTTTATTCTGAAAGAGCCCCTGGGTGGTGGGTTAAAAAATGGAGATTTATCCCATCTCTCGGGTCAACATGTGTGCAGACTTGCCTGTACCTGAAACCCTTTCGTGTATATATGCACGCACACAGAATATCAAATATGCATGTTAGAGATCCTGTAAGTCGTGTCAGTTTCAGTTTCAGTTTGTCAAGACAACGTCTCCGCGCTCGGAACGAATTCCATATGCATTAACGTCACAGGTGTCTTGTGTATAGTGATCATGGCACAAGCCTTAAGCCTGCACATGAACCCATGAGCTGGTCAGGTCCTGAGGCCCTATATAGCTTTACCTAGTGTATATGTTGTACTGATTTTGTATCAGCCTATCGCTGGACAATCTTGGTTACATGTAAATGACATGTGTATCTGTGTATGTTATCTTCAGAAAAAGGAACGTATATATAAAGTAAATAAATGAATAATTAAAGGTCTGAATCACAACACAACTAGCTATTCTGTCCAAACTCGTTTCACATAACACAAAGTCACCGCCCCCCCCCCCCCCCCTCTTAGTCAATGCACAAAGTCATGTCAGTGGCTGGTTTGTGGAAAAAATGAAAACACCCAGCATATATACACCATCGTGCAGCAACAACATAGTGGAGTGTGGTCAGCTCACCTAACAGCTTGAATTCTCCATGCTCTACTCAAAAAAAAAATCTGATTGTCCCTAAAGCGCGGTGAGTCCAAATGAGGTTGGGTTTTGTTGTTGTTGTTGTTTTGTTTGTTTGTTTTTTTTGTTTTGTTTTGTTTTGTTTGTTTTGTTGTTTGTTTTGTATGTTTGGTTGGTTTTGTTTCTTTTTTTTTTTTGGTTGGTTGGTTGGTTGGTTGGTTGGTTGGTTGGTTGGTTGGTTGGTTGGTTGGTTGGTTGGTTGGTTGGTTGGTTGGTTGGTTGGTTGGTTGGTTGGTTGGTTGGTTGGTTGGTTGGTTGTTTTTTTTTCTTTTTGGTTTTTAGATTTTTGGTTTGTTTGATTGTTTTCAATTACAGTATTAATACGGCACCAAATCTTGACAATTCAAATGAAAGCGCACTCACACACCAGGCATATGCATAAAATCGACAAAGACTACCTTACAATATTTAGTATAATATACATATGTATATGTACATGTATATGTATATATGTATACATATACCTATATATATGTATGTGTGTGCGTGTGTGTCTGTGTGTGTGTGTGTCTGTATCTGTGTGTGTTTGTCTGTGTGTGTGTGTGTGTCTGTGTGTGTGTGTGTGTGTCTGTGTGTCTGTGTGTACACAAACTGAGGAAAAGAAGTAGTTATGAAAGTTATTACTGGGAAAAATACGTGGCTTTTTAAAACTGGATTTAAAAGCAGAAAAAGTAGGTGCCAGGCGAAGACGGAGCGGAAGTCTGTTCCAGGCTGACGGTCCTTAGTCTGGGAGAATAGCGCCAATCAAGTTTTTGCTTGGCGTTTGTGCAAGACGAATTCATGGCATTTTGACAATACCATATGCGCTGCACCCAAATCTGCCGGCATTTATCTGTCAAACTCCCTGAGCATGGGCAAAACCCTATGCGCTTGCCAGGTCTTGAAATGCAGAGGAAGGGGAGAGAGACCTGACAAACACTAAGCTGACACCTCCAGAATCATGGAAACATTAAGATGGGCAGCACACAGGCCACTGTTTAATACTACAGGATGGGACTGAACTCGAGGTATCAGAACTTGAGTCTAACCAGCCGACTGTACAAAGGCGATTTTCTGTTCCTTTTTCTGAAGATAAGATACACAGGCACCAGGTAGACCCAGGGAGAGAATGCTGGACGGACTTGCCAAAGTGACTGGGGATGAAGAGGGTGGGGGAGATGCTGGGGGCAACGAGAGATAGAGATGGTTGGAAGTCCATGGTCGCCAACGCCATGAGGCAGGGCACCTGATGATGATGAAGATACACAGATACACATGTCATTTACATGTAACCAAGATTATTAAAGTGATAGCTGATACAATACCAGTATACATGTAAAATATAGACCAGGTAAAGCATAGTCTAGGTAGGGCCTCAGGACCACAATACCAGTATAAAATACAGACTAAGTAAAACATAGTCTAGGTAGGGCCTCAGGACCTGGCCAGCTCATGGGTTTATGTGTAGGCTTAAGGCTTGTGCCTTGATCACCATACACGTGGCACCTGTGACGTTAGTGTATATGGAATTCGTTCCTAGCGCGGAGACGTCACCTTGAGAAACTGAAACTGAAACTGAAACCGCCAGAATGATGGAAACAATAAGATGGGCAGTGAACAGGCCAGTTTTTTTAATGTTGAACTCGAGATATCAAGATCTTCAGTCCACGACTCTTGTTAACCCTTTG
>JAPXFY010000020.1:63792922-63807922 GCA_030674185.1 Monoplex corrugatus
AAAATTGCAGTTAGGACCCAAGATCTGGCACAAAGCAATGAACAGTATCGATATAACAAAATCCTCACGTGACCTTTCTGCCTGGACACGCATGTCTTGTTTTGTTTGTTGTTTGTTTTGTTTTTTTTCTTTTTGGTTGGTTGGTTTCTTGCTTGCTTGCTTGCTTGCTTGCTTGCTTGCTTGCTTGCTTGCTTGCTTACTTGCTTGCTTGGTTCGTTCGTTCGTTCGTTCGTTCGTTCGTTCGTTGATTGGTTTGTTGGCTGGTTGGTTGGTTGGTTGTCTGGTTTGGTTTGGTTTGGCTTGGTTTGGTTTGGTTTGGTTTGGTTTGGTTTGGTTTGGTTTGGTTTGGTTTGGTTTGGTTTGGTTTGGTTTGGCTTGGTTTGGTTTGGTTTGGCTTGGCTTGGTTTGGTTTGGTTTGGTTTGGTTTGGTTTGGCTTGGTTTGGTTTGGTTTGGTTTGGTTTGGTTTGGTTTGGCTTGGCTTGGCTTGGCTTGGCTTGGCTTGGCTTGGCTTGGCTTGGTTTGGTTTGGTTTGGTTTGGTTTGGTTTGGTTTGGCTTGGTTTGGTTTGGTTTGGTTTGGTTTGGTTTGGTTTGGTTTGGTTTGGCTTGGTTTGGTTTGGTTATTTGTTTTCTAGTTACTACCAGCTCCCATACAGTTTGATGGTCCCGAGAAGTCGTCAGTGGCTTTCCTCCCGTGTCCAATGTGTTTAGATAGAAACAGAGCTATGGAGGCCAAGGCAGGAGTTATTAATGCCACACTGTGACAAAGCACCACTTGGGACGTTTGAGTTCCCTCCGCACGTAGAGATAAAACGGTGTTTGTGTCAGAGGGTCGTCTTGGTGAGCAGGCGACATAACAGCTTACGTGGCCCCGTCAACTGCCTTACCATAACTCCATTTCAATATTTATTGCAGTAGCCCAGCGATCTCTGCTGTCCTCAGGCATTTTCAGAGTTCTACCGGACGCTTGAGAGATCGAGAGGCACAGCAAGACAGACAGACAGACAGACAGACCAACAGACAGAGACAGAGAGACAGAGAGACACAGAGAGAGAGACAGAGACAGAGAGAGAAAGAGAGAAAGAGAGTTAGAGAGAGAGAGAGAGGACAGAGAGAGACAGAGAGAGAGAGGGACACAGACAAAGAGAGAGAGAGAAAGAGAGAGAGAGACAGAGACAGAGAGACAGACAACACAGAGAGAGAGAGAGAAAGAAAGAGAGGAAGAGAGAGAGAGAGTTAGAGAGAGAGGACAGAGAGAGGGAGAGAGACAGAGAGAGAGAAAAAGAAAGAGAGAGAGAAAGAGAGAGAGAGAGCGAAAGAGAAAGACAGAGACAAAGAGACAGACAGACAACAGAGAGAAAGAGACAGAGACAGACAGACAGAGAGAGAAAGAGAGAGAGAAAGAGAGAGAGAGAGAAGAAATATACGGAAAATCAGAACCGGTACAACAGTTTATAATGAATGGTTACTAAACCACTGACAGAGTGGTCAAGCTTGACACGACAAAGACTGAAACGAGTCATGGTAAGAAAAGTAAAGTGGGTGCAATGGGGAATGTTCACGACAGTTCCTGACACGTGAGATGTTCTAGCACTGCAGGCTTAAACATGTCACAGCTTCCTGCCTCTGCTTGTGGGAGGTCAGAGCAATGTGTCCCTTGACTTTGAACTTCGTGACTACTGTTTGGCCAGTGGAAAAGCAGCCCCGACCTCCACGGTCCTTCACCTTGTAGTGTTGCTGCACGCAACTCACGGACGCGTCATTGCGGGTCTTGCTCAAATCTTCTGACCATGGTCTTACTGATTATGGCCTGACTGAATAAAGTTCTCATTCTAACCAGTCGCTGTGGTGTACTGGTTAACGCAACGGACTACCGACTGGAAGGCTGTGGGTTCGAATCCCCATCAGTCCCTTCAAAACTATATCACAGTGGGAAATTCGGCTCAAACCGGCTCCTACCCAGAGTTGGGCGTGCTATAGGCTCATTGGGAAGACTGGGACCACACAGTCGAGGCTCATACACTTCACGGATGCGTCATTCAGGGTGTTGCTCAAATCTTCTGACCAGCACCGCAGGGGTCTGTATCTCTCGGGCCTGGTTGATGCCAGGATATATTATGATAGTAAGCGTAAAGTACAGCCCTGTCACGCAGTCTCAATCCTAGATGGAACTCCATAGCATCATGATTATCATCCTCATCGACATCATCATCATTGCATTGTAAAAAAAAATTTTTTTAAAAAACTGTGCCAGCTTCTGTGGCCATTAAGATGGCGTAGAAAATGGGACGGAAAAAAAAGGGTTAGCACAAAGGTAACCTCCCTGAGTGCAATGATCCTTGAAAAAATAAAGATCAATTGAAAATATAAACATAAAAACCTCTAAAGAAAGACACAGACTGAAGCGCAGCGTCCGAGATTTTTAATTATTTCAACCACAGTCTTCACAAACACACGGTGACCAAAACTCACTAAAGGGACAAAACTCTCATTCCTGGTTATTAAAAACAAAAACGAAGGGAAAATAACTCTTCGAACACAGGAAGTCGCTTTAAACCTTTTGCAGTGGTTTTGCAACATGCTTTTTGAGGTCGTGAATTTTTATGTGAGCCTTAAAGATATAGGGAGTTTGGCGTTTGTTTAGGAAGGATTCTTCATATTCCGACAGCTCCATATGTAATATATATGGTCGACTGTTCTGGTCGATAAAGTCCAACCTAGCACTTTGGCGAGAGGTGCCATGCGCATATGTAAGTTGCTGTTGTTTGCGCAGAGCCTCAGCCTCCACAAGTGTCTGTTTCAGGAAAAGCCCAAATACTTTCCATTCCACGCTGTAAGAGTCTGTGCAGTGTTACTTTTGAGATGATACCAATGTTGGTCTGGTTACTGATAGCTCTTGTTTTTCCTTTCATATTGCATTTCCGGCCACTTCCTCTATCTGTTCCTCTTTGGCTAAGACGTTCGATGGTATGATGACTCGCATTTTGTTCACGAAGATGAGATTTGAAGCGTCTAAGGATCTCAGACTTTCCCAGATGGAGGAAACACCCATATATACATATCATGACAAACTTACAACATGCCATCACAGGTGGACATCTTGTTGCACCCAGTTGATCACACAGACACGCTTTCCCTCTGTCTCTTTTCCCACAAACATCACTCATGAGCAGAGCAAAGTAATCAACACTGGCTTGTACAGATTGTGTATTATTCATTGACTAAACTGTCTATGTCTTGATGGAGGCAGACACAAGAAGATCATTGATAAGAAGGATTAGGAAAAGACAGGCAACATTTATAGGCCATTTTATGAGGAAATGGGAATTAGAGCACCTGGTCACGACAGGAAAGCTGGAGGGAAAGAGAGCACCAGGTAGACCCAGGGAGAAAATATTGGACGGCCTTGCAGGGTGGCTGAGGACAAAGAGGGTGGAAAATGTGCTTGCGGCGACAAGGGATAGATATATATGGAGGGCCATGATCGCCAACGCCATGCGGCAGGGCACATGATGATGATGATGAAACTGTCTAAGGTGGCCAGGATCTTACTGACCTATCTCAGTACACCCTGGGTACACTTTCTTTTTACTCTTTTTTTCCTTAAACAATGCAGAAATAACGTGCGGCCTAGTGAAACTACACGACCATGACTATGACGTCACTTCTAAACATAGAATCTTGACGTCACTGCCTCAAGAAGAACCTTGTGCGACTTTGACCTTGACATTTGGTCATCCTCTCATAGGTTAGGTAGGACCTGAGGACCTGGCCAGCTCATGGGAGTTTATGTGCAGGCTTAAGGCTTGTATGGGTTTATGTGCAGACTTAAGGCTTGTGCCACGATCAATCTGGATCTTCTCTATCACATGACTCCTGTGACGTTAGTGCATATGGAATTCATTCCGAGCACGGAGACGTCATCTTTAGAAAGTGAAACTGAAACTGAAACTGAAACTTTATGTCCCAAATGGGTTAAAGGATCTGGCAAGCTTTGAACTTTGAACTCTGTGTTTGTTTGTTTGTTTGTTTGTTTGTTTGTTTGTTTGTTTGTTTGTTTGCTTGCTTGCTTGCTTGTTTGTTGTTTCTTTCTTTCTTTGCTTGTTGGTTGGTTGGTTGGTTGGTTGGTTGGTTGGTTGGTGTCTTTCTCTGTTTGCTTGTTTGTTTGTTTGTGTGTTTGTTTGTGTGTTTGTTCGTTCGTTTGTTTGCTTGTGCGTGCTTGCGTGCGTGCGTGCGTGGGTACGTGCGTGCGCGTGTGTATGTGTACGTATGTGTGTTCGTGCACCTGCAAAGGGTAAAGACGAAACATAATATGTAACTTTTGTGATAACAATGCCTCAGGCGATGAGTTTCAATTTATTTTCGAATGTCCAAAATTCTATTATATAAGATCATTTGAACAACCTGTCGTATGACTTCGGCTGTGGAACCGTTTTATATTCTTTTCTGCGTAAAGCTTACTGCTTTCCCAGAAGCTGCTGACACGGTTCTTCGTTATCTCCTTTTTAACAATAACAGTGTTTCATTTCCATTGAAAGGGGTCCCTCTCTGTCTCCCCCTCCTCCTCCCCCCTCTCTCTCTCTCTCTCTCTCTCTCTCTCTCTCTCTCTCTCTCTCTGCGTGAGATAGAGATAAAGAGTGTGTCCGAGTGTGTGTATGTGTGTGTTCGTTCGTTTGTTATTTCTTATAACGTCTAATCACATATGTGCTTTCAGACGAGAAAAGGGAAAGTAAACAAATAAATAGATAATGAATGAATGAATGAATGAATGAATAAGATGAGATAAGATAAGATAAGATAAAGAGGTGTCCAGGGGGGGGGGGGTCGGGAATAAATCTATGAAATCATGAAGGCATTGTATCATATAAAGTAACATCAAACAATTTAACGAACAAGAGAAAAACAATCAGAACATTAGAACGACCTGGCTTCATCAGTTTGCTCAGGGTCGTGTGTGTGTATGTATGCGTGCGTGTGTGGTGTGTGTGTATGTTTATGTGTGTGTGTGTTTGTGTATGTGTGTGCGTGTTGTGTGTGTGTGTGTGTGTGTGTGTGTGTGTGTGTGTGTGTGGTGTGTGTGTGTGTGTGTGTGTGTGTGTGCGTGTGTGCGTGTGTGTGTGTGCAAGACAGAAAGAGAGACCGACACAGAAATCATTTAAAATTAGCAAACAATATAGTTACTATCAGCGTTCAAGCAAACTGAAACCAGAAAAGCACAAAAATAGAAAGAGAACGTGTATTTATTTCACAAAACAATACAGATGTAAACTTTCGTCAAACTAGCGTTTTCTATGAAAGCGAAATTTGGACAGTCAACACGCAAAGTCAGAACAAGATTGAGGCAGCTGAAATGTGATTCCTAACAAGAATGTTAAGAATTCCATGAACAGCAAAGAAAACAAACGAGAAAATCTTGAAACACGCAAACACAAACAGAATATCAATGAAGAAAATTAGGAAAAGACGAGCAACTTTTTTGGACATTTTATGAGGCAAGAGAAATCCGAGCATCTAGTCACAACAGGAAAGCTGGAGGGAAAAAGCACCAGGTAGACTCAGGGAGAAAACATTACACAGTATAGCAGAGTGGATGAGGACAGAGAGGATAGGAGATATACTTGCAGCGACAAGAGATAGTTTCGTACGGAATGCCTTGATCGCCAGCGCCATGCAGCAAGGCATATGATGATGAGGAGAAGGAGGAGACGGAAGAGGAAGATAAGGATGAAGAGGATGGTCTTTGTCAAGTGTTCACAAAAGACAAGACACAAGCTACTACAACACAACCTTCCTGATGTTTCCATGAATTGAAGACAGTTGTTGTGTTGTGAAAAGTTGACTGTCCTATCGTTACACAGTGTCGTATATACTTTCTTTGTGTTCGACTGTTACGCATTCTTTCCGTTTGATTGTCATGTATTGAGTGAAGCGGGTTTTCTTTTAGTTGCTGTTATACTTCATGACCTCAGCATCATCATCAAGTGCCTTGCCACATGGCGTTGGCGATCATGGCCCTCCATATGTATCTATCCCTTGTTGCTGCAAGCACATCTTCCACCCTCTCTGTCTTCAGCCATCATGCAAGTCCGTCCAATATGTTTTCTCTGGGTCTACCTGGTGTTCTCTTTCCCTCCAGCTTTCCTGTTGTGACCAGGTGCTCCAATTCCCCTTTCCTCATAAAATGGCCTGTAAATGTTGCCTGTCTTTTCCTAATTTTCCTTATCAATGATCTTCTTGTGTCTGCCTCCATCAAGACTGTCTCGTTTGTTTTCTTTGCTGCCCATGGAACTCTTAACATTCTTCTTAGAAACCACATCTCGGCTGCATCAATCTTGTTCTGGCTTTGCGTATTGACTGTCCATGCCTCACAACCGTATAACAGTATCGGTTCTATGTAGCATTCAAGAACTCTCTTCCTGATGTTAATTGATAGGCATTTGTTGGTAAGAATGCTTTTCGTCTTCTTGAATGCTGTTTTCGATTGGCCGATTCTGTTGGCTATTTCTGATGTGCATCTGCCGTCTGGTGAGATGACCGTTCCCAGATATTTACTTCATGACCTACATGGGGTTAAACTTTGAACTATATTTGGCTGAAAGGAACCAGGAAAAACACGAAAGAAGAATACGAACGCATTTATTCCTTTTCTTACATTGGACACAGCAGCAGGGAAGTTTGGGTCTTTTTCTCAAAATTTTTGTATCTGGTGTTTGTTTGTTTGTAATCTTACGCTTGACAAAGGCCAGTTGGCCGCAAATTTGTGCCTGTCTTGTCTTGTTGTATTAGATACGCTTTCGTATTCTTCTTGTGTGTTTTTTCTGGTTCCTGTTTGCTTGAACGCGGGCAGTCACGCTTGTTTTGGATTATATTTGGTTGGTTGGTTGGTTGGTTGGTTGGGTGGATGGGTGGGTGGGTGGGTGGGTGGTTGGTTGGTTGGTTGGCTTATTGGTTGGTTGGTTGGTTTGTTGGTTGGTTTTTTGGTTTGTTGGTTGGTTGGTTGGTTGGTTGGTTGGTTAGTTGGTTGGTTTGTTGGTTGGTTGGTGGTTGGTGGGTTGGTGGTGTTGGTTGGTTGGTTGGTTGGTTGGTTGGTAGGTAGGTAGGCTGGTTGGTTGGTTGGTTGGTTGGTTGGTTGGTTGGTTGGTTGGTTGGTTGGTTGGTTGATTGGCTGATTAGTTGGCTGGTTGGTTGGTTGGTTGATTGGTTGGATGTTGGTTGGTTGGTTGGTTGGTTGGTTGGTTGGTTTTTGTTAATTTGTTTATTCCTTTCTTTCTGTCTTTCTTTGCTTGTCTGTTTCTTTGTTTCTTTCCTTCTTTGTTTCTTTGTTTGTTTGTGCGTGCGTGAGTGAGTGCGTGAGAGTGTGCATGTGTGTGTGTATGTGTGTGTGTACGCATAGATGTTTGTGTGCGTTCGTGCATGCGCGCGCGTGTGTGTATGTGTGTGTGTGTGTGATCGTGCACGCGCAAAGGAGAAGAGACAAATACATGATTTTTGTGACGACAATGCCTCAGGCGATGAGTTTCATTTCTTTCCTTTTTTTTTTCTTTTTTTTTCCCCCCTAAATGTCCTCAAATTCAGCGATGATCGATTGAAATTTCTGTCAGTTAAATCAATGTTCTCATTGTCTAGCTTCATTTTCGGGGGGGGGGGGGGGGGGAAGATCAGTTGAAATTAGCAGAATAAATCAAGTGTTTCTGAAACTGCATATTCTTTTAATCTGAACACTTCAGTAGCTTGTCATCGGATTTCACATGGATTTTTCCCTGCTGGGCCGTTATAACTGCTTTCTGCGTAAAGCCTCCTGTTTTCTGAGAAACTGTTGATACCGTTTTCGTTATCTCCTTTTAAAAGATACAATGTTTCATTCCCACTAGAGGGGGGTGATGGGGGGAGCTCTCTCTCTCTCTCTTTCTCTCTCTGTCTCTTCTCTCTCTCATCTCTCTCCCTCCTCTCTCTCTCTCTCACTTCTCTCTCCTCTTTCTCTCTCTCTCTCTCTCTCTCTCTCTCTCTCTCTCTCTCTCTCCTCTCTCTCTCTCTTCTCGCGTGCGTCCCCAGCTCGCCACTCCTAGTCTCTTACATTTAACACACATGAGTTCACTCGCAAATATGCACATACATATGCAGAAACAAAACAATTTTAAAAAAACACATACTACACACACACGCGCACACACACACACACACAGAGACACACACACGTGCGCACGCACAATAAACTATCTAAACCATACACACACACACAAACGCACACGCACCACACACACACACACACACACGCGCGCGCGCGCACACGCACACACACACACCGCGCGCGCGCACGCACACACACACACACAGAGACACACACACGTGCGCACGCACAATAAACTATCTAAACCATACACACACACACACATGCACACGCACACGCACACACACACACACACACACACACGCACACGCACACACACGCGCGCGCGCGCGCACGCACACACACACACACATACACACATACGCACACACACACACGCACACACGCACACACGCACACACACACACATACATAAGTACACACAAAAACCACACATACACGAACACATGCACACACAGACACACACGCACACGCACACGCACGATACACACACATACCCTCTCTCTCTTTTTTTCTCTCTCTCTCTCTCTGTCTCTCTCTCTCTCTCTCTCTCTCTTTCACACACACACACTCTCTCTCATTCTCCTCTCTCTCTCTCTCTCTGTCTCCTCTCTCTCTCACTCTCTCTCTCTTTCTCTCACATACACACACACATACGCGCACGCGCGCGCAAAGTCGGGCAAGTGGCGAGAGTTGGTGCACAGTGCCCCGAATAGAAATAGAAGCTGTTGTGGCAACCGTTCTGTGTTCATGTGCAGCCACCCACCACCACCCACCACCCCTTCACCCTACCACCCCCACCACCAATACCACCACCACCACCATCACCACCACCACCACCACCACCTCCACCACCACCAACCACGCCTACCGCCGCAAACCAACCATCAACATTCCTCACGCCACCAGCAAGGAGACCTTGTCACACAAGTGGGGCAGGTTATCTCGTCGCTGTGTGTTGCCTTGCCATCGGAGAAAAGCATGGAGCGTTGTGACTTGTTTTGACAACGACTGCGACGACAGCGGTTGGTGTTGGAAACCGGGGGGGGGAGATAGAGGGGGAGGGAACCTACCCCTCCCTTCCTCCTCCTCCCACCACCACTACAATCCCTCCGTCCACCCCCCCCCCTCCGACCCCCAAACAGTTTAATTTTCTCGCCATGTCCTAAACTTCAACATTTCAGTCCCGAAATCTGCTGAGCAGCGAGGAGGTGTTGTTCCGATTCGTCTCTCACCGTCATCACCTGTCTGTCTCTACTTAGCGATCTACCCACCAGCTAGGCCAAGTTGACTTGTTTTGCCGGCCTAGCGTTGTCCATTTTTGATTGCTTGCTTGCTTGTTCGTTGGCATCCTTGCTGAAACTCTTTGACGGGAAGTTCAGCTTGGTGGACGCACGTGCGGTGGAAAAGGAAAGGAAACTCATTTTTTCTGCGATTGTCGTTTGGTAAGTTTGGTTACCTTTTCTTTCTTACTTTCTTAATTTTTCTTCTTACTTACTTTCTTCTTCTTTCTTCTTCTTCTTCTTCTTCTTCTTCTTTTCTTCTTCTTCTTCTTCTTCTTCTTCTTCTTCTTCTTTGTCTGCTCGTTTTGTTGTGGGGATTTTTTTTCTTTCTGTTTCAATTTCTTAAATATTCTACTTTTTAAAAAGTTTTTAGTTCGGATTTTTTGTTTTGTTTTTAATTTTTTTGTTGTTGTTGTTTGTTTGTTTTTTTTGTTTTTTGTCGATTTTTTTTTGTGGTGGTGGTGGGGGGTGGAGTTAGAACAAAATTGAGGCAACTGAAATGTGAAGAATGTTGAGAGTTCCATGGGCAGCAAAGAAAACAAACGAGACAATCTTGAAGGAGGCAGACACAAGAAGATCATTGATAAAGAAGATTAGAAAAAGACAAGCAGCATTTACATGACATTTTATGAGACAAGAGAAATTAGAGCACTTGGTCACGACAGGAAAGGTGGAAGGAAAAAGACAGGTAGATCCAGGGAGAAAATACTGGACGGACTTGCAGGGTGGCTGAGAACAGAGAGGGTGGGAGATGTACTTGCATCGACAAGGGATATATTCCTTTGGAGGGCCATGATCGCCATCGCTACGCGGCGGGGCGCATGATGATGATGGTGAATGTTTAATCGAATCGGAAGTATTATTTTCTTCGATATATGGCTGGGAAGTGAAAAGATTCCTCCCCCCCCCTCTCCCACTTTGTGCTGGTAAGCGAAAATATTCCTCCCCCCCCCCCCCACCGCCCTCTTTGTAGCTGGAAAGAAAAAATATTCTCTTCCCCTCCCCCCCCCTTTTGTAGCTAGTAAGCAGAAAGATTCCTGTCCCCCCCCCTTCTTTGTAGCTAGTAAGCAGAAAGATTCCTGTCCCCCCCCTTCTTTGTAGCTAGTAAGCAGAAAGATTCCTGTCCCCACCCCTTCTTTGTAGCTAGTAAGCAGAAAGATTCCTGCCCCCCCCCCCCCCTCCCTCTTTGTAGCTGGTAAGCGGAAAGATTCCTGCCCCCCCCCCTTCTTTGTAGCTGGTAAGCGGAAAGATTCCTGTCCCCCCCCCCTTCTTTGTAGCTGGTAAGCGAAAATATCCCTTCCCCCCCCCCCCCCTCTTCGTAGTTAGCAAGCGGAAAGATTCATCTCCCCCTCTTTTGTAACTGGTAAGTAAAAAGATTCTCCTCCACCCCCCTATTTGTAGCTGGTAAGTGAAAAGACTCCTCTCACCCCCCCCCCCCTCTTTGTAGCTGGTAAGTGAAAAAATTCCTCTCACTCCCCCCCCCCTCTCTTTGTAGCTGGTAAGTAAAAAGATTTCTCACTCCCCCCCCCCTCTTTGTAGCTGGTAAGTAAAAAGATTTCTCTCACCCCCCCCCCTCTTTGTAGCTGGTAAGTGAAAAGATTTCTCTCACACACCCCCCTCTTTGTAGCTGGTAAGTGAAAAGATTCCCTCACTCCCCCCCTCTTTGTAGCTGGTAAGTGAAAAGATTCCTCTCACCCCCCCCCCCTCTTTGTAGCTGGTAAGTGAAAAGATTCCTCTCACTCCCCCCCCCCCCTCTTTGTAGCTGGTAAGTGAAAAGATTCCTCTCACTCCCCCCCCCCCTCTTTGTAGCTGGTAAGTGAAAAGATTCTTCTCACCCCCCCTCTTTGTAGCTGGTAAGTGAAAAGATTTCTCTCACCCCCCCCCCCTCTTTGTAGCTGGTAAGTGAAAAGATTCCTCTCACCCCCCCCCCTCTTTGTAGCTGGTAAGTGAAAAGATTCCTCTCACTCCCCCCCCCCTTTGTAGCTGGTAAGTGAAAAGATTCCTCTCACTCCCCCCCCTCTTTGTAGCTGGTAAGTGAAAAGATTTCTCTCACTCCCCCCCCTCTTTGTAGCTGGTAAGTGAAAAGATTCCTCTCACCCCCCCCCCTCTTTGTAGCTGGTAAGTGAAAAGATTCCTCTCACTCCCCCCCCCCCTCTTTGTAGCTGGTAAGTGAAAAGATTCCTCTCACCCCCCCCCCCTCTTTATAGCTGGTAAGTGAAAAGATTCCTCTCACCCCCCCTCTTTGTAGCTGGTAAGTAAAAAGATTCTTCTCACCCCCCTCCCCTCTTTGTAGCTGGTAAGTGAAAAGATTCTTCTCACCCCCCCCCCTCCCTCTTTGTAGCTGGTAAGTAAAAAGATTCTTCTCACCCCCCTCCCCTCTTTGTAGCTGGTAAGTGAAAAGATTCTTCTCACCCCCCCCCCTCTTTGTAGCTGGTAAGTGAAAAGATTCCTCTCACCCCCCCTCCTCTTTGTAGCTGGTAAGTAAAAAGATTCCTCTCACTACCCCCCCCCCCCTCTTTGTAGCTGGTAAGTGAAAAGATTCCTCTCACTCCCCCCCCCTCTTTGTAGCTGGTAAGTAAAAAGATTCCTCTCACTCCCCCCTCCTCTTTGTAGCTGGTAAGTGAAAAGATTCCTCTCACTCCCCCCCTCTTTGTAGCTGGTAAGTGAAAAGATTCCTCTCACCCCCCCTCTTTGTAGCTGGTAAGTGAAAAGATTCCTCCCCTCTTCCCCCCCCCCCCCCCCCCCCCCCCGTTTGTAGCTGGTAGGCGAAAAGATTCCTCCCCCCTCCCCCCTCTTTGTAGCCGGTAAACGAAAAGATTCCTCCCCCCCCCCCCCTCTTTGTAGCTGGAAAGAGAAAAATTCCTTTCTCCCCCCCCCCCTCTTTGTAGCTGGTAAGGGAAAAAATTCACCTTCCCCACCCCCCCTTACTGTCAGTGAGTTAAAATTTAACCCTTTGACTCCCGCACCCTGTCCACCAGCATCTGCATTGTCAACCATGCTAGCAAAGCAAAACTTAACCTTTTGACTCTCTTGCCCTATCCGCCAGCTTCCTGGAGAAAGGTGGTGAACAGGGGGGTGGGGGGAGTCAAAGGGTTAGGTTTTTGCAGTTGATGGATAGGGTGCGAGAGGCAAAGGGTTGACAGAAAAAAAAAGATGAGTGATTAATTGACTGATCAGCAAGTGATGCTCAATTAACTGTCCTCCAGAGAAGGTAAAACAAAGTATGACTTCTGGATTTTGAGGGTAAAACACAAAACATTAAAAAGTACCTTGTTTGTAAAAGATCCTTTGGAGTGTTAAAACACGACGTTTTGAGCCCAGGCATTTTGTCAAGTGAAAGAGAAATGGAAAATAAATTTGACAGAGCGGTATTGAAGACAGTTTTAAGGAGAGAGTGGTGACAGAGTGAGTGAGTGTTGCTCAGGATAGAAACGTCGTGTTTTTTTGTTGTTTGTTTTTTACTCCAAAGGATTTTTTTTACAAACAAGGTACTTTTTTTTAATGTTTTGTGTGTTGTTGTTTTTTTTTTTTTTTTTAATGTTTTGTGTTTTGTCCTCCAGAGCTTTTTGAGCATCATCCAAGATGGGAGTCAAAGATGGGTTCATGGGCGCCTCCATCATGCTGAAGGTGGCGTTTATTCTGCTCGTGGTCGCCAACCTGTTCAGCTGGATCGCCTTCTCCACTACCTCTTGGGGCTACATCAACGCAGGGACCTTTACAGGCTATGGACTGTGGAGGATATGTGATGAAAGCATTTCCGGCTGTACTCTTTTGGACGGAACGCGGCTGGGTGAGGAATCTTTAATACATATTATATATAATATGATATGACGGCTGGGTGAGGAATCTTTAACACATGTTATAATATGATATGACGGCTGGGTGAGGAATCTTTAACATGTTATAATATGATATGATGGCTGGGTGAGGAATCTTTAACATGTTATAATATGATATGATGGCTGGGTGAGGAATCTTTAACATGTTTTTAATATGATATGATGGCTGGGTGAGGAATCTTTAACACACGTCATACTATGATATGATGGCTGGGTGAGGAATCTTTAACACACGTTATACTATGATATGATGGCTGGGTGAGGAATCTTTAACACATGTTATAATATATGATGGCTGGGTGAGGAATCTTTAACACATGTTATACTATGATATGATGGCTGGGTGAGGAATCTTTAACACATGTTATACTATGATATGATGGCTGGGTGAGGAATCTTTAACACATGTTATACTATGATATGACGGCTGGGTGAGGAATCTTTAACACGTGTTATACTATGATATGATGGCTGGGTGAGGAATCTTTAACACATGTTATAATATGATATGATGGCTGGGTGAGGAATCTTTAACACACGTCATACTATATGTTCGCTGGGTGAGGAATCTTTAATACATGTTATGATATGATATGATGGCTGGGTGAGGAATCTTTAACACGTCATACTATGATATGATGGCTGGGTGAGGAATCTTTAATACATATTATAATATGATATGACGGCTGGGTGTAGGAATCTTTAATACATGTTATAATATGATATGACGGCTGGGTGAGGAATCTTTAATACATGTTATAATATGATATGACGGCTGGGTGAGGAATCTTTAATACATGTTATAATATGATATGACGGCTGGGTGAGGAATCTTTAACACATGTTATACTATGATATGATGGCTGGGTGAGGAATCTTTAACACATGTTATAATATGATATGACGGCTGGGTAAGGAATCTTTAACACATGTTATACTATGATATGATGGCTGGGTGAGGAATCTTTAACACATGTTATAATATGATATGACGGCTGGGTGAGGAATCTTTAACACATGTTATAATATGATATGATGGCTGGGTGAGGAATCTTTAACACACGTCATACTATATGTTCGCTGGGTGAGGAATCTTTAATACATGTTATAATATGATATGATGGCTGGGTGAGGAATCTTTAACACACGTCATACTATATGTTCGCTGGGTGAGGAATCTTTAATACATGTTATAATATGATATGATGGCTGGGTGAGGAATCTTTAATACATGTTATAATATGATATGACGGCTGGGTGAGGAATCTTTAATACATGTTATAATATGATATGCGGCTGGGTGAGGAATCTTTAATACATGTTAATATGATATCATGGCTGGGTGAGGAATCTTTAATACATGTTATACAATGATATGACGGCTGGGTGAGGAATCTTTAACACGTCATACTATGATATGATGGCTGGGTGAGGAATCTTTAACACGTCATACTATATGTTCGCTGGGTGAGGAATCTTTAACACATGTTATACTATGATATGTTCGCTGGGTGAGGAATCTTTAACACATGTTATACTATGATATGATGGCTGGGTGATGAATCTTTAACACGTCATACTATGATATGATGGCTGGGTGAGGAATCTTTAACACATGTCATAATATATATTGGCTGGGTGAGGAATCTTTAAAACACATGTCATAATATATATTGGCTGTATGAGGAATCTTTAATACATGTTATAATATGATATGACGGCTGTGTGAGGAATCTTTAACACATCATACT
>JAPXFY010000020.1:63815422-63817922 GCA_030674185.1 Monoplex corrugatus
ATATATATATACATAGATATAGATATGTATATGTGTATATGTATACATAAATATGTATACATATTTGTATTAATATATATATATATAATAATATATATATATATATATATATATATTATATATATATATATATATACATGTATATACATGTATATATGTATACGTATACGTATACGTGTATACTCGTAGTGAAGGAAAGTAAATCCAAATAAATGTCCGCAGACTGAACGTAATTTTTTTTTCTTCTTTTTTCTGTCTTTTGTTTTTTGTTTGTTTGTTTCTTTTTCCTTTTTTTTTTCTTTTGTGGGCTTGCTGGTTCTTTTGGTAGATTGGTAGAGATCGTGGACTGCAGTTTTGATATCTCGAGTTCAGTTCCCAGCCCGCAACTGTAAGGACTGGCCTGTTCGCTGCCCATCTGGATGTTTCTCTGATGCTAGAGGTGTCAGCTTAGTGTTTCAAGGCCCCCACTTCTCTCCTGCCTCCCCTTTTCAAGAGCTCGTTAGCGGGTAAGAATGCCTTTCAAAAAGGTGAAAAGAATTCTTACCAACAAATGCCTATGAATTAACGTCAGGAAGGGAAACCAGAAAAACAAAAATAGAATCAGAACGCGTATTTAATACAAGAAGACAAAACAGGCGCAACTTTTCGGCCAACTGGCCTTTGTCAAGCGTAAGATTACAAACAAACAAACACCAGATACAAAAATTATGTGAAAAAGACTGAAACTTCCCTGTTGCTTCATCCAGTTGGAAAAAGGCACTAAATGAAATTGCAATGTGTTTGTGAGTAATGGTAAGAAGTCAGGAAGAGAGTTTTTTTAATGTTAGATACAACCAGTAATATTACACTGTTGAAAAAGAAAGCAAAAATAAAGGGTTGGAGCTAAATAGCAAGAAAACTGAAGTCATGGTAACCTGTAAATAAACATGAAATCCCCTCATGCAAAATAATAGCAAGTGGCACAACCTTGACACAAGTTCATAATTAAATATCTGGGAACGATCATTTCACCAGACGACAGATGCACATCAGAATTAGACAGCAGAATCGGTCAAGCCAAGAAACAGCATTCAAGAAGACGAAAAGAATTCTTACCAACAAATGCCTATCAATTGACATCAGGAAGACAGCTTGTTCAACAGGGATTCACTGAACTATGACAGCCCCATATGCGCTCCACCCAAATCTGCCAGCAACTATTTGGCAGACTCCCTGATGGGAACATTAAGATTGCCAAGGAACAAGCCAGGGTTTTTTTTAATGTTGAGGGCTGGGATTGAACTCCAGATAGTAGATCTTAAGACCACGGCAGAAAGTATTACAAACAGCACCATCCTTCCTGCACCTTCACACAAAGAAGAGAAAAGTGCGGGAAGTAACGCTTGATCATAGCCATATTGTTGCTGGTTTTTGACTTTGGGGGTAAAAATCGTTGATTATAGCCATACTGCCGCTGGTTTTTGACTTAAGGGTAAAAATTGTTGATTATAGCCATACTGCCGCTGGTTTTTGACTTAAGGGGTAAAAATTGTTGATTATAGCCATACAGTTGCTGGTTTTTGACTTAAGGGGTAAAATTGTTGATTATAGCTATACTGCCGCTGGTTTTTGACTTAAGGGGTTAAAATTGTTGATTATAGCCATACTGTTGCCAGTTTTGACTTAAGGGTTAAAATTGTTGCTTATAGCCATACTGTTGCCAGTTTTTGACTTTGGGAGTGAAAATTGTTGCTTATAGCCATACTGTTGCCTGTTTTTGACTTAAGGGTTAAAATTGTTGCTTATAGCCATACACCGCTGGTTTTGACTTAAGGGGTTAAAATTGTTGATTATAGCCATACTGTTGCCAGTTTTGACTTAAGGGTTAACATTGTTGCTTATAGCCATACTGTTGCCAGTTTTTGACTTTGGGAGTGAAAATTGTTGCTTATAGCCATACTGTTGCCAGTTTTTGACTTTGGGAGTGAAAATTGTTGCTTATAGCCATACAGATGCTGGTTTTTGACTTTGGGGGTGAAAATCGTTATAAGCTGTGTATAATTTATTATCTCAAATGTAAATAAAGTAAGACCATCACCTTTGATAAAAAAAAAAAAAATGAATATATTCCTGATCACATAATTGTAACTGAATTATTTGCAGTCAAAAATGTTAATGGAGTGTGATAAAAAAAAAAAAACAGAAGAGATGATCATGTCTGTATTTTTAGACTGGTGCTTCTGAATTATATGTAATCTGACACTTGTTACACATCTCCGTGCGTAAAAACACGCGCGCGCGCGCGTGCGCGTGCACACACACACACACAGATACATATCTATACATATATATGCATATATGTATGTATATATATATATGTATGTATATATACGCTCATACACACACAAACACAGACATACACACATAAACGAAACACACACACATACAGACACACACACACACACATACAGACATGTACATGTACACACAAACACACACGCACACACAGACACACTCACTC
>JAPXFY010000020.1:63822922-63835422 GCA_030674185.1 Monoplex corrugatus
TATGTGAATAACTTTGATATAATCTGTTTAACAGAAACTTTTATTAGCAATGACTTTGATTTCAGTAATAGCTTCTCAGATTTTGTCGCATATAGTGCTCCAGCCAAAAAACTATCAAACCAAGGACGAAACTCAGGGGGTGTGCTACTTCTGATTAAGAGACGATTTAGTCATTTTGTAAAAGAGACAGTGAACGTGACAGTTAATAACGTAGTAGCAATAAAATTTGACAAGAAATTGTTTCAAGTGGAAAAAGACATATTATACATTGCTTGTTATATTCCACCTGAGTGGAGCCCAGTGTATAGAAATAATGTAATTAAGGATGGCAGTTTATTGCTTGAGGAAAGTTTATTGGATATATTTGAAAAAGAAAATGCATATATCATTTTATGTGGGGATTTCAATGCAAGAACAGGTGGGGTACAAGCAGAAACATCGGGGATGACTTTTTGTGATGTTCATTTAGATAATGACAAGGAAGATAAACATGATGTCCGTTCATCAAAAGATTTTTCTACTAATATGTTTGGATCATCTTTACTTGATTTTTGTTTCATGTTGGATCTTGTCATTGTAAATGGTACCTGTAATGGGGATAAAGAGGGTGAGTTTACATTTGTCTCACCAAATGGGTGCAGCATTATTGATTATTTTGTTGTTTCTGATGAACTGTTAGAAAGGTGTGATTTACGTGTAGCTGATAGCCTACACTCGTGGCATTTTCCTGTAGAGTTGACCTGGGTGATTGATGATGGGAAAAAGGGAGAGAGTGAAGAGAGAGGAGGGAGGAGGAGAGGGAGGGATGAGAGAGAGGGTGGTGTGGTCAGAAGAATGCGTGCAAATGTATAAAGACGAGACTGACTCAGCCCAGTTCAAGCAGTGTTTGGAAAGGGCTAAAGAAAGAATGACAGAGGGGGTGGATGAAAGCATTGATATGTTTACACAAGCCTTGTGTGGAGCTGCTGCATGCATGATTCGTATGACTGGGAAAAAGAAAAGAAGGACTAATGATTGGTTTGATGAAGAATGTGCACGGAAGAAAAGAAATGTCAATCGTATGTTGAGGAATTTTAGAAGGGCTAAGATAAATCTAACAGAACGCAGACAGTTGTATGTAGAAGAGAGAAAATCGTATAATAAACTGAAGAAAGAAAAGAAAAATAAGTATGATGAAAAAAGATTACAAGAGTTAAAAGAATCTATAAACGACCATAAATTATTCTGGTCAACAATAAGAGCAGTAAATAGAAAAACAGTATTGTACAATAATATCAGCTTGCAACAATGGTACGATCATTTCTCGCATGTCTTTGATGAGACAGAAGAGTCAGAACAACAAGAAAATACAGTAATTGAAGAAGAAGAGGAAACAGATGAACCTTTATTCAACGACCCAATATCTAAAACAGAGATTACAGAAGGCATTCAACACTTGAAAAACGGCAAAAGTGCGGGCATTGATATCATCCTTGGAGAAATGCTAAAACATGCAAATAAGGAAGTGCGTAGTTTTTTGAAAGACCTTTTCAACTTTTTGTTCATGAAAGGATATTTCCCAGCAATGTGGTCAAAGTCTATCATTATACCTATATACAAAAAGGGCGATAACAACAATCCTGATAACTATAGAGGAGTAGCATTAACAAGCATAATTGGTAAGGTTTATACACACATTTTAAATAGAAGACTTACAAAATGGGCACAAAGGGAAGCAATGATAGTGGAGGAACAAGCAGGGTTTAGAGCAGGATACAGCACTGTAGATCACATATTTACACTTTATGCTCTAGTTCTAAAGTATCTTAATAAAAATTCTAAACTTTTCGTTGCATTTGTCGATTTCCGGAAAGCGTTCGACTCAATAAATAGAAACAAATTATGGAACGTTTTAAGAAATAAAGGTGTAAATGGTAGATTATATAAGGCAATAAGAGGAGTATATGATACAGTTATAGCTTGTGTTAGAGATAAAAACTTGTATACTGATTTTTTCAACTGTCCAAAGGGAGTAAAGCAAGGATGTTTGCTCAGCCCCTTACTGTTCTCATTCTTTATTAATGAATTAGCAATAGAACTATCAGCTAAAGGAAGACATGGAATACAAATGCTGCCTGGACATGTTGAGTTATTTTTAATGTTTTTTGCAGATGATATTATACTCCTTTCGGACACAGTGATCGGACTCCAAAACCAACTTAATGTTCTAAAGCAGGAAGCAGACAGACTGTCTCTCAACGTTAATCTCGACAAAACAAATATTATTGTATTCCGTAAAGGTGGACATCTTTCCATTAATGAAAACTGGAAATATGGAGATTATGAAGTTAAAGTAACTAACTCTTACAAATATTTAGGGTTAACATTTACCACAAAACTAAGCTTAACCACAGCATGGACAGAGATGTGCAGAAAAGGGAAAAGAGGGGTGATTGAAATCCTTAGAGTTATGAGAAAATTGAATACTATAGACCCAATACTATATTGGAAACTGTTTAATACACAGATAGAACCTATGATTACATATGCAGCAGAAATTTGGGGCTTATATGACAATAAACAGATGGAGATTGTCCACACATTTGCAATAAAACGTTTTTTAAACATCCCTCTTCACTCCTCCAACAAAATAGCTTACGGTGAAACTGGTAGATATCCACTTAAATTACGAACAACTATTAAATGCATAAAGTACTGGCTAAAAATACTCAAACTTCCGCCATCACGATTATGTAAACAGGCATATGAAATGTTACTACAGCAACACGAAAGAGGTAAAAGAAATTGGGTCGATAATGTTAAAAATGTTCTTATGCAGAACGGATTTGGTATTGTTTGGCTAGCACAAGACGTAGGGAGTGATACTGCTTTCATTTCAGAATTCAAAGATTGTCTTATAAACTCTTATAAACAAAACTGGCATTCAGATATTGAAGAAGGCACGAAATACAATTGGTATTTTTCCTTCAAAAACATTTTTCAACCGGAAAAATATGTAACAGTAATACAAAATAGATGGCACAGATCTCTGCTTGCGCGCTTTCGATGTAAAACGCTAGGATTAGGAGTAAATAAGAAATGGTTTATTAGTAATGAAGAAAATAATGACTTATGCAAACTGTGCCAGCTGACCACAGAAGACGAAACTCATTTTATTTTTTATTGTACAGCTCTAAATTCATTAAGAGAAAACTCCAAGTTATTTGCATCCCATTGTGTAGTAAGCAGGGATCTCAAAACAGTACTATCATCTAAAAATGAACAAATACTCACATGCTTAGCAAAATACATAGCCGATGCAATTAAGATCAGGAATGAAAAGCTATCTGTGTGAAAAGAACACCTTGGAATAAAAGGGAAATGTTGGATGGTCAAAATATTTGACTGTTTATTTGCTTTATTTCAATCACATTTTGTGTGTGACACTAAGGTAAAGTGTCTTAGAATTATTTCATTGATTGTCTTTTTGTTTTTGTACATAAATAGAATCATTTTTCTCCATTCTGTTATTGTTTTTTTCAATGAGACTTACTCAACAACGCCAATGTATGAGGGTGAATACCCCTTGGCAACATAGCGGTAAAAAGCTTTTGTCAAGAAAAGGCGTGCTTAGCGCGTCAAGCGTCTCTCTCTGTATTAATGACCAGATGGAATTTCCGTGTGCGTGTGGAAGGAGATTCACCACCAAACGCGGCATGAAGATCCACAGGACAAAAATGGGCTGTTTGAAGACACATACGAACCAGCAGCAGCGCACTGCGATAGCAGGTGAGACGTTGGATGACCAAGGCCAGGATTTAAACCATAGTGCCAAGGACATCCACGCTGACGGTTCTGATGCGGATTTTGCACAAGCTCTTAACGCCAAACGTGGAAAACTCAATTTGCCGCCTGCCGGTGCAAAAGAACAATGGGAGAAATTAGATGAGGAACTTGTCCTTAAGCTGAATGCGCTAATAGGGAACAGTACGCTGGAACACAAACTTGACACATACGGAGACATCATATACTCTATCTGCAGGGACACTTATGGAGTGAAGCAGCCAAAGACAAAAACGCCTCCCAGAAATCCAGAAGACAGCAACAGATGGAGAGCATCCGGAGGGAGAAAAGGAAGCTTAAAAAGCAATGAAAACTGCCTCAGAATTCGAGAAGCAAGGGCTCCTGGAACTCTGGAAAGATCTGAAGGCCAAACACAATGCTCTCAGCAAAGTGGAATCAGCAAGGCGAAGAAAGAGCAAAAAGAAGAAGACTCAAGATCGTTTCTTCAAAGATCCCTTTGACTTTGCAAGAAAGCTGTTTGAACAACCCAAATCAGGGACTCTCACAGTGGGCAAGGAAACCCTAGAGCAGCATCTCAGGGAAACATATTCCGATTCTCAGCGCGAGGCACCACTTGAAATCCAGAATCTGGTTTGGCCTGCAGCGCCAGAAGGAAAATTCAATAACAAACCACCAACACTGGATGAAGTGAAGAACGTAGTAAAGAAAGCCAGAGCCAAGTCAGCACCTGGACCAAACGGAATACCATACCTGCTCTACAAGAAATGCCCAAAAGTGCTCGAGTGGCTCCACAAGATGATTTGATCAGCATGGAGGAACCAGAAGATCAGCGACCAATGGATGAGAGCTGAAGGAGTGTACATTCCGAAGGAGCAGAACTCCAGCAGCATCAATCAGTTCAGGCCAATATCACTTCTGAACGTCGAGGGGAAAATCTTCTTCTCTGTTATGGCAGCAAGATTGACAAAATACCTGACTGAAAACAAGTATCTGGATATGTCAGTCCAAAAGGGAGGCATACCAGGAATGCCTGGATGCTTGGAACATGCCACGTTGATTTGGGATGCCATCCAAAAAGCAAGAACAGAGAAGAGAGACATTGACGTAGTTTGGCTTGATCTGGCGAATGCATATGGATCAGTTCCACACGATATGATCCAGCTGGCTCTTGAAATGTATCACATCCCAGAAAACATCCGAACAATGCTGAGGAAGTATTTCCAAGGGTTCTCAATGCGGTTCTCTACCAAAGAATACACCACGGACTGGATAGACCTAGAGGTGGGCATTGCAATGGGCTGTGCAATCTCTCCCATACTGTTCGTGTTGGCAATGGAAGTCATCTTGAAAGCTGCAATGAAGAGTTCAGGTCCAGTGAATCTGGGAGATGGATACCAGATGCCTCCTCTGAAAGCTTTCATGGATGACACAACAGTCTTGTCCACGGATGAGGAAGAGACACACCAAATCTTAAAGCAGCTGGATGAGCTGGTGGCCTCTTCAAGAATGAGGTTCAAACCTAAGAAATCCCGAAGTCTCTCATTGCGAAAAGGAAAAGTGGCAGATTCAGTCAAATTCATGGTAGCCAACCAAGCCATCCCCACTGTCACAGAAGAGCCAGTGAAAAGTCTCGGAAGATGGTATGATGACTCCCTGAAAGACACACAAAGAGGATGTGAAACCAAGCAAACAGCAGAAGAAGGCCTGAAGAAAATAGATAACTGCGGACTGCCAGGCAAATACAAAGTCTGGTGTCTACAGTTCATGCTGATACCAAAGCTGCTGTGGCCACTGCTAATCTATGACATTTGCACCAGCACAGTCGAAGCAATGGAAGCCAAAATCAACAAATACACAAGAAAATGGCTCGGTGTCCCACCTGGTCTCACTGATGTTGCATTCTACTGTCGTCAAGCAATGCTGAAGCTACCTCTCAAATCCATAGTGGAGGAATACAAAGTTGGAAAAGCAAGACTGTTGAGCATGCTGGAGGAATCGGAAGACAATATCGTGAGATCAGTTCATCCAAAGCTGAGAACTGGCAGAAAGTGGAAAGTCCAAGAGGCTGTAAACAATGCCAAGAGAAACCTCAGCATCAAAGAAATAATTGGACACACGCAAACCAACAGACAGGGACTGGGAGCAACAAAAATGCAGTGGTGGTCCAAAGCCAAAGGGAAGGAAAAAAGAGACATGATCATACAGGAGTTGAAGGAAGAAGAAGATGTCAAAAGAGTGCAGAAGGCAGTCCAGCAAGGTCAACAGGGGCAATGGACAACATGGGACAGTGCACTCCAAAGAAGTCTCAGCTGGAACGATATGTGGCACATGGCTCCTCTAAGGATAAGCTTCCTCCTCAGATCTGTATATGACCTGCTCCCCTCGAATGCAAACTTAGTGAAATGGGGGAAATCAGACGACCCAGCATGTCCGCTCTGTCAGAAGAAACAAACAGTGGAACATGTCCTAAGCTCTTGCAAAGTAGCGCTAGCCCAAGGAAGGTATACATGGAGGCACAACCAAGTTCTGAAAGTGATCACAGACGTGGTTAGCGAAAAAACCATGACCCCAAACGCACCAATTGCTATGACAACGTTCTACAAAGCAGGAGGGAAACAGGTCTGGCCCGAAAGTGCTATGACAACCAGCACATTGCCAAAGGTCTTCTGGATGGAGCAGTCGACTGGGAGTGTACAGCAGACCTCCCAGAGTGGAGAAATTACCCAGATGTCATCAGCAAGACAGGCATGAGACCAGACATCGCTCTCCACTCTGACTCCTCGAAACAAGTGATTCTGATAGAACTCACTGTGCCATACGAAAGCAGAATGGAAGAAGCACATATCTACAAGACCGAAAAATACGCCGGTCTTGCCAGCACCCTGAAGAAAGCAGGTCTGCGGGTCAAAATCTTCGCCAAAGAGGTCGGGGCAAGAGGGTTTGTGGGCACCTCCGCTTATGATCTCATGAAACAACTCGCCATTTCTGGGAAGAAGAGGACTAGAGCCCTTAAAGCGATGGCAGAGGCAGCAGAAAGGAGCTCAAGCTGGATCTGGGCAAGGAGGAACCAAAAGTGAACTTCATAAGGATTAAATTCTCTACAGATGATGTGTGCCCCGTTAGCACATTGGTAAAACCGCGTACCGCAGTTCTGAAGCGCAGAATCGCCCAGGTTCGATCCCCGGCGTGGGAAAAAAAAATAGACGACAGCAGAAGGGCATCCAGGAGTCATGACCTGGATGTGGCCCGGCCCCCCGAGAGTGTAAGGAATTCAGGGCCGAAACACTTGTCTAAAGGGGGTTACTTCTCTGAAGACCTTCTGTTGTCTAGCTCTCCCTAGAGTTTCTTTCTACCTGTATCTGTCTCTCTCTCTCTGTCTCTCTTTCTATCTGTCTGTCTGTCTGTCTCTCTCTCTTTCTGTCTGTCTCTGTCTCTGTCTCCCTCTCTCTCTCTCAGATATTCTGAACACAAGTCTCTCTCTCTCTTTTTCTCTCTCTTTCTCTCTCTTTCTTTCTCACCCCCGCCCCTCTCTCTCTCTCTCTCTCTCCTCTCTTTTTCCTTAATAAATATCTCAAAATCAACAAAAGCCGTAGCTTCTGACAGTGGCAGGTTGTGAGAAATGGCAAGTCAATCGCCCGTAATTCAATTCGACTGGATTTCCGGGAACTGCAATAGCTCAGTGGAAGGTTGTTGATCGGTTGCTATAAACGAAGCAGATTTGCGTCAATATGAAGTCGGAAAACGAAACCAAACAATACATTTTCGCTCTGCAAGATATGAATAATGCATGGTATACTTCTAGGAAGATAAAGAAAAAAATATTTTTAAAAAAATAAACAAAAACAGAAAAGACAGAAAGAAAGCAAAAATGATACTGCAAACAAAACAAAAAATAACACAAAAAACAAAAACAAAACGAAAACCCAAGACGGTCTAGCCATTCTATAATCTCCTTTTTTATAACAAAAAATATAAATAAATAAATAAAGAACAAACATAATGGTCATTTCCAA
This sequence comes from Monoplex corrugatus, assembly GCA_030674185.1. Taxonomy (NCBI): domain Eukaryota; kingdom Metazoa; phylum Mollusca; class Gastropoda; order Littorinimorpha; family Ranellidae; genus Monoplex; species Monoplex corrugatus. The sequence continues at coordinate 63,830,719 of JAPXFY010000020.1, forward strand.
GGGGTGGAGTGTGGTTCAGTTTCGCAGAGTTTAACCCTTTGACTCCCGCACCAGTATTCTGCATTGTCAACCATGCTACTAAAACAAAAACTTAACCCTTTGACTCCCACACCCTGTCCACCAGCGTTCTGCATCGTCAACCATGCTACTAAAACAAAAACTTAACCCTTTGACTCCCTCACCCTGTCCACCAGCATTCTGCATTGTCAACCATGCTACTAAAACAAAAACTTAACCTTCTGACTCCCTCACCCTGTCCACCAGCATTCTGCACTGTTTCTGGTCCACTCTCCTGGAACAAACTTCCTCTCTCAGTCCGTCAGCAACCTACTTTTGTCTCCTTCAAGTCCGCTCTCAAAACTCACCTTTTCTCTCCTGCATAAAATCCTAACCTCACTCAACCCTCCCCTCTGCAGCCTGTCTCCGCTCGGAGGGAATCACATGGTTATAATATATAATTGTATGCTATGCTCTCTATAATTTTCCATTGCTTTTATTCTTGCTTTTATTGCTTTTATTCTTTCTCCCCATTTATAGCCATGCGTGTGTGTGTGTGTGTGTGTGTGTGTGTGTGTGTGTGTGTGTGTGTGTGTGTGTGTGTGTGTGTGTGTGTCTGTATGTGTGCGTGCGTGTGTGTGCGAGCGTGCGTGCCTGCGTGTGTGTCTGCTTCAGCGCTTAGATTTGATTTTATCAAGATTTTGCGCTATATAAATATTGTAATTATTATTATTGTCAACCATGCTACTAAAACTAAAGCTTAACCCTTTGATTCCCTCACCCTGTCTACCAGCATTCTGCATTGTCAACCATGCTACTAAAACAAAAACTTAACCCTTTGATTCCCGCACCCTGTCTACCAGCATTCTGTATTGTCAACCATGCTACTGAAAGAAAAACTTAACCCTTTGATTCCCTCACCCTTTCCACCAGGATCCTGTATTGTCAACCATGCTACTAAAACTAAAACTTAACCCTTTGATTCCCTCACCCTGTCCACCAGCATCCTGTATTGTTAACCATGCTACTCAAACAAAAACTTAACCCTTTGACTCCTGAATCCTGTCCACCAGCATTCTGCATTGTCAACCATGCTACCAAAACAAAAACTTAACCCTTTGACTCCCGCACCCTGTTCACCAGCATTCTGCATTGTCAACCTTGCTAGCAAAGCAAAAACTTAACCCTTTGATTCCCACACCCTGTCCACCAGTATTCTGCATTGTCAACCATGCTACTAAAACAAAAACTTAACCCTCTGATTCCCTCACCCTGTCCACCAGCATTCTGCATTGTCAACCATGCTACTAAAACTAAAGCTTAACCCTTTGTTTCCCTCACCCTGTCCACCAGCATTCTGCATTGTCAACCATGCTAACAAACCAAAAACTTAACCCTTTGATTCCCTCACTCTGTCCACCAGCATCCTGCATTGTCAACCATGCTACTAAAACTAAAACTTAACCCTTTGATTCCCTCACCCTGTCCACCAGCATCCGGTATTGTTAACCATGCTACTCAAACAAAAACTTAACCCTTTGACTCCCTTACCCTGTCCACCAGCATTCTGCATTGTCAACCATGCTAACAAAACAAAAACTTAACCCTTTGACTCCCGCACCCTGTTCACCAGCATTCTGCATTGTCAACCATGCTAGCAAAGCAAAAACTTAACCCTTTGATTCCCGCACCCTGTCCATCAGTATTCTGCATTGTCAGCCATGCTAACAAAACAAAAACTTAACCCTTTGACTCCCTCACCCTGTCCACCAGCATTCTGCATTGTCAACCATGCTACTAAAACACAAACTTAACCCTTTGATTCCCTCACCCTGTCTACCAGCATTCTGCATTATCAACCATGCTACTAAAACAAAAACTTAACCCTTTGATTCCCTCACCCTGTCCACCAGCATTCTGTATTGTCAACCATGCTACTGAAAGAAAAACTTAACCCTTTGATTCTCTCACCCTGTCCACCAGCATTCTGCATTGTCAACCATGCTACTAAAACAAAAACGTGACCCTTTGATTCCCTCACCCTATCCACCAGCTTCCTGTAGGAAGCTGATGGGTAGGGTGTGGGAGTCAAAGGGTTAAGGGTTTTACAGTTGGTGGATAGGGTGTGGGAGTCAAAGGGTTAATTTTTTTACAGTTGGTGGATAGGGTGAGGGAGTCAAACGGTTAAGGTTTTTACAGTTGGTGGATAGGGTGCGGGAGTCAAAGGGTTACAAAGTCTTACCACTGTCACAGTATGTCAGGACTTGCTGTACAGAATTTTTTTTCTGAAAGAAAAAATTTGTCACCCCTCCCCCCCCCCCCTCCTCCTCTGATGGACTGAGCCCCAAAGGTGTGGCAGGTAGGTGACAGTTTGTTTCTTTCTTTCTTTTGTTTCTCTCTTTCTCTCACTCACTCTTTCTCTTTCTCTCTCTCTCTCTTTCTCTCACTCTCTCTCTCTATCTGTCTCTGTCTCTGTCTCTCTCTCTCTCTCTCACACATACACTCTCTCTCTCTCTCTCTCTCTCTCTCTCTCTCTTCTTCTCTTCTCTTCTCTCTTTCACTCTCCTCTCTTTTTTCCCTAATAAATATCTCAAAACGAACAAAAGCTCAATGGTATGTTGTTGATCGTTGCTATAAACGAAGCAGTTTTGCGTCAATAAGAAATTGGAAAACGAAACCAAAAATAACGTTTTCACCCTGCAAGATATCAATAATGCATGGTATATTTCTGGGAAGATAAAGAAAGAAATATATTAAAAAATATTAAAAAAATAAACAAGAACAGAAAAGACAGAAAGAGAGTGAAAATGGTTGGTTGGTTGGTTGTTTCTCAGAGTTTAAACCCTTTGATTCCTGCATCCTGTCCACCAGCATTCTGTATTGTCAACCATGCTACTAAAACACAAACTTAACCCTTTGACTCCTGCATCCTGTCCACCAATATTCTGTATTGTCAACCATGCTACTAAAACTAAAACTTAACCCTTTGATTCCCTCACCCTGTCCACCAGCATTCTGCATTGTCAACCATGCTACTAAAACAAAAACTTCACCCTTTGACTCCCTCACCCTGTCCACCAGCATTCTGTATTGTCAACCATGCTACTGAAAGAAAAACTTAACCCTTTGATTCCCTCACCCTGTCCACCAGCATTCTGTATTGCCAACCATGCTACTAAAACAAAAACGTGACCCTTTGATTCCCTCACCCTATCCACCAGCTTCCTGTAGGAAGCTGATGGTAGGGTGAGGGAGTCAAAGGGTTAAGTTTTTTACAGTTGGTGGATAGGGTGTGGGAGTCAAAGGGTTACAAAGTCTTACCATTGTCACAGTATATCAGGACTTGCTGTACAGAATTTTTTTTTCTGAAAGAAGAAATATTGTCACCCCTCCCCCCCCCCCCCTCTGATGGACTGAGCCCCAAAGGTGTGGCAGGTAGGTGACAGGTTTGTTTGTTTGTTTGTTTGTTTGTTTGATTGTTTGTTTTGTTTGTTTGTTGGTTGGTTGGTGGGTGGGTGGATTGGTTGGTTGGTTGCTTGCTTGCTTGCTTGCTTGGTTGGTTGGTTGTTGGTTGGTTGCTTGGTTGGTTGTTGTTTGGTTGGTTGGTTGGTTAGTTGGTTGGTTGGTTGGTTGGTTGGTTGTTTGTTTGTTTGTTTGTTTGTTGGTTGGTTATTTGTTTATTTGTTGTTTGTTTGTTGCTTGTTTGGTTGGTTGGTTGGTTGGTTGGTTGTTGTTTGTTTGTTTGTTAGTTTGTTTTGTTTTGTTTTTTCTCTCTCTCACTATCTCTCTCTCTATCTTTCTCTGTCTGTCTCTGTCTCTCTCTCTCTCATACATTTCTGTCTTTCTCTCTCTCTCTCTCTCTCTCTCTCTCTCTCTCTCTCTCTCTCTCTCTCTCTCTCTCCTCCTCCCCTCTGTCTCTTCTCTTCTCTTCTCTTCTTTTCTCTCTGTCTCGGTCTCTCTCTGTCTCTCTCTCTGTCTCTCTCTGTCTCTCTCTCTCTCTTTGTCTGTCTCTTACTTCCTCTCTCTCTCTCTCTTTCAAATATTCTGAACATAAGTCTCTCTTTCTCTCTTTCTCTCTCTTTCTTTCTCACCACCCTCCTCTCTCTCTCTCCTCTCTTTTTCCTTAATAAACATCTCAAAATCAACAAAAGCCGTAGCTTCTGACAGTGGCAGGTTGTGAGAAATGGCAAGTCAATCGCCCGTAATTCAATTCGATTGGAGCTGCAATGGCTCAATGGTAGGTTGTTGATCGGTTGCTATAAACAAAGCAGCTTTGCGTCACTATGAAGTCTGAAAACGAAACCAAAGAATACGTTTTCACCCTGCAAGATATCAATAATGCATGGTATACTTCTTTGAAGATAAAGAAACAAATAAAAAAAAAACTAAACAAGAACAGAAAAGACAGAAAGAAAACAAAAATGATACTGCAAACAAACAAAAAATAACACAAAAAACAAAAACAAAACAAAAACCCAAGATGGTCTAGCCATTCTGTAATCTCCTTTTTTATAACAAATAAATACATAAATAAATAAAAAACAAACATGATGGTCGTTGGCAAGGGGTGGAGTGTGGTTCAGTTTCGCAGAGTTTAACCCTTTGATTCCCGCACCCTGTCCACAGTATTCTGCATTGTCAACCATGCTACTAAAACAAAACCTTAACCCTTTGACTCCCACACCCTGTCCACCAGTATTCTGCATT
>JAPXFY010000020.1:63837922-63845422 GCA_030674185.1 Monoplex corrugatus
AGGGTGACCAAATCTTATCTCTTAGGCCACTGCCGCTCGTCCTTCCATCGCCACACTACCACCACCACCGTCACCACCACAACAACAACAACCGACGCCGCCATTGCCAAAAGGTCACCGTATCCCTATGCAGCTATTGATCTAAGTGCAGCTCGCGCTGTGACAAGGTATTAACCCTTTTCACTCCTTCGTCCTCTGCTCCAGCTTCCTTCAACTCACTAAAGGACGCTGGTGGGTAGAGTGACTGACATTAACACTGACACTGACGCTGACATTGACGCTGACACTATACTAACGTTGATGTTGACATTAACACTGACACTGACACCAACACTGACATTGACACTGACATGTGGTGTATTGTGAAGGCTTTATTGTGACATCTTCTGTTCCCTATCTGTGTCAATTCCCTTTTATTTACTTCATAGATATGTTCCTTTTTGCAGGTAAGATACACACATACACATGTCATTCTCATGTAACCAATGGCAAGACAAGGTGACCAACACAGAGGTCCTCCGTCGTGCGGGCCTACAGACCATCTTTGCCCTTCTAAGCCAACGCCGACTACGCTGGCTTGGCCATGTGCGTCGAATGGAGGATGGACGCATACCAAAAGACGTTCTCTACGGCGAACTGGCAAACTGGAAGCGAACTCCAGGACGCCCACAGCTACGCTTTGTAGACGCATGCAAAAGGGACCTTAGAAGCTCAGGGATTGACCCAGGCTCTTGGGAGACTCTGGCGGAAGACAGGGCAGCGTGGCGGACAGCCGTTCAGCAAGGCGTTGTGAATGCGGAGAGGAGGAGAGCAGAAAGCGCAGATGAGAAAAGGGCTCTTCGCAAGCAACGTTCCAGAAACTAGACAATAGCGACTCAATTTGTATATGGCAGATGTGACAGAGATTTCCACTCAAGAATCGGCCTGCACAGCCACAGCAGAAAGTGCACGTTATGACCACAACGCCTCTGGTGCATACTATCATCTCCTGAGATGTAAAGAGGCCGACGTTGAGGCTGATAAAATACCAGTATGGTAGAAAGAAACTCTAGGGAGAGCTAGACAACAGAAGGTCTTCAGAGAAGTAACCCCCTTTAGACAAGTGTTTCGGCCCTGAATTCCTTACACTCTCGGGGGGCCGGGCCACATCCAGGTCATGACTCCTGGATGCCCTTCTGCTGTTGTCTATTTTTTTTTTTTTTTTTTTCCCACGCCGGGGATCGAACCTGGGCGATTCTGCACTTCAGAACTGCGGTACGCGGTTTTACCAATGTGCTAACGGGGCACACATCATCTGTAGGGAATTTAATCCTTATGAAGTTCACTTTTTTCGTTCCTCCTTGCCCAGATCCAGCTTGAGCTCCTTTCTGCTGCCTCTGCCATCGCTTTAAGGGCTCTAGTCCTCTTCTTCCCAGAAATGGCGAGTTGTTTCATGAGATCATAAGCGGAGGTGCCCACAAACCCTCTTGCCCCGACCTCTATGGCGAAGATTTTGACCCGCAGACCTGCTTTTTTCAGGGTGCTGGCAAGACCGGCGTATTTTTCGGTCTTGTAGATATGTGCTTCTTCCATTCTGCTTTCGTATGGCACAGTGAGTTCTATCAGAATCACTTGTTTCGAGGAGTCAGAGTGGAGAGCGATGTCTGGTCTCATGCCTGTCTTGCTGATGACATCTGGGTAATTTCTCCACTCTGGGAGGTCTGCTGTACACTCCCAGTCGACTGCTCCATCCAGAAGACCCTTTGGCAATGTGCTGGTTGTCATAGCACTTTCGGGCCAGACCTGTTTCCCTCCTGCTTTGTAGAACGTTGTCATAGCAATTGGTGCGTTTGGGGTCATGGTTTTTTCGCTAACCACGTCTGTGATCACTTTCAGAACTTGGTTGTGCCTCCATGTATACCTTCCTTGGGCTAGCGCTACTTTGCAAGAGCTTAGGACATGTTCCACTGTTTGTTTCTTCTGACAGAGCGGACATGCTGGGTCGTCTGATTTCCCCCATTTCACTAAGTTTGCATTCGAGGGGAGCAGGTCATATACAGATCTGAGGAGGAAGCTTATCCTTAGAGGAGCCATGTGCCACATATCGTTCCAGCTGAGACTTCTTTGGAGTGCACTGTCCCATGTTGTCCATTGCCCCTGTTGACCTTGCTGGACTGCCTTCTGCACTCTTTTGACATCTTCTTCTTCCTTCAACTCCTGTATGATCATGTCTCTTTTTTCCTTCCCTTTGGCTTTGGACCACCACTGCATTTTTGTTGCTCCCAGTCCCTGTCTGTTGGTTTGCGTGTGTCCAATTATTTCTTTGATGCTGAGGTTTCTCTTGGCATTGTTTACAGCCTCTTGGACTTTCCACTTTCTGCCAGTTCTCAGCTTTGGATGAACTGATCTCACGATATTGTCTTCCGATTCCTCCAGCATGCTCAACAGTCTTGCTTTTCCAACTTTGTATTCCTCCACTATGGATTTGAGAGGTAGCTTCAGCATTGCTTGACGACAGTAGAATGCAACATCAGTGAGACCAGGTGGGACACCGAGCCATTTTCTTGTGTATTTGTTGATTTTGGCTTCCATTGCTTCGACTGTGCTGGTGCAAATGTCATAGATTAGCAGTGGCCACAGCAGCTTTGGTATCAGCATGAACTGTAGACACCAGACTTTGTATTTGCCTGGCAGTCCGCAGTTATCTATTTTCTTCAGGCCTTCTTCTGCTGTTTGCTTGGTTTCACATCCCCTTTGTGTGTCTTTCAGGGAGTCATCATACCATCTTCCGAGACTTTTTACTGGCTCTTCTGTGACAGTGGGGATGGCTTGGTTGGCTACCATGAATTTGACTGAATCTGCCACTTTTCCTTTTCGCAGTGAGAGACTTCGGGATTTCTTAGGTTTGAACCTCATTCTTGAAGAGGCCACCAGCTCATCCAGCTGCTTTAAGATTTGGTGTGTCTCTTCCTCATCCGTGGACAAGACTGTTGTGTCATCCATGAAAGCTTTCAGAGGAGGCATCTGGTATCCATCTCCCAGATTCACTGGACCTGAACTCTTCATTGCAGCTTTCAAGATGACTTCCATTGCCAACACGAACAGTATGGGAGAGATTGCACAGCCCATTGCAATGCCCACCTCTAGGTCTATCCAGTCCGTGGTTTATTCTTTGGTAGAGAACCGCATTGAGAACCCTTGGAAATACTTCCTCAGCATTGTTCGGATGTTTTCTGGGATGTGATACATTTCAAGAGCCAGCTGGATCATATCGTGTGGAACTGATCCATATGCATTCGCCAGATCAAGCCAAACTACGTCAATGTCTCTCTTCTCTGTTCTTGCTTTTTGGATGGCATCCCAAATCAACGTGGCATGTTCCAAGCATCCAGGCATTCCTGGTATGCCTCCCTTTTGGACTGACATATCCAGATACTTGTTTTCAGTCAGGTATTTTGTCAATCTTGCTGCCATAACAGAGAAGAAGATTTTCCCCTCGACGTTCAGAAGTGATATTGGCCTGAACTGATTGATGCTGCTGGAGTTCTGCTCCTTCGGAATGTACACTCCTTCAGCTCTCATCCATTGGTCGCTGGTCTTCTGGTTCCTCCATGCTGATCGAATCATCTTGTGGAGCCACTCGAGCACTTTTGGGCATTTCTTGTAGAGCAGGTATGGTATTCCGTTTGGTCCAGGTGCTGACTTGGCTCTGGCTTTCTTTACTACGTTCTTCACTTCATCCAGTGTTGGTGGTTTGTTATTGAATTTTCCTTCTGGCGCTGCAGGCCAAACCAGATTCTGGATTTCAAGTGGTGCCTCGCGCTGAGAATCGGAATATGTTTCCCTGAGATGCTGCTCTAGGGTTTCCTTGCCCACTGTGAGAGTCCCTGATTTGGGTTGTTCAAACAGCTTTCTTGCAAAGTCAAAGGGATCTTTGAAGAAACGATCTTGAGTCTTCTTCTTTTTGCTCTTTCTTCGCCTTGCTGATTCCACTTTGCTGAGAGCATTGTGTTTGGCCTTCAGATCTTTCCAGAGTTCCAGGAGCCCTTGCTTCTCGAATTCTGAGGCAGTTTTCATTCGCTTTTTAAGCTTCCTTTTCTCCCTCCGGATGCTCTCCATCTGTTGCTGTCTTCTGGATTTCTGGGGAGGCGTTTTTGTCTTTGGCTGCTTCACTCCATAAGTGTCCCTGCAGATAGAGTATATGATGTCTCCGTATGTGTCAAGTTTGTGTTCCAGCGTACTGTTCCCTATTAGCGCATTCAGCTTAAGGACAAGTTCCTCATCTAATTTCTCCCATTGTTCTTTTGCACCGGCAGGCGGCAAATTGAGTTTTCCACGTTTGGCGTTAAGAGCTTGTGCAAAATCCGCATCAGAACCGTCAGCGTGGATGTCCTTGGCACTATGGTTTAATTCCTGGCCTTGGTCATCCAACGTCTCACCTGCTATCGCAGTGCGCTGCTGCTGGTTCGTATGTGTCTTCAAACAGCCCATTTTTGTCCTGTGGATCTTCATGCCGCGTTTGGTGGTGAATCTCCTTCCACACGCACACGGAAATTCCAACTGGTCATTAATCATGGTCCGTTGTGCGTTTCCAGTCGTGATGGAGTCAGTGCCGATGGATTCATCATTCTCTCCCCCTTTCGGTGAATCCTGGGAGCATCTTTCATTTGAAAAACTCGTGGCATGTTATCAAAGGCAAGGTGGGAAGCCAACCCACAAAGCCCGCAGATCTAGTCTTTCCCAGTGTCCTTCGGTCTTTCCCGAATGTCCTCCGAACTATTCCCGGAAGTCAATGGACTGAAATATAGACTAGGTAAAAACATAGTCTAGGTAGGGCGTCAGGACCTGGTCAGCTCATGAGTATAAGTGCAAGGCTTAAGGCATGTGCCATGATCACCATACACGTGGCACCTATGACGTTAGTGCATATGGAATTCGTTCTGAGCGCGGAGACGCCATCTTAAGAAAGGGAAACTGAAATTGAAACTGAAACCTTTATGCTATTTAACAAAGAAACACCCCCGAAACAACTGGATAGGATCCAGAGCAACAATACCTCACCACTGACTAAACAGTCACTTCCCTCACGATGGGCGCTCCACACAGAAGCCATCTCGCCAAGCAAGGAGAGGGAGGCTTCCCATGCGCTGCAAGACCCATGCGGACCCAGTCATCATTAATTTACCTTGTTTACGAGCCGAATGGCAAGGTGGGAAGATGACACACCCCGGGACATAGCCACACAACGCTCACCATCCAGGTCCAGCCCAGCCCAGCCACTGGACGAGTGGAGAATGAAAGAAGCTCTTCTTTGCCTTACTTTAGGCATTCGTCGCTCTTTTGTTAAATTCACTATGTGTCTCAATTCTCTTTCTGCCATACCATAACAAGTCTTTCCTATTCTCTCTGTCTGTCTGCCTGTCTGTCTGTCTGTCTGCCTGTCTGTCTGTGTGTCTCTCTCTCTCTCTGTCTCTCTCTTTCTCTCTCTCTTTCTCTGTCTTTGACTCTCTCTCTGTCCTCTCTCTTCTCTCTCTCTCTTTCTCTGTGTGTATGTGTGTGTGTGTCTTTCTCTCTCTCATCTCTCTCTCCCCTTCTCTTACTTTCTCTCTCTCTCTCTCTCTCTTGTACTTTCTCTCTCTCTCTCTCTTTCTTTCTTTCTCTCTTTCTTTCTCTCTCTCTCTTTCTCTCTCCACTTTTTTTACTTTCTCTCTCACTTTCACTTTCTTTCTATCACTCTATCCTCTCCTCTCTCTCTTTCTCTTTCTCTTTCTCTGTCTTTGACTCTCTCTCTGTCTCTCTCTTTCTCTCTCTCTTTCTCTGTGTGTATGTGTGTGTGTGTGTGTGTGTGTGTGTGTGTGTCTCTCTCTCTCTCTGTCTCTCTCTTTCTCTCTCTCTTTCTCTGTCTTTGACTCTCTCTCTGTCTCTCTCTTTTTCTCTTTCTTTCTCTCTTTCTTTCTCTCTTTCTTTCTCTCTCTCTTTCTTTCTCTCTCTTTCTCTCTCACTTTCACTTTCTTTCTATCACTCTATCCTCTCCTCTCTCTCGCTCTTTCCCTCTCTATCTCTCTCTCTGTCTCTCTGTCTCCGTCTCTCTCTGTCTCTGTCTCTCTCTGTCTCTCTGTCTCTCTCACTCATCTGTCTGTCTCTCTCTGTCTCTCTGTCTCTCTCTCTCTCTCTCTTTCTCTCTCTCTCTCACTCACTCATCTCTGTCTCTCTGTCTCTCTCACTCATCTGTCTCTCTCTGTCTCTGCCTCTGTCTCTCTCTCTCTCTCTCTCTCTCTCTCTCACTCATCTGTCTGTCTCTCTCTGTCTCTCTGTCTCTCTCTGTCTCTGTCTCCCCCCCCCCACACACACACACGTACACACACTCTTATTTTCTCTCTCAGTCTCTTTCAATCACACTCTCCCTTGGGTACTATTACACTGTACTGGGCCTGTGTTCCACTGTCTGTCGCGTGTGCATGTTGTGTTCATTATGCGTGACAGTGATGTTCCTGCTGTAGCTGAATGTGCCCGCTGTGTGTGCGTTTGTGAGTGAAGTGACGGATTGCGTGTTCTTTGTGTCTTAACCCTTTCATTCCCGCAGCCTGTCCATGAGCTGCAAAAACTTAACCCTTTCACTTCTTTCACCCTATCCCTCTCTGTCTCTCTCTCCCTCTCCCCCCCCCCCTCTTTCTCTCCCTCTCTCTTTCTCTCTCTCTCCCTATTTCTCTCTCTTTTCTCTCTGTCTTTCTCTCTCTTCCTCTCTCTCTCTCTCTCTCTCTCTCTCTCTCTCTCTCTCTTTTTTCTCCTTTCTTTCCTTCCTCCTTCTCTTTCACCTTTTCCAACCCTCCTTCTCCCTTCCTCTTAGGATGCTGGTGGATAGGGTGAGTGAGGGAAAGGGTTAAGTTTTTGCTTTGCTGTCATGGCTGACAATGCGGGAAGCTGGTGGATAGGGTGAAGAAAGTGAAAGGGTTAAGTTTTTGCTTTGCTATCATGGCGCTTACGGTAGAGGATGCTGGCGGATAGGTGTGGGGGAGTCAAACGGTTAACCCTTTGACTCCCGCACCCAATCCGCCAACCGCAAAAACTTAACCCTTTGACTCCTTCACCCTATCCACCAGCTTCCTGCATGAGGCTGGTGGATAGGGTGATGGAGTCAAAGGGTTAAGTTTTTGCTTTGCTACCCTGGCGCTTACGGTAGAGGATTCTGGTGGATAGGGTGAGGGGGAGTCAAAGGGTTAATGATTTATTGTTGTATGTTGGAGTTGAATGGTTTTGATTGTGGCATATGTGAGTCCCTTTATGATTTTGTGGTTTTTGAGTTGTGTTCAATTTTTGAGTTGTGTCAATTATGATTTGAGTGTTTGGTCTGTTATTTGAGTTTGTTCAATTTTTTGTGTGTTATGATTTGTCCTTTGGTTGTTTTGTTTTGGTTTGGTTTGTTTTTTTTTTTGTTTTTTTTTTGGGGGGGGGTTGTTCTGTTTTGACTGATTTTGTTACTAGAGCTATTTTGATTAGGTGTCAATAATAATGATAATGTCA
>JAPXFY010000020.1:63847922-63850422 GCA_030674185.1 Monoplex corrugatus
ATACATACATACATTACATACATACGTACACACAAAGAACGTACAACAAAAACAACAATGTTGTCACCATTCATTTATTAAGCACTAAGGTTTCAACCTCATTTCATACATGCGCTCATAAAACGGCATCGAATCTGCAATGGCTTTCTCCAGAATTTTTTCAGAACCATCTTCAGTACGATCACCACCACCACCACTACTGCCACTACCACCACTTCCATTGACGCTGTCGTTGTTGCCGATGGCGGTGCTGGCGTTGTTCTTTTTGGGCAAGATGGTAGAGGAGGTGATCAGGCGGCCAAACCATTCCTTGGGCCAGTCCCCGAAGGTGGCAGCGATGTCTTCGTCAGACATTGGTTTCCAGTCCAACATGGAATCTGTGTATCTCAAGCCTGTCTCCTTGCAGTAGGCTCTGAGTGCGGCCTCTGGAGAAATTAGTTAGTTACGTTATGGTTAAGTATAGATAGATAGGTAGATAGACAGATGGATGGACAGGTAGATAGGTAGATAGACAGGTAGGGAGGATGGATGGATGGATGGATGGATGGATGGATGGATGGATGGATGGATCGATGGATTCAGATAGAGAGACAGACAGACAGACAGACAGACAGAGACAAGACAGACAGACAGAGAGACAGACAGACAGATAGATAGATAGATAATAGATAGACGGACGGACGGACGGACGGACGGATGGATGGATATACAGGGTAGATAGATTAAATAGATAGGTAGGTAGTGGGTATGAAGGCAGGCAGGCAGGCAGACAAACAGACAGAGAGACAGACAAGCATACATACAAGACATACAGACAGACAGACAAACATAATGACAGACAGACAGATAAACGTACAGACAGACAGACATTGATTAATGGATAGCCAGATACATAGACAACTAACGAAAGATTGATGGTAGTATAGGTAGGTAGTATGGTAGGTACTCTGTTGTTTGGTTTTGTTTTGTTTTTGTTTATTGTTTCTCACAGAGCGACCTGGACTCTTCAATGGTCATCAGCGTCAAGGAAGACAACTTTCATGTGCCCTGTTATTTAAGGACTGAATTTCATCCCATTCCGCGTAACCACCTCTGCCGGACAAAACCTTCCATCCTGTAAAACGGTATGCATGCACGCCACACACAACACACACACACACATCACACACAAACCACGCACGCGACACTACCACGCAACACACCACACACACACACACACCACACCACACAAACACACACACACACACACACACACAACCACACACACACGCACCACGCACACCACGCACGCACGCCACACGCACGCAAGACACACAGACAACAGCACACACACACAACCACACACACATAAACACACATAAACAATATAAAATATAAAAGAATATATAATACACATACATACATACATACATAACACATACAACACACACAGTTATTGTTATTGTTATTTTGTTAAAGCACAGCCGACCGCAGACCCATATCAGGCTACAACCGATTCAAAATATACACACACTTCAACAGGCAAAACAAGAAATTAAGTACACATCATCAACATCGCGCACATACATCTAAGAATCCCGGCGTTACCACCCTCCAATTTATCACATAGGGGATTTAAAAAACACACTGAATACAAATTGAAACATAACCAAGGACACTAAATCATATATAAAAACAGCCTAAATTACTTAAAATCGCCATCTGCATATCTCATTTCCTAGAGCCAAAATGCACTTAATACATGCACCCAATACAATCCTACAGAAAAGTACGTAAGACTTATCAAACACATACAGGCGAATGGACTAGCAAGGCAGAAAAGATAGGAAAATAACAGAAAGCAAAGAAACAAGGCAGAAAACAAAGACAGTGACAGAAAAGAGGAAATATAGCACAGAATCCTAAAGATGGATACTATTTATACTGAAAGAGTCCCGGCATCCCTATGTTCAAAGTTCAAACACGTTTCACTGACCTTTAAAGCCAATAGAATATAATAGCAACTAAACAACATTTAACAAATTAATAGGCCTATGCATGTAACAGTCGTAACTGATGATTGTATTAGTAACAGTCTATTGGTTACGATTGTTACACAACCAGGGAATTCACATTTCTCATACAGATAGACAACTTTACAATATTTGATAATCTTCCTAATTGATTTTCAATCACACATGCTCACACACACACCACACACACACACCACGCACGCACGTAGGCACACACGCACACACGCACACATATACACATACATACACACACATAACACACAAACACACACACACAAACACACACAACAAACACACACACACACACAAACACACACACACACACACAAACACACACACACACACCACACACACACACACACACACACACACACACACACACACACACAAACACACACACTCCCTGTGCAGAACAGCCTGCATGTCACACAGTGAATCAGTTTTGACAGAAAGTGAACAGAACACAAACTATATAAAACACGAACATA
>JAPXFY010000020.1:63855422-63870422 GCA_030674185.1 Monoplex corrugatus
AAGATGGGCAGCCAACAGGCCAGTGGACCTTTAAGACTCTAGTCTGACACCACCAGAATGAGGGAAACATTAATTTAAGATGGGCAGCCAACAGGCCAGTGGACCTTTAAGACTCTAGTCTGACACCACCAGAATGAGGGAAACATTAATTTAAGATGGGCAGCCAACAGGCCAGTGGACCTTTAAGACTCTAGTCTGACACCACCAGAATGAGGGAAACATTAATTTAAGATGGGCAGCCAACAGGCCAGTGGACCTTCAAGACACTAGTCTGACACCACCAGAATGATGGAAACATTAAGATGGGCAGCCAACAGGCCAGTGGACCTTTAAGACACTAAGCTGACACCACCAGAATGAGGGAAACATTAAGATGGGCAGCCAACAGGCCAGTTTTTGTTGTTGAGGGCTGGGACTAAACTCAAGGTATTAAATCTGATTTATGTCTCTGTCAAAGGATTCATCCAGCCTGACTGTAGGTGAAAGGCAGATGAGTTTTAGTTGTACGGGTGTCCGGGTGTCGTGTGGTGTGTAAGGCTGGGATTATCTCATTATTATTTCATGTGACCAAACTCCTATTCTTTCAAACCAGTGGACATCTTGCCATTAGAAACGTTTTCGTTCCTTGAAATGTTGAACGCTGAGGTGTATCCGATGTTTCCTCCCCAAATCAATGCAATTTATGAAACAAGACTCTGTGTGTAGGGTGTGTGCGTGTGTGTGTGTGTGTGTGTGTGTGTGTGTGTGTGTGTGTGTGTGTGTGTGTGTGCGCGTGTGTGTGTGTGTGTGTGTGTGTGCGTGCGTGTGTAAAGTTTATACTCTGTGTGTGTGCGCACGTGTGTGTGTGTGTCTGTGTGTCTGTGTGTCTGTCTGTGTGTGTGCGTGTGTTAAGTTTATACTGTAAGTGTGTGTGTGTGCGCACGTGCACGTATGCGTGGTGAATATAAGGGAATTTATACTCTGTGTGTGTGTGTGTGTGTGTGTGTGTGTGTGTGTGTGTGTGTGTGTGTGTGTGTGTGTGTGTGTGTGTGTGTGTGTGTGTGTGTGTGTGTGTGTGTGTGTGTGCGTGCGTGCGTGCCTGTGTCTGTCTTATGTATGTGCGTATGCATGCGTACGTGAGGACATTTGCCTGTATAAGTGTGTGTATCAATCCAAACAGATAAAAAAAAAAAAAACAATATCCTTACTTTGGTGTTGTAGACGGAGTTGATCATGACCCGACATAAAGCAGACGACAGACTGCGAGGCACCGCCCACAGCATGATGCGTTTTTGTCCCGACTCCATTTTGTATGGATACCTGCATGCGTCAAAAAATAAACAAAATTTACACATTAGTCGTAAACGTACTGTTATCAGTTTCAAAGTCTTTGTATTCCTTTTTTTCCTATCAGTCCCAATAATCAGTAAGGAAATATTGTTTTCATCTTGTTGCTAGGCAGCGGAGGCTTTGTGTATTCATTGGGGGTAGGGGTGGGGGTGGGGGTGGGGGCGGGGGCTGTCTGTGATGTGAGAGAAGTTGATATTGAGTGGCTGCTTGTGTTGTAATTCATTCGTCTAATTGTTTATCTATTTTAATCACCTGTTCTTTTCTTAAAAGATAAGATACACAAGATAAGATAAGATAAGATACCTGTTCTTTTCTTAAAAGATAAGATACACAAGATAAGATAAGATACCTGTTCTTTTCTTAAAAGATAAGATACACAAGATAAGATAAGATAAGATACCTGTTCTTTTCTTAAAAGATAAGATACACAAGATAAGATAAGATAAGATACCTGTTCTTTTCTTAAAAGATAAGATACACAAGATAAGATAAGATAAGATACCTGTTCTTTTCTTAAAAGATAAGATACACAAGATAAGATAAGATAAGATACCTGTTCTTTTCTTAAAAGATAAGATACACAGAAGAGCACAGACAAGTTGGAGGCCGTTCAACCGATACCACAACACGTCAAGTGTCAGCCGATTGATCGACCAACTGGGCTGGCCATCTCTTGAGCAGCGAAGAAGAACCACACGCCTGGGGTTCATCTATAAAAATCCACCATGGACTAATCCAGTGCCCAATTATCCGGAGCAAGCTAGTCCCACCCCCACCACGACAGCGCCGTACCCACAACCAGCAGTTCTGCCTCATAACACCAGAGGTGGCTCATTTCTACCCAGGACTGTTAGGGACTGGAACCATCTTCCCAGTGAAACAGTAGAGGCAGCAACAGTCGACGCTTTTGTGTCGCGAGCCTCCGCCCAACAGCGAGTTTCTGGACACCACGTGGCCCTTTCGGTAACGGATTTCAGCAATGTTTATGGACAATGAGAATAGTGAAATGATCGGAGCTTACGAATGGACTGTGTCTACAACAACACCACCACCACCACCACCACCACCACCACCCCTCCTTTATGTGCCGGAATGATCATCCTCAAGATCGTGGGCACCAAAGGAAAGGAAAGGATGCACGTATCAGTTACAAATGACCAACGTCTTCTTTTTCTTCTGTTGTGTGGCCACAATCAACACTTTGATTATTTTGCCACAGAATAGAATAAGGGGTTCACGAACTGGCTGCCTGACTTTAAAAAAAAAAAAAAAATTTGCTCCTCACATTCACACACTCCCTGCCCACTAACTGGATCAGAGGGGACGAGAAGTGACGGGTAGGCATCCTAATGATGGCCCCCGGCACCTCCCGCCGCAGCGGCCCTCCTACCAGCACACCCCCTACCCACTACCTACCTGACCAAGCACTCTCACATTCATACAGGACATTTGTGTTCGTGTTTGTTTGAGCTTACTCCTGAAGTTTCGCAGTAGCGAGACTGTCAAGAGTGTCAGCATTGAGGTGGGAGGTGACTCTGTTTTTAAAACTGTCGGTGGAGTCTGCCTCTACAATATGTGCTGGGAGTTCATCCCACTCACGTTGTTCCATTGACAGAGTGATACAATACTTGTATAAGATATTTTTTTTAAAACATGGGCAAAGTAGGATCTGATGACCTAGCCAAGTCATAGTTTTATGTGCATGCTTACGGCTTGTGCCGTGATCATTCTGGATCTTCTCCATCACATGGCACATGTGACGTCAGTGCATATGGAATACATTCTGAGCGCGGAGACGTCATCTTGAGAAACTGAAACTGAAACCCAGTGTTCGTATCGCCTGGATGGCGTTCACCCACACCAACCATTCCGACTTCTCCAGACATCACCAGTCCCATAGTTCATTCAGTCAAGGTCTCAGCGCCTGGAAGCCCATGAGAGCCAGAGACGTCAAGCCACCATAGGGTCACCCAGTGGAGAAAACCCTGCATTACTGCTGGGTCGGTTTGGTGAAGTTCAACAGTATCTTGTGCTGATTCAACTTGCTGAGGCCACTGCCTGGTTACCAAAGTCATTGCTCAGCTGCTGAGCCAGACTGAGTGAGAGATCCTGCAGTAAGGAGACCACCACCACGCCCACCCCCACAGCCCTACAACGACAGTTCCAATAAAGTGCTTTCTGGTCTGCGCATGATAAAGATCCCACGGCAGTTGCAAATCGTGGAGAGCAAGGCTTTCGCTTGGCTGCCCTGCTATAAAACATGGAAGAGATAAGTTGATTTCCCAGGTCCCGCCCCTTGAAAGCCAATTAGCTTTCTTGCCTTTATGAAGTCTTTGATACAACCAGACCAGACAGGCACAAATTTTCGGCCAACTGGCCTTTGTCATGCGTAAACAGAAATGCTCGAAAAACTCAAGTGGCCGTCTCTTCAGAAGCGACGCCAAGCGTCAAGGGTCACCATGTTGTACAAAATCCACAATAACCTGGTGCAGGTCAACAAAAGTGTCCTGGAAAAACCCGTAGTAAGAGACAGAAGATTACATGGCCAGCAGTTTAAACGTCTTGCAGACCACAAACAGCAATACAGACTCTTCTCATTCTTCCCCCGAGCCATCCGTGAGTGGGATGAACTCCCAGCACACATTGTAGAGGCAGACTCCCCCGACAGTTTTAAAAACAGAGTCACCTCCCACCTCAATGCTGACACTCTTGACAGTCTCGCTGTTGCGAAACTTCAGGAGTAAACCCAAACAAACACAAACATAAACTGCCCTGTATGAATGTGAGAGTGCTTGGTCAGGTAGGTAGTGGGTAGGGGGTGTGCTGGTAGGAGGGCCGCTGTGGCGGGGGGTGCCGGGGGCCATCATTAGGATGCCTGCCCGTCACTTCTCGTCCCCTCTGATCCAGTTAGTGGGCAGGAAGTGTGTGAATGTGAGGAGCTTTTTTTTTTTTTTTTTAAAGTCAGGCAGCCGGTTCGTGAACCCCCTGTTCTACCCTGTGGCAAAATAATCAAAGTGTTGATTGTGGCCACACAACAGAAGAAGAAGAAGAAACGTAAGATTACAAACGAACAAGCAACAAATACAAAAATTAGGGGAAAAAAGACTGAAACTTCCCTGCTGCTTCGTCCAGTGGGAGAAAAGGACTAAAATGAAATCACAATGTGTTGTGAGTACTGGTAAGAACTGGGGAGAGGGGAGGTAAATATGATGTCAGAGGGGAGGTAAATATGATGTCAGAGGGGAAGTGAGATGAATTCTGCAATTTGAAAGTGGTCGTGCCATATTAGTATAGTTTTATCCTGAAGAGCTGTCTAGGACTAAAAGTAAGAAAACTATGATGCACTTCTAAAAGCAGTTATTTGAATATAAGCATATCATTATTAGATAATGCATAAATATTCATACTTCTCCGTCTTCGTCTTCGTCTTTTGTTCTTCTTCTTTTTCTTTTTTCTTCTTTTTCTCCTTCTCCTTTTTTCTTCTTTCTTCTTTTCTTCCTTTTCTCTCTTCCTTTCTCTCTTCTCTTTTTCTTCTCCTCTTTTCTTCTCTTTCCTTCTCTCTTCCTCTCCTTTCCTTCTTCTTCTCTCTTCTCCTTTTCTCTCTTCTTCTCCTTCTCCTCTCTTCTTCTCCTCCTTTCTTTCCTCTTCTCCTCCTCCTCCTCCTCCTCTCCTTCTCCTCCTCCTCCTCCTCTCTCCTCCTCTTCCTCCTTGTTTCCTCCTCCTCCTTTCTCCTCCTCCTCCTCTTCTCCTCCTCCTCCTCTTCTCCTCCTCCTCCTTGTTCTCCCTCCTCCTCCTCCTTGTTCTCCTCCTCCTCTCCTCCTCCCCTTGTTCTCCTCCTCCCCTTTTCTCCTCTCCTCCTCCTCCTTCCCTCCTTTTTCTTCTCTCCTCCTCCTCCTCCTCCTCCTCCTCTCCTCCTTCTCCTCCCCTGCTTTTTCTCCTTTTTCTCCTTTTTCTTTTTCTTTTTCTCCTTCTTTTTCTCCTTTTTCTTTTCTTTTCCTTTTCCTTTTTCTTCTTCATTATCATCGCCATGCTAGCGTCATATGATGACAGGGTAGAGCAGTGACAGAAGACGGTTAACCATTTGACTCCATCACCCTGTCCACTAACATCCTGCATTGTCAACCAAAGCAAAAATGTAACCCTTTGACTCCCTCACCCTGGCCACCAGCACTCTGCATGGTCAACCATGCTACCAAAGCAAAAACTTACACCCTTTGATTCTTTCGTCCTATCCACCATTTTCCTGCAGGAAGCTGGTAGACAGGGTGAGGGATTCAAGGGGTTAAGTTTTTTGCAGTTGGTGGATAGGGTGCGGGGGGGAGTCAAAGGGTTAAGTTCAGTCCCAGCTCGCAACATAAAAATTCGCTTGTTTACCGCCCGTCTTAATGTTCAAGCCATGCTGGGGTTGTCAGCTTAGAGTCTGGTTTTGTGGGGGTGGGGGAGGGGGTTATCTTCCCCTTCTCCCTGTCCATTTCAAGACCTTGACCTTGCCAGTGCATAAGGATTTTGTACAGTCAGCGAGTCTGCCAGACCACCACTGGCAGATTTGGGTAGAGTGCATACTGACTGGTTGATTTGGTTCAGTTTTTACGTCGACACCCACCTGAGGTGATACGGCCGACGGGCATAACCATCCCAGGGAAGTGGGGGGAAGGGGGAAGTTATCTAATCCTATACTGACACCACCAGAACAACAATGATGTTAAGATGGGATAGTGAGAAGGCCAGGTTTAATGGAGAGACTTATCTAATCCTATACTGACACCACCAGAACAACAATGATGTTAAGATGGGACAGTGAGAAGGCCAGTTTTAATGGGGAGACTTATCTAATCCTATACTGACACCACCAGAACAACAATGATGTTAAGATGAGACAGTGAGAAGGTCAGGTTTTAATATAGCGCACCCCAGGATTCGAACCCACAACCATTAGCATGTGAATCCGACGCTCAAAAAAAACTGAGCTACTGGGGCCCTCTATGGAACTGTCCGAACGCTATAAATCTCCCTGTCGAACCATTTCAAACTACAAATTTAAATCCAAACACCCCCACCCTCCCAATACCACCCCCAAACTAACTGAAGCCACCTGTTTGACATTTCCACGTTGTTTACCTCTGTGTGCTCACGAGCCGTATGGGTCATTGAAGTGGTAATTAACCCTTTGACTCCAGCACCCTATCCACCAACTGCAAAAACTTAACCCTTTGAGAGAATCAAAGGGTTAAGTTTTTGTTTTGCTGGCAAGGTTGACAATGCTGGATGCTGGTAGACATTGTGTGGTAGTCAAAGGGTTAAGTTTTTTGTTTTGCTAGCAAGGTTGACAATGCTGGATGCTGGTGGACAGGGTGGGGAGTCAAAGGGTTAAGTTTTTTGTTTTGCTAGCAAGGTTGACAATGCTGGATGCTGATGGACAGGGTGTGGGAGTCAAAGGGTTAAGTTTTTGTTTTGCTAGCAAGGTTGACAATGCTGAAAGCTGATGGACATGGTGTGGGAGTCAAAGGGTTAACATCTTTTCCTCTAGTCTGGTCAGAGCTTAACTGGTCAAAGGCAAACACTAAACGATCTAGACGAAGGCAACGTATGGCTTAACCCTTTGAGTCCCTCAACCCTATCTACCAACTGCAAAAACTTAACCCTTTCACTCAGGCATCTTTCCCACCAACTGCAAAAAGTTAACCCTTTGACTCTCGCATCCTTCCCACCCACTGCAAAAACAGAACCCTTTGACTCCCTCACCCTATCTACCAGCTTCACGTTTCAGGATGCTGGTGGATAGGGTAAGGCACTCAAAGGGTTAAGTTTTTTGCTTTGCTAGCATGGTTGACAATGCAGAATGCTAATGGAGAGGGTGAGAGAGTCAAAGGGTTAACTTCAAATGAAAGATAAAGATTCCATCCCATACGTGAGAAGACGAAAGTGATCTGATCAACTTCCTGTTTGTAGACTATCCCCTTAACTACAGTGTAGAAGTTGAGAGAATTTGGTCAAAAGGGACTCATAGCACTCGGGCAGTTTCTTATGCGCTCCATCCGGTCTTTGCCATATCCGACAGATGCCTTGAGTCTGCGCCAATCCCTATGAGCTGACAAAGCCCTGAAATGGAAACGAAGGGTGTGGGGTGGTTGGGTAGGCGTGAGGGGAGTGAGTTAGGATTTATAAAACGCGAAGCTGACACCACCACAATGTGGGCTCCAGTAGCTCAGTTGGTTTGAACGTCGGATTCACATGCTAGTGGCTGTGGGTTCGAATCCCGGGGTGCGCTACATTAAAACTGGCCTTCTCACTGTCCCATCTTAACATCATTGTTGTTCAAGTGGTGTCGGTATAGGATTAGATAAGTCCCCCCTCCCCCACTTCCCTGGGATGATAATCCCCGTCGGCCATATCACCTGAGGTGAGTGTAGGCGTAAAAACTGAACCAAATCAATCAATCAGTCAATCACCAAAATGATAGGAGCATGAAGTTGGGCAGCGAACAGGTCACTTTTTCTGTTACTGTTATTGTTATTTAAAGCCCAGCCGACTGTGTAGAGGTATACTCCTAATCATAATTTAAGGGCCACTTCTTCCTTCCTCTCTAATTTTAAGTTGAAATAATTGACAATGTTTAGAATTGATTCTATGTTTTATTTCATCATTTCCACACCTGTTTTGGAAAAAGAAATTAGCACAATGACCCATTAGTGAACAGCACATGCATTTAAAGGAACATCCCCCCCTTTTCAAAAAACAGAAAGTGTCAGATTTGGCCAATCTGTTTTCAATATCGCGTGTGTCCGCCCCGAGCCTGGATGCATGCTTCACAGCGCCGATGCATCGACCCCACAAGGGTACGGAGTGTGTCCTGAGGGATGGCCGCCCACTCGATCTGCAGGATGTCGACCAGCCTGGCCAGGGTGCCCGGTGGGGGGTGGTTGTCCCTGATGCGCCTCCCGAGCACATCCCAGAGGTGTTCAATTGGGTTCAGGTCAGGTGAGCACGCTGGCCAGGCCATACGGACGACTTCATGCTGCTCCAGGAAGTCGGTCACAAGGCGTGCTCGATGCGCAGGTGCATTGTCGTCCTGGAAGATGGCGCCTTGACCAAGGTCCACAAGCGCAGGCAGTGCCACGGCCGCCAGAACCTCGTCCCGGTACCGGACCCCGTTCAGGATGCCGTCAATGGGGAGCAGGGGGGTCCGGGTACCACGGCTCATGCCACCCCACACCATCACCGACCCGCCGCCGTACCGGTTATGCTCTTGGACAGTGGCGTCAGCGAACCTCTCCCCTTGACGTCGCCACACCCGAGCCCGGCCATCGTTAAAGGTCAGGGTGAACCTGGACTCATCCGAAAACAAGACCCGGGCCCACTGTTGCCTTGTCCAGGTCACGTGCTCCCTGGCCCAGGTCGTGCGGCGCACTCTGTTGACCGGTGACAGCACGGGTCGGACGGCCGGTCTCCGTGACCTCAAGTTTGCCTCATGTAGCCGTCTTCTCACCGTGCTGCAGCTGATGTTAGCACCTGTTGCGTCCCTCAGCTGACCCCTCAAGGTCACCGCAGTGGATGCCCTTTCCCTCAGGACGGAGAGGGCAAGGTAGCGGTCTTGCTGTCTTGTCGTTACTCTGGGTCGACACGTGTGACGCCTTTCCTGGACTGCTCCAGTCTCATTGAAGCGCTCCAGCAGTCTCTGGATTATGGAATGCGACACTTCAAGTCGTCTAGCAACTTCCCGCTGCGCTAGGCCTTCATCAAGCAGAGCGAGGGCTCTCCCCCGCTGCTCATCCGTCATCCGTCGTCTTGCAAGCATGGTTAAAACGAACCAAGAACGGGTCCTTTTTATCCTCGTCTGCGGGCAACTTTGGATGGAGTAGTGTTCAAAAAGGGCTTGACTTGCACGTGCAAAGCGAATTTTGTCGCAACCTTGCCTGCGTCGTCAGAGAGACCCTGCTGAAGATTCGACAATTTCGTGTGGAAATTGTCTTCCTTGGGCCGCCCATTGCAAATCGGCAAATCCCCAAACACGTGCCAAAAGGAAACTGCAATGTTGTCTGAGCTCTTATCCATTCAGTTACGGCAACGAATTGGAGAAAAGAGTAAGAGAAAATAGGTTATTTCTCCTTTCAAAAATTGACTCAAAAACGTTCCTGGCCCTTCAATAATGACGTGTAGTATATATCAGAGCTATAACTGTTTCAAAAAAAAAGGAAAAGAAAATTAAGTACACATATCAATGCATTCTCGTACATAATCTAAGGACATGCCCCTGGCGTTGACCGCTCCGTCCAATTTATCACAAGGAATTTAAAAAACATACCTGACCATATATTTAAACATAACTAAAGACACTAAATAAAACTTATATAGAAACGGGCCTAAATTACCTAAAATTGCTTCCATATCTCATTTCCATAGAGCCAAAAATGCACTTAATGCATATACCCAATTATCACTTCTAAGAGAAAATACGTGAGACTTTATCGAACTCATACAGGTGAATGGACCAGCAAGGCAGAAATTGATAGAAAGATATGACAGAAAGCAAAGGAACAAGGCAGAAACAAAGAGAGTGACAGAAAAGAGGAAATTTCTAGCACAGAATTGAAGAGCCCCCGGCATCCCCACGAGGGGAAGGTTACTTTTCATATTGTGGGCTGGGATTAAACTCTAGACATCACATCTACAGTCCACGGCCCCGTTACATGAGCTTCCCCGCCCTCATGAACTATTGTATCATCATCATCATCATCATCATCATCATCATCATCATGTGCCGTACAACATAGCGTTGGCGATCATGGCCCTCCATACAAATCTATGTTTTGTCGTTTCAAGTACATCTCCCACCTTTTCTCTCCTCATCCACTCCGCAGATCCGTCCAACATTTTCTCCTGGGTCTACCTGGTGCTCTTTTCCCCCTCCAGCTTTCCTGTTGTGACTAGGTGCTCAAATTTCTCTTGTCTCATAAAATGTCCTATAAATACTGCCAGTCTATTCCCTATTCTTCATTAATGTTCTTTTTGTGTTTGTCTCTTTCAAGACTGTCTCGTTTGTTTTCTTTGCTGTCCATATGGAACTCTAAACATTCTTACTAGAAACCACATTTCAGCTGCCTCAGTGTTTGTTCTGGCATTGCGTGTTGACTGAACCATAGTACAGAGCAGTAGTTTCCCTTCACATCGGAAAAATTATCCCCCTTTACGCACTTGGCTCTATCAGGCAAGGTTGAATACGGACAGTCATGCCCGAGACCTAAATTACACAAGGCTATCACTGCTATCGTGGCCAGTTGACTAACAGGCGTCTCCTTGACCTCAAAAGATAAACACAAGACGTTCGTCCTTCCTCTTGAGTAACACGGCTGACCTCTTACAATGACACTGGCCTGGTCAGCATTCCGTGTATATCTCTGTCCACAGCGTTGGCTAAGATCTTCCAGTCAAAGAGAATATTACCGTAGGTACGAATCTCTTTGCTCCAATCTGATGCCACATGCAGCAAAAACATCAAAGCAAGAATTGCCCAAGCCAAACAAAGAACGGTCCATCTTACTAACATTTGGAAAGACAGATATTTAGGAAATTAGCTCAAACTTAAAATACTGCGAACACTAATTTGACCCGTTGTGTTATATGGAAGTGAAGGACGGACTCTTAAAGCTGCAGATGAAAACAGAATCGAAAGTGCAGAAATGTGGTTCTACAGAAGACTCCAAAGAATAAGCTGGACTGAAAGACGAACAAACCAAAGCATTCTGGAAGAGCTGAACAAACAACCTGAACTTTTAGGCCTGTTTAGGGAAATGAAAATGAAATACTTTGGACATGCTATGAGACATCCGAGCTGCCATGTAATGAAGATTGTGGCTCAGGGCAAAATGGAGGGCGAGAGACGACAAGGAAGACCGCCAACTTCCTATGTAGAGAACACAGCCAAGTGGACGAAATTGCCGAAAGATGAAATCCACAGAAGGCATGTATAATCTTCAAAGAAAAGAACAGATAAATAAACAAAACAAAACAAATAAGTCTGAAAGCAAACATGGTGTTTTAATTGTACTCAGACCAAATATAACTTTTCTTTCAGTGAGTAATACCTGGAGAACCAACATAGCTTCAGTATGTCCGTACCCTGACAACTGTATCATAACCATATGTTATCTGACAGTTTCCGTATGAAGCAATGGATACTAAGCATATACATACCAATAAATCAGCGAAAATCCGGTTACACGTATATTTTTGTTCCCTACACGATGTAACATCAAAAAGAGAGTTCTTGAATGTTATATAGAACCAATACTGTTGTACGGTTGTGAGGCGTGAATAGTCAACAAGCAAAGCCTAAACAAGATTGAGGCATCCAAGACATGGTTTCTAAGAAGAATGTTGAGAGTTCCATGGACAGCAAAGAAAACAAACGAGACAGTCTTGATGGAGGCAGACACAAGTAGATCACTCATAAGGAAGATTAGGAAAAGACAGGCAACATTTATAGGCCATTTTATGAGGAAGGGGGGTTTGGAGCACCTGGTCACAACGGGAAAGCTGGAGGGAAAGAGAGCACCAGGTAGACCCAGGGAGAAAATGCTAGACGGACTTGCGGAGTGGCTGAAGACGAGGAGGGTGGAAGAGATGCTTGGGGCAACAAGAGATAGATTCGTGTGGAGGGCCATGATCGCCAACGCCATGCAGCAGGGCACCTGATGATGATGATGATGATGATGATGATGATGATGATGATGATGATACGATGTAACAATAGTACTAATGCTATTCAATACATTCACAGCGCAGTGAGGTTTGCACAAACTCTTTGCAGTCTGCAGATTTTTGATGGCAGGTTTGGGTGGCGCGCATATGTAGTTGTCCGAGTGCGATGAATTCTTCTTAAACAAACTATAAACAAGGTATAAACCAACTACAAGCCTACTGCAGACGACAAACTACAAACTATAAACCAACTACAAACTACAAACAAACTATAATCCACCTGCAAACTACAAACTACAAACCAACCATAAACTGCAAAGAAATTATAAACCAACTACAAACCAACCACAAACAACAAAGAAATTATAAACCAACTACAAACCAAGTGCGCACCATAAACCATCAAACTATAAACCATCTACAAACCAACTACAAACTATAATTTATAAACCAACTACAAACCAACTACAATTCAAACAAATGATAAACAACTAGAAACCAACTACAAATACAAATTATAAAGCAAATACAAACCAACTCACAAACTACAAACTACAAACCAACTACAAACTAGAAACCAACTACAGACCAAACAATAGTGGATCTATACAGACCCAACAGAACGCCGACTTCCCCGCTCCCCAGTCCCCGAACAATTTTCGGAAAAGACTTACTCAGCAGATGAGCGGTCCAAATCCAGATCCAGCTCCGTCTGAGTCCTACTCGGCCACTGGCGAAACAGCCCAGAATGAATGGGTTATCTTTGACCAGACAATGTCAGTCGTTTGGGGCTTGACGGTCATTAGACACGTGACACGTGATCAAGGTATCACCCACACCTGACACACGCTCAACATGATCCTAATATCAAAGGACAACAGCTGTGCCGATTCTGTTATTGGCTGTCACGGCTGTCACATGATGTTTTCGCTTGTCCTGAGGCCCCAGCCAGGAATGTTAGTTGAAACACAAGTGTAAGAGACAGCTTTATCGCTTTGGACGTTGTTTTACAGGTTTTCGTATTATGGGATATATCAGGGTGCTGTTTGTAAACAGTCTTTCATAAAAGCGTTCAAACAAAGACTAGCTGATGGCAGATCGCAAAACTGGGATATTCAGAATATTATCAACACTGGTGATTTTTTTTTTTTTTTTTTTTTTTACGCGATATAGAAAGTTTACACAATCTCATGAGGTTGAACAATGCTTGTTGGATTTCAACAGATTTACCAGATACATGTTCACAAGATTTACATTTGGTTTGTCTGACTTATCAGTGCGTAGATTAAGACATAAAAGACGTTGTGAAGAGGCGGCGAAATGTCCATTATGAAAAAGCATCACTGAAAGTGAAATTCACTTTATTCTATGGTGTCCAGCACCTAAACATCTGAGACTCCAATTCGTTGAACTAAAATAACAGTCTAAATGATTTCAGATTAATAATGCTCATAGCTTCCAAAAAAAATGAGCGTGCAATTAGAAATTAGACAACCTAGGTGTATAAATCTCTAAGCAAGAAGAGAGCTTGCCTTGTCCCAAAGTTAGTTTCTATTGATGTGACAGTTAAACCTATGCATACGCTCTTTCTTTCTTCTCTCTCTCTCTCTCTCTCTCTCTCTCTCTCTCTCTCTCTTTCTCTCTCTCTCTCTCTCTGTTTCTGTCTCTCTGTCTCTGTCTCTGTCTCTGTCTCTCTCTCTCTCTCTCTCTCTCTTTTTTTTTTTTTTTTTAATTTTCTTTTTATTGCACTCAGGAAGGTTACCTTTGCGGTCACCTTTTTTTCCGTCCCATTTTCTACGCCACCTTAATGGCCGCGGAAGCTGGTACAGGATTTTGCACTGCAATGATGATGATGTCGGTGAGGATGATAATCATGAGGCAATGGAGTTCCATGTAAGATTGAGACTGCGTGACAAGGCTGTACTCTACGCTTACTATCATAATATATATATCCTAGCATCAACCAGGTCTGAAAGATACAAACACCTGCGGTGCTGTTCAGAAGATTTGAGCAACACCCTCAATGGCGCATCCGTGAAGTGGATGAAACCTGACTGTGTGGTCCCAGTCTTCCCAATGAGCCCATAGCACGCCCAACTCTGGGTAGGAGCCGGTTAGAGCCGAAAAATCCCATAATAATTTTTTGAAGGGATTGATGGGGATTCGAACCTACAGCCTTTCAGTCGGTAGTCCGTTGCGCTAACCGCTACACCACGGTAATTGGTTCTATGTATATGTTCTTATTGTATTATAGAAGAATGACTGTGTGACCCACATTGTATTTCCAAAACATTCGAAGTATGCATTACCTAAGAAAGACTATACAGGTTGATAAATTCAAATACCTGGGAACGATCATTTCATCAGACGGCAGATGCACATCAGAAATAGCCGGCAGAATCGGCCAAGTCAAAACAGCATTCGGGAAGATGACAGGCATTCTTACCAACAAATACCTATCAATTAACATCAGAAAGAGAGCTCTTGAATGTTATATAGAACCAATACTGTTGTACGGATGTGAAGCGTGGACAGTCAACAAACAAAGCCAGAACAAGATTGAGGCATCCAAGACATGGTTTCTAAGAAGAATGTTGAGAGTTCCATGGACAGCAAAGAAAACAAACGAGACAGTCTTGATGGAGGTAGACACAAGTAGATCACTCATAAGGAAGATTAGGAAAAGACAGGCAACATTTATAGGCCATTTTATGAGGAAGGGGGATTTGGAGCACCTGGTCACAACGGGAAAGCTGGAGGGAAGGAGAGCACCGGGTAGACCCAGGGAGAAAATGCTGGACAGACTTGCAGAGTGGCTGGGGACGAGGGGGGTGGGAGAGATGCTAGGGGCAACGAGAGATAGAGACAGACGGAAGTCCATGATCGCCAATGCCATGCGGCAGGGCACCTGATGATGACGATGAAGAAAGACTATGTATAATATTTTGTATCTGTACGATGGTTATAAAGTGT
>JAPXFY010000020.1:63885422-64085422 GCA_030674185.1 Monoplex corrugatus
CCAGTATCTATCTCCATATCCATATCTATATCCATATCCATATCCATATCCATATCCATAGCCATAATCCACATCAACAAACGAAGAAAGACACAGGCTTGCTGAATACATCAGCTCTAGGATGCCCACACATGTCATCATCATCTTCTTTCATGGGATTCCAACTGGTAAATTTGGAATGAGCTGTGATTAGGAAAAGACAAGCAACATTTATAGGCCATTTTATGAGGAAATGGGAATTAGGGCACCTGGTCACAACAGGAAAGCTGGAGGGAAAGACAACACCGGGTAGACCCAGGGAGAAAATATTGGACGGACTTGCACGGTGGCTGAGGACAGAGAGGTTGGAAGATGTGCCTGCAGGGACGAGGGACGGATGCATATGGAGGGCCATGATCGCCAACGCCTTGTGGCAGGGCACATGATGATGATGATGATGTGTAACAGCAAAATGGGAACCACACTGTGTTACTGAAGATCATTGTGGCAAAAACTCTATTAAATGGGTAAAAATATTGAAGATGGCAAATAACACTTATAGGACATTTTATGAAGCAAGAGAAATTTGAGCACAACAGGAAAACTGGAGGGAAAAGAGCACCAGGTGGACCCAAGGAGAAGACATTGGATGGTTTTATATAATGGATGAGGACAGAAAGGGTAGGAGATGTACTTGCAGTGACAAAAGATAGATTCTTATAGAGGGCCATGATTGTCAACACCATGCAGCAAAACACAAGATTTAAAAATATATTATTGCCAGGTTCAAAGAACAAGAAGTTTGTTTGGTGACATCACGTGCTTCTATTCACACTCACATCACGCTCGCTCACATCATCACCCACAACTTGATGACAACTTCCCATGCTCACTCCTGCGGTCTCTCACCAGAAGATGCTCATTAACATCAGTGAAATAAAATTTCACGTGTACGCGCATATCCATTCAGATTCAAGTTCATATTGCTTACAGCCCAGCCGACTACTAGAGCCATATCAGGGCTAATACCACGTCAAAATCCATTCAGATGAACATACATGCAAATTATATGTACAGATACATAGAATGTGTAAGGTTTGTGCATTGCAATCATAAAAGTAACCCTCCTCCCAGTCTCACTAAATTCCCCCCCCCCCCCCCCCCCCTTTTTTTTTTGTTTGTTTTTTTGTTTTTGTTTTTGTTTTTGATCTTACTCCCCATTGTTATCTCCATTCCACCCTTCATCCATATTGCTCTCTCTCTCTCTCTCTCTCTCACACACACACACACACACACTCTCTCTCTCTCTCTCTCTCTCACACACACACACACTCTCTCTCTCTCTCTCTCTCTCTCTCTCTCTCTCTCTCTCTCTCTCTCTCTCTCTCTCTCTTTTGTTTGTGATCTTACGCTTGACAAAAACCAGTTGGCCGAAAATTTGCGCCTGTCTTGTCTTGTTGTATTAAATACGCGTTCGTATTCTATTTTCCTGTTGGTTTTTTTTTCTTTTCTTTTTTTCTGGTTCCTGTTTGCTTGAACGCGGGCAGTCACACTTGTTTTGGATTATGCAGACAATTGCTTTGTCTGAAATACACTGACAGGGAGTTCCATGTTGTAAGGGCAGAAATAGAAAAGGATTTCTTTCTGCAAGTAGTTAGATGGAACTGAGGTATGGATGAGAGAGAATCTCTTTGAGACCTGAGAGCCTTAGAAGGTTTGCAGGCAGGAGTCCTGACCTATACTCCTAATCATAATTTAAGGGCCACTTCTTCCTTCCTCTCTAATTTTAAGTTGAAATAATTGACAATGTTTAGAATTGATTCTATGTTTTATTTCATCATTTCCACACCTGTTTTGGAAAAAGAAATTAGCACAATGACCCATTAGTGAACAGCACATGCATTTAAAGGAACATCCCCCCCTTTTCAAAAAACAGAAAGTGTCAGATTTGGCCAATCTGTTTTCAATATCGCGTGTGTCCGCCCCGAGCCTGGATGCATGCTTCACAGCGCCGATGCATCGACCCCACAAGGGTACGGAGTGTGTCCTGAGGGATGGCCGCCCACTCGATCTGCAGGATGTCGACCAGCCTGGCCAGGGTGCCCGGTGGGGGGTGGTTGTCCCTGATGCGCCTCCCGAGCACATCCCAGAGGTGTTCAATTGGGTTCAGGTCAGGTGAGCACGCTGGCCAGGCCATACGGACGACTTCATGCTGCTCCAGGAAGTCGGTCACAAGGCGTGCTCGATGCGCAGGTGCATTGTCGTCCTGGAAGATGGCGCCTTGACCAAGGTCCACAAGCGCAGGCAGTGCCACGGCCGCCAGAACCTCGTCCCGGTACCGGACCCCGTTCAGGATGCCGTCAATGGGGAGCAGGGGGGTCCGGGTACCACGGCTCATGCCACCCCACACCATCACAGACCCGCCGCCGTACCGGTTATGCTCTTGGACAGTGGCGTCAGCGAACCTCTCCCCTTGACGTCGCCACACCCGAGCCCGGCCATCGTTAAAGGTCAGGGTGAACCTGGACTCATCCGAAAACAAGACCCGGGCCCACTGTTGCCTTGTCCAGGTCACGTGCTCCCTGGCCCAGGTCATGCGGCGCACTCTGTTGACCGGTGACAGCACGGGTCGGACGGCCAGTCTCCGTAACCTCAAGTTTGCCTCATGTAGCCGTCTTCTCACCGTGCTGCAGCTGATGTTAGCACCTGTTGCGTCCCTCAGCTGACCCCTCAAGGTCACCGCAGTGGATGCCCTTTCCCTCAGGACGGAGAGGGCAAGGTAGCGGTCTTGCTGTCTTGTCGTTACTCTGGGTCGACCCGTGTGATGCCTTTCCTGGACTGCTCCAGTCTCATTGAAGCGCTCCAGCAGTCTCTGGATTGTGGAATGCGACACTTCAAGTCGTCTAGCAACTTCCCGCTGCGCTAGGCCTTCATCAAGCAGAGCGAGGGCTCTCCCCCGCTGCTCATCCGTCATCCGTCGTCTTGCAAGCATGGTTAAAACGAACCAAGAACGGGTCCTTTTTATCCTCGTCTGCGGGCAACTTTGGCTGGAGTAGTGTTCAAAAAGGGCTTGCCTTGCACGTGCAAAGCGAATTTTGTCGCTACCTTGCCTGCGTCGTCAGAGAGACCCTGCTGAAGATTCGACAATTTCGTGTGGAAATTGTCTTCCTTGGGCCGCCCATTGCAAATCGGCAAATCCCCAAACACGTGCCAAAAGGAAACTGCAATGTTGTCTGAGCTCTTATCCATTCAGTTACGGCAACGAATTGGAGAAAAGAGTAAGAGAAAATAGGTTATTTTTCCTTTCAAAAATTGACTCAAAAACGTTCCTGGCCCTTCAATAATGACGTGTAGTATATATGTTGGTATGATACTCAAGTTAAGGTAATCTTGTAGAATAGAATACGAAAATAATTGGAGCTAATTTCACGCACTTATACGGGTGTTTTCGGTTCTGCTCGATGTAAAGAGACGTAAGACACCCTTACCTTCGATGTAAAGAGACGTAAGACACCCTTACCTACTCACTTTGACCAGTCCTTCCCCACAAACATGCACAAAATATCCCTGAATGACTGGCGACCACAGCTCCAGCAGTCACCTGCACGCCATATTTATAGACAACAACTCCCCACTAGTGATGACGTTGTGCAACCAAAATGGCGAGCAGGTGACTGCTGGAGCTGTGGTCGCCAGTCATTCAGGGATATTTTGTGCATGTTTGTGGGGAAGGACTGGTCAAAGTGAGTAGGTAAGGGTGTCTTACGTCTCTTTACATCGAGCAGAACCGAAAACACCCGTATAAGTGCGTGAAATTAGCTCCAATTATTTTCGTATTCTATTCTACAAGATTACCTCAAGTTAAGACATGGAAAGCAGAATCTGACAATTTTATTCTGAACTTGTGTGTAAATAAACTGACCAAAAGGCTGTGTGCGAGTCGTGGGCTTTATTCTTGTCCCAGGAGCGTCCGTTGACAACGACCTTTACCCTTTTCTATACGTCATATTTTTGTCTTATCATACAAATCAAATAGAATCACAATGAACTACATATCAATAGGTACGTTCCAGAAGAGAACTCTTGCTTTGATTGGAAGCCAATGTAGTTTCTCACAAGTGCTTTTTCACTGCACCATGTGTAGCCCAAATCAAGCAGCACTGTCTTGGTTTTGTTGGAGGGTCATCATAAAATCCAGCTAAACAAGCTACAGTAGTTTAGTCCAGATAGAATTAAATACTCACACAGCTTGTTTGTGGCTTCATCAAACAGAAATGAACAGATTTTGCATATTCTGCATTGCTGGAATTTATTGGATTTTGCTCAGATAGTTCATGTGAGCTAAGGGTGTGGTCTTGAGATGACATTCTGAGTTGAGTCCCAGCTATCAGTGTAACATCTGGCCTGTTCGTTGCACATCTTAATGCTTCAGTCATTCTGGTATTTGTAAGATTATTGTTTCATAGAACCCTTCCATCCCTTCCTCATTTTTAGACCTTGCCAGCATCTGTAGTCAAAACAAGTTTGAGGTGGCTGAAATGTGGTTTCTTAAAAGAATGTGAAGAATTCCATGGACAGCAAAGAAAACAAATAAGATAATCTTGAAAAAGGCAAACAAACAAAAAATTCTATAAAGAAAATTAGGAAAAGACAAGCAGCATTCCTATGATATTTCATGAGGCAGGAAAAATTTGAGTACTAGACTGAGTCACAACAGGAAAGCTGGGGAGAAAAAGAACACTAGGTATACCCAGGAAGAAAATATTGGACGGTTTTGTGGAGTGGATGAAGACGGAAAGGGTGGGAGATATACTTGCAGCGACATAAGATGTTTGTATGGAAGGCCATGATTGCCAAGATCATGCGGCAAGGCACATGATGATGATGACTGCAACGTAGAGCTATACTAAACCGGCTGTGGTCAAAGTCCATGCGATCTCCCTTACTTAAATCAGCGAATAGAATTTTGTTTACAATTAGAGTTCACACGCACCCCTGTCAGGTCAGCCATCGCTTTTCAGGTGAACTCCAGTGACCTCGACTGAGGTCGTAAACAGTGCCACGTGTTTAATGCGCTTGCTGGCCTTTCTAGGACATCATTAATATTAATCGTTCTATTTTTAGTAAACACATGCCAGGATACAACCAATGAACGACGAGCCTCGTTGAATACGTAAACAAAAGATGACGCTTCTGCTGACGACTGGCCTGCTTGGTTCTGATCAGCTGTTTCACTGTCGGTCCGCAGCGTCTGCTACAAAAATCGGAATTGCTTGTTTATTTTGCCTGTTTTCGGTCTGAAATTGATTGCAGTCTTCGTTTCACACACTCACAAGGTAAGTGGCATTTGTTTGTGCTTTTTATACTCAGGATGTTTTGGACAAATCGACATTTTACTGGGTGAACTACTCACTACTCAGCTGAAGGACAAGCCTCGAACTTGGGGCAAGCGAAGCTAGGGTCGATGTTTTTATTGTGATTTTTTTTGTGTGTGATAATAATCATTGAAGCCCTCAGCCTGATAATTCCATTTATTATCAGATCTCGATGAAAAGTAAGAGAACGACGCTTGATTTTGTAAATTTACATAACGCAGAATCGGCTGCACAGAGCAGCACTGCCACTGCAGTCACTGTGAACGGCAGCCATCTGCCATACAAAAGCACTGAGCGTCTTGTTTTGCATTTTTTGTTTTGTTGCTGTTTGTTTCCTTCACAGAATTGGA
Organism: Monoplex corrugatus; assembly: GCA_030674185.1. NCBI lineage: Eukaryota > Metazoa > Mollusca > Gastropoda > Littorinimorpha > Ranellidae > Monoplex > Monoplex corrugatus. Next base: position 63,891,127 of record JAPXFY010000020.1, read on the forward strand.
CGACAAATTTCAGGAGTTAACCAGAATTTTCGAGAGACAAGACTTTCTGTCAGTGCCAGCAAACTTTCGATCACATAGATCTGTGACCTGTTTCCGTCATTGACAACCATTGGGTATCGACCCTTGGACCAAAAAGTCGTCTGCTTAGCGTTATCGCTAAGTAGGCCTACGAGTGTAAAAAAAAAAAACGAGATTGAAATATCAGTAGACCTCCCCCCCCCCCCCCCCCCCCTACCAACGTGTATTTAATGTTTTATATGGATCTGCTCGTTAAGGCATTAACGAAATGTCAGCCCGTCGTGATTTGGAACTGTTCGGAATACTGGCTAACAACCCATTACACAGTGAATTGCAGGCTTTCTGCCGTTTGGATTACTTGTGGGCGTGCCAGCTGAATCGGCCTCAAAGCGTAGGCTATGTGCGTTTTGCACAGGCAGCGGCCTTGTTCGCCCTTCAGTATTTGCCTTGGGCTGTTTGATCTGTGGCTGACGGGCTGTGGCTAGGCTTGCCTCAGCAAGCGGGTAATCTTAAGGGCATAAAAATAGGGTTGATGGTGATGATGCTTGCGTCACTGATATTTGCTGACGGGGACCGATTGTCAAGGTGTCGCTTGTCAACATTACGTCAGCAAATTAGCAGATCAGTGTTGCCGTTGATATAAATAGATCTCTGTCTGAGGTGTTGCTGCTTTAAATGCAATGCACGTTCTTCGCTGTTAAGAATGAAATTATGGTTTTAACAGGTAGCAAGCTGCTTCTGCTGCAACATCAGCCCAATGTGATCTGCAACAAAACAAATCATTTGGCCTGTAAATGTAATTTATGTTTTTATTATCTGTAATCCTAGATCATAAAGAAAAAAATTTAGAATTCATACTATATGCTATTACTAGTATTAGAGATTTGCAATATTCGTACCAGTTCTTTTCAGATGTCATACTTTTTGTGTTCAAAAAATATGTGAACCCCATAATATGTAGGTTAAACATGAACAGGTGCTTGAACAGGGAGTCTTTTTTTCTGAGTGATCTTTGCATTATTAAGTGTAATCTTGGCCGAAATTCAGACAGTGGTCCAAATATTTTAAGATAGATCAGTGCCTGACTTTATTTCAAAAGGGTCAAGAGTGTCAAAACACAAAAATTTAATTTAGCATTGGGTGCCTGTGGAAGGATTTGAATACTTGGGTGGCCGGTTTTATCACAGCCGGATTTCACAACCTTGTGTCAGTAAGTCTGCCACAGAGCTAATGCAATACAGTCTTTCAGGCTAGTATATAAATATTGAGGGGACAGTATACTGCCATCTATCTGCATATCTGAAAGAAAAACACTGTGTAAGTATATTGTTCATACATATCTTACTATTTATAGGAAGTGAAGAGGATAAAATGACTGAAGGTATCAATATTGTATCAGCTCCTAAATTTTATCATAAGAAAAATGACATTTTGGTGGGAGTTAAACTTAAAGTTTATTGTAGGCTGCTCAGGATTTCAGTCTCAGGATTACAGAGTTGATATGATCATATGATCAGATAATAATGCCATACATATGCACATTGCCAGATTTGTGTAATTTTCATCTAAAAAAAAAAAAAAACTGGTAGGACAAGGAATGGCTGGAAGCAGTTTCAGCTGTGGTTATGTGTAGACATTAAAGAACCTTGATGCCAGCAGATAATGGTGATGGAGATGAATAAAGGCAGTCAAATAATTGGTTTCTTTTTTTTTTTCTTTTCTTTTGAATGTTTGCACTGCAGTGTATATATCTCTCCTAGTCAGGAGTAACTGAGTACAGAAGAAATATACATACATGTGTGTGTATTTGTGTGTGTTACATACATGTGTGTTGTGTGTGTGTGTGTGTGTACGTGTGTGTGTGTGTGCATGCATGTATGCATGTGTGTGTGTGTGTGCCTGCATATGTGTGTGTATGTATATGTGTATGTGTGTGTGTATGTGTGTGTGTGTGTGTGTGTGTGTGTGTGTGTGTGTGTATGTGTGTGTGTGTGTGTGTGTGTGTTTTGTGTACTCCTGATGAAGCTGAATAAAATGATGCATGGGTGCATTTTAGTAACTTACTGTACATGTTAGTAAACCACTAAGTTGTGTGTGTGTGTGTGTGTGTGTGTGTGTGTGTGTGTGTGTGTGTGTGTGTGTGTGTGTGTGGTCCTGATGAAGCTGAATAAAATGATGCATGGGTGCACTGGTGACTTACTGTACAAGTTAGCAAACCGTTAAGTTTTGTGTGTGTGCAGGGCATCATGCTAAGTTCCTTGAGCAATATGTTGTTCGGGAATGGGGTGACAGACGATGCAGCAGTTGATCAGACCCTTGCCAGTCAGCCCACCCCACTGGACATGCAGGACACGGAGAATGGATGGGTGCTTGTGGATGTTGCAGGTACCTCTTTTTTAACCCTTGGATTACCTCAGCAGGAAGTTGGTGCAATGGCTGAGGGAGTCAAAGGGTTACTTTCATCGTTAAAAAAAAAACCCAGAAGTTTAATTGAATTGCTGGGTACCTGATTTGTTTTCTAAAACAATTATTGTTTAGATTTTCCTCTCACTCTTAATTATGCTTGTTCTGTTGTTGACATGACCTTTTCTCCTTCTCTTCTGTCTCTTTTGTATTCAGCAGAGTTAATTCAAGAGTTTGGGGTTTGTTAAGAGGGATTTATTGCGCTCGGACAATTCCATACATACTCCACACAAATCTACCAGCAGTCATCTGGCAGACTGCCTTAGTCCACACAAAACCTTTGTACTGGCAAGGTCTCAAAATTGGGACGGGTTAAAGGAGAGATGGACCATGAAACACTAAGCTGAGACTGCCAGTGATGGAAATCTATGGGCAGGGACCATGAAACACTAAGCTCAGACTGCCAGAATGATGGAAACCTGTGGGCAGGAACCATGAAACACTAAGCAGACACTACCAGAATCATGGAAACAATGGGCAGGGACCATGAAACACTGAGACTACCAGAATGATGGAAACCTGCGGGCAGGAACCATGAAACACTAAGCTGAGACTGCCAGAATGATGGAAATCTATGGGCAGGGACATGAAACACTAAGCTGACACTACCAGAATGATGGAAATCTATGGGCGGGGACCATGAAACACTAAGCTGACACTACCAGAATCATGGAAATCTATGGGCAGGGACCATGAAACACTAAGCTGACACTACCAGAATCATGGAAACAATGTGCAGGGACCATGAAACACTAAGCTGAGACTGCCAGAATGATGGAAACAATGGGCAGGGACCATGAAACACTAAGCTGAGACTACCAGAATCATGGAAACAATGTGCAGGGACCATGAAACACTAAGCTGAGACTACCAGAATGATGGAAACCTGTGGGCAGGAACCATGAAACACTAAGCTGAGACTACCAGAATCATGGAAACAATGGGCAGGGACCATGAAACACTAAGCTGAGACTGCCAGAGTGATGGAAATCTATGGGCAGGGACCATGAAACACTGAGCTGACACTACCAGAATCATGGAAACAATGGGCAGGGACCATGAAACACTAAGCTGAGACTACCTGAATCATGGAAACAATGGGCAGGGACCATGAAACACTAAGCTGAGACTGCCAGAATGATGGAAACAATGTGCAGGGACCATGAAACACTAAGCTGAGACTACCTGAATCATGGAAACAATGGGCAGGGACCATGAAACACTAAGCTGACACTACCAGAATGATGGAAACAATGGGCAGGGACCATGAAACACTAAGCTGACACTACCAGAATCATGTAAACAATGTGCAGGGACCATGAAACACTAAGCTGAGACTACCAGAATGATGGAAATCTATGGGCAGGGACCATGAAACACTAAGCTGAGACTGCCAGAATGATGGAAATCTATGGGCAGGGACCATGAAACACTAAGCTGAGACTGTCAGAATGATGGAAACCTGTGGGCAGGGACCATGAAACACTAAGCTGAGACTACCAGAATGATGGAAATCTATGGGCAGGGACCATGAAACACTAAGCTGAGACTACCAGAATGATGGAAAACCTGTGGGCAGGGACCATGAAACACTAAGCTGAGACTACCAGAATGATGGAAATCTATGGGCAGGGACCATTAAACACTAAGCTGACACTACCAGAATGATGGAAATCTATGGGCAGGGACCATGAAACACTAAGCTGAGACTGTCAGAATGATGGAAACCTGTGGGCAGGGACCATTAAACACTAAGCTGAGACTACCAGAATGATGGAAGCCTGTGGGCAGGGACCATTAAACACTAAGCTGAGACTACCAGAATGATGGAAGCCTGTGGGCAGGGACCATTAAACACTAAGCTGAGACTACCAGAATGATGGAAGCCTGTGGGCAGGGACCATGAAACACTAAGCTGAGACTGTCAGAATGATGGAAACCTGTGGGCAGGGACCATTAAACACTAAGCTGAGACTACCAGAATGATGGAAACCTGTGGGCAGCAGACAGGCCGGTTTTGTCCACAAGCTATCTTGGCCAAAGTAATTTTAAACATAGCAACAACCATTTGCTACTGGCACCCCATAAAAACTCAATCGGTTTATTTTGTGATTTACCTCTTCTTTTCTTGCCAATAGGCGACTATGTAATGGTCATTCCCTAATTTCATGCAGTAATACTTTGGCCAGACATCTCCTACTGGACATTGTTTTTTCAAAGTTCAAGAAAAACAAGAAAAAAAAAAAGAATGTGGATCTGAACCCTTTCAGTCCTGGCTGGCATATGTTCCAACTGTCAGTGTGAAAAGGCTTGCAAAATGGACTGCTGACTGGGAGTTTGGTGGTTAAATCCAATGAGTTCCAAATTTTACCGAGGGATATTTTGGCCCTTATGGGCCCCTGCTCAGAGAAGCTCCTGCTCAGAATGTCAGGGACCACATAGTCGAGGTCTACAATTTTACAGATTTGCCATTGAGGGTGTCCCCCCCGCTTTTCTGACCAGCACCACGGGTGTCTGCATCTCTGTGATCTGGTTGATGCTTTGATACATCATGAAAGCAGGCATACAATACAAGCCTGTCATAGTTTCCATCTGAAATGGAACTCTATAGCCACATCACTGTTGTCTCTGTTCAGATCATCATAGCTTTGTGCAAAATTATTTAGATACTGTGGCTCCTCAAGCCCACCTTTCTTGATGATATTTGGTTTCAGTGGGTTTGGGGGAGTATTGGAGAGCCAAATAGTGGTAGTGGGTAGTGACACAGTAGTTGTCCAGAAGATGGGGGAGCAAAAAAAGAAGACGATTAACAAACAATCAGGAAAAAAAAAACAAGCATCCATTCAGCTGTCCCAGATTGAAAAATGCTATCTTTCATGTACTTTTGTTGATTTAGAGTAACAAAAACTTAGTCACTGTACAAGAAAGGCTGTCAAATGCAGCAAAATAATTCAAGAAAGCACTTAATGAAAATCACTACAGTGTGTAGTTTCATTTCTTAAGATATTACCTTAATAATGCCTCCTATGAGGGCTCTTTTAGTATGAATGATATCCCCACCTTCTGGAAAGTCTGTGCTAGAAAGTTCCTGTTTTTCAGTTAATCTGTTTCTGCTTCACTCCTTTGCTTTCTGTTACCTCTTCCTATCATTTTCTACCTTGCTGGTCTGTGCTATAGAGCCTTAGATAATTTCTCTTAGGACTGATTGTTGGATTCATTTATTCAGTGATGCATACAGGTTGAGCTAACACCTTCCAGTCTGAATGCATTGGTTTGCATGGGTGTAAATCTTGATAAAAAAAACTTTGTGCATGTGGCCTTTATTTACCCTATTTGTGAATGGGTATCTGACATTGTGTCATGTAGGGGAAGATAAAGCAGTGAGGTAGAAGACATGGACTCTGTGCCCAAGTGCTGGTCAAGAGAGAATTTGAAATTTCTATTCCCTCAGTCCCTGAAATAGCTGTGACCTCAGGGTTATGGGACAACAGTTACCAGTACCTGATTTCGGTCATCCACTTTTGGCTGAAGAGAAGTGTGTGTGTCGTTGACAAAGATGTATAAGCAAGATTTTATTGGCTGGTCTGGATAGATTTTGACCAAATTTGGGCCTAATGTGTAAACTATCAAGGGATCATGATTGCATAAGTTTGGAGGACGGGATGTTAAGGCCAAAGTCACACAGACAAAGAAAGTGCAGAAAATTGTCACTTTTGTTGGAAGATATGAACAGCACAGTAAGTTCTGACAATATTAATATCTGCTCTAACCATCATGGCAGTCTATCTGAGTCCTCATTTCATTTGAAGTTTTATTTCGAGGTCACAGTGAACTTGAGGAGTACAAAAATTGGATTTTCTGAAATCTTAATTGAAAAGGAAGATTGTTAGAGTGGTTTTATCATCTTTGTATTTGTATTTTCTGTAATTTTGTATGAAATAGTAGATTGTTAGAATGGCTTGTTTTTGTGTGTGTTTGTGTTTTTTTTTCTTTTCACTTATTGAACTTGATATTTTGTATCCAGATGATGAGAGCGGTTCTGTGCCAGAGAATCAGCCTGTTCAAGTTGTTGAACAATCATTTGTCCAACTTGAACGAACCAGTGTAGAAGATGAGACATTTGTCCAACTTGAACGTGAACAAACCAGTGTAGAAGAAGATGACGAGCAAGCAGAAAATCGGCCAATAGAGAGGCGTGCGGCAAATACAGTGCAGCCTCGAAATCAATGCCATGCAGAAACAGTTCAGATGGAGTGTGCAAAACTGGCATGCTACAAGCAGCGACAACAGCAAGCAGCCATGAGTAAAGATTTTAATAGGAAGCATCTGAAAATGAGCGACAAGGCGCGGATGGTGCAAAGTAGCTGTCGCAAACCGTCGTCCGCTCGGAACCGTGTCCTTCGACCATCAGGACGCATGAATGGCCGCCACTGCCAGCACAAGTTCTAAACAGGAAAATTGTTCACGGATATGGTTTTGGTTGTCACCATCACCAGTAACATCAAATGACCTCTGCTTTTAATTCATTCACCATTGCTTTTGTTCTGATTGTATTCCTCAATGCCTTCTGTATGCAAGGTGTTGTCTTGAGTGGGCGTGACCCAGTATGTTGTTAGAATACTATAAATTATAATGGGTTGTTTTCCAAGAGATGTCGTCATTATCAGCTGCTATGTACCACTACCAGTATCAGTTTGTAAACAATGATATCTACTTAACCAGCTAGATCTTTTTTTTGAAGTGTGTCATAGAGCTGTTACTTGACCTCTTGTTGTAATATTCCCTTTATTTCTCAGCACCTTGTTATGTACAGCACGTGTAGATTAGAGTGAAATAAGGTGATTGCATTTTGTAACTTTGTTTCTGATGTGTACCTGTATATTTTGTCTCTGTAATTACTTTGGACTAAGATACTCAGTTTGTGTGTGGTGTTTGCCCCTCTGTGTGTATATGCAGGTGCATATACATATATATATATATATGCAAGTTTAGATCTGGTTACTTTTGTATATACAGCAGTAATTCATTATAATATTTTGATGTGTAGTGTGAATGTTTTAGCAAAACAGGATTCAGCGTGTATTTTATTTCACTGCACTTTAACCCTTTGACTCCTGCAGCCTGTCCAACATCATCCTTCTTTGTCAACCATGCTGGAAGAGCAAAAACTTAACCCTTTGACTCCATCACCCTATCCACCAGCTTCCTGCAGGAAGCTGGTGGATAGGGTGAGGGAGTCAAAGGGTTAAGTTTTTGCAGTTGGTAGATAGGGTGCAGGTGGCAAAGGGTTAAATATCCTGTTTATTACTTTGGTTTTGATAAGTGATGTATATATTTTGTAAATGTTTCTTTAAAAAAAAGTCAACCAACCACATTACAATATTGGACATTTAGGTTGTGCTTTGGAATATTGGTGTGTCAAGTTAATTTTGAATTCATTGGTGTGTCAAATTAATTTTGAATTCTTTATATACGCATTACTCTTTTCTATAGTAGCCTTTTAGCATCATGTATTACTGAATTAACAAGAAAACTTTGCATCGGCAACAACCACCATCAGACTGCAACAGTTATTACCAAACATCCAGTCAGTATCAAACGCAGATAAGCATATGTGGATGTTATCAAATCACATTTAAGACTTTTCAAAACTGGTTTGTGACCATCATGGTATTGTGGCACTATTGTACCACAACTGATCTTCAAAGAACAACAACCAAAGATTCCCTGTCATGTACTACCAGAAACAAGGTCTCCAGCAATATGGAATGTAAACTAATCTCATACTACCAGAAATAAGGTCTGCAGCAATATTAAATCTAAACTAATCTCATATTATGTACACATACTTACTACATATGTAAAATGGAGTGTGTGGCCATCGCATGGAATCTGTGATGTTAGTGCATATGGAAAGTGATCAGACGTCATCTTGAGAAACTGAAACTGAAACTCATGTAGGCCTATGTGTATACTTTACAATGTCTCACTTCCCCACATGGCTTAAGCAAGAGCAGGACACAGAAAATGTATATTTTACAACAACAATAAATTGTTAAGAATAAAAAAAGTAAAATTACTTTTAGTTCTTCTCTCATGCAGCCATTGATTTACAAAGTTCTGAAACACTGAAGGTTAGAAAGATCCAGATATAAAGCGGAAGAAGCCTAACATGTCTGTGCACGACAAAGCTCAACACAAAGTGATGCTCAACACAAATAAATCATGACACTGACGTGATCTGCTGTCTTACATAATGAATCATGAGACATAATCACACATATCCTGACTGTTCATAGTGAAAGATATTGGCAACTTAAGTGCAACTTTAAGCTGCCAGGATTTACGTTCTCTTTCCATCCCTTACCTCGCCTTTCATATACAGAAACAAGTTTCTACAAACAGCAGATAGGCCTGTGTGCAGGTCAATAGAATTTTTGTTAACATGGTGAGGTTAACATGATGAGAATGAATGATCAACGAGAGAGCTTTTGTTCAACTACCAGTTTAAACATGACAGTTATTGGGAGTCTGTGTCAGTTGTGTGAATGACAATTGAAATATTATGGTGCTGGTGACTACAACCCATGGAGGGTTTGAGCTCACATTACAGATCAATCGATGTGTACAGCTGAAAATAGATTCTTACTGTGTGCAATTTTTCAGTGTGATTGATAGAAAGAAAACAATGATATTGCTTCTGAATTTCTGACAAGGCAGCAAATATAACACAGTGTACTGACGGGTTTGTGTAGATTATGTAATGCTGCCAGTATCTTCACCTGATGTTCCTTTATGCTGACAGCTAATCCAGTGCTTCTTGTACATAAGTATTCACATGGATGCTGTTTTAATCTAAATTGTCTTTTAAGTGCATGTATTGTTGTTTTTGTAATGGCTACTTAACAGTTAAGTCCCTGCGGCAGAGAGAGAAAAGATGCTGTGGAGATAAGTAAACATGTTGACTTATGAGACTCAAACATGGCAGCTTGGTTTAGTCAAAAGTCAATTTCTTTTCTGTGAAACATGTCACTGCTAAGTGTGAAAGTAAACCATGCTGATGAAGCAGTCTTGTGTTCCTGTATGTTGGTTGTGTGAAAGGATGGTTGTGTGCACAGCCTGTGTCTGTAGACTCACTGGCATGTCATAATCCCTTATCCAGACTAATGAATGTGGTTTTTGTAGCAAGTTCATGTTCTGTGTCTCAAGGGCACTGCCCTCTCACTTTTAATAGGTACCGGCAGCCAAAAAATAAACTTCTGCAGAGGTTACTAACACACATGTTTCTGAAAAGTCCAAGAAAAAATAAGCACAATGCACACAAAAAAAGTAGATCTCCAGCTGTATTAGGTCCAGAGATAGTACAATTTAAAAACAACAGTTTACATATATTTTTGCCAATTGTGAAATGTAGCAAGTTTGCTGGAATCTAAATTTTCAAGAAGTCCTCGAATAAAGAATGTCCTTCCTGATTTTAATTTTTGACAACATAAAACTACATTAAAAAGCAAGCACATAAGCATATCTATTCATACAGTTACACAGCAGTGCAGGAAACTTCATAAATATACCATTTTATCAATGTTCGATATTGCAAAAGCCATTTTTGCACCCCCATAACACAAAAATAAGAAGACAGAATTGACTAGAGTTTACTTTTTCTCAGAAACAATGTAACTGTATGAAACTTAGTTTTTTAGGGCAGTGTAAAGTGACAAAATCATGAGATATGGCTCCAATTAATGGCAAAATGACTCATTTGAACAATGGAAAATGCACAGTTCACGTACCAGACCAAATTAAAGCGCACATAACTCCTTTATTTCTTGACGGATTTCATGACATTTTGCATGTTAATCTATTAGACAGAAAGCTACAAGTACACTATTTACAAGCTTAGTTATATTCAATAAGTAAGATATTTTATATGCATTTGCACCCAAATAATGTGAGGCCCATGTGTCGGGCCAACTTAAAACATAATTCACATTATGTCTTGATGGAATCTCCTGAACTTTTGCTTGTGAATCAAATACAAAGCTACAGCTTCACTCTTTACAATACTTGAAGCAACCATAGAACACATGTTAAGATATATTTCTAAAGATATAATCTCAACTGGTTGTGCAACAAAACAATAAAGTATTATAGCTCATTCAAATTTGGTTATGGCCATGAAGACACACATTTTTCATTAAAACATAAGCTAGTAATTCACTGTTCAAAACATAAATCCATCAATTCACACAATCTTAATTCACATCTGTATGAAATCCAGGACATTCTCTGGTTGGTGCTAAGGTAGAACAATCGCCTTCCAATTGCCCGCACAAATCTGCATTGGTGTATGTCACATTCTGGGAACATTATATGTGCAGGCGGCCTGCAGTCTACCCAGCTGTGAAAGGGCACCTGACCTTCTTCAAAGTTAGGGAACATAAAACATTATCATCTTTACAGCAGAATACTACTGTTTGCATTGTGAATTATGATTAAACAATCTGAAGTGAAAATACTATCACTGGAGGTCATTAACTGAGTAAGTAAAATTGCCTTTGATGACAAAAAAGATCACAGTGAAATCAGACATGTTGACCTTATGAAAAGTAATACCACACAGTACAGACCAACATGTAAGTACACTGTACTATTTTTATAAACCACCGGTACCATTTCCTCTTTACACTGGCTCCATATGCTGAGTGATATTCAAAATCAAACTTACACAACTGAAATTAGAGAATAGACTCATTTTAGACCTAAAAAAAATCTAGATCTCTCTCTCTCTCTCTCTCTCTCTCTCTCTCTCTCTCTCTCTCTCTCCATATATACATCTATTCAGTTTAAGTGCAAACAGACAGACACACAAAGACACACACACTTTCCATGACTGGTACCACACTCATCCACAATGAATTTTCCCTTTATATATGACTTGAATCCCAAGTTTTCAAGTCACTGACGCAGTGAAAAGTTAGAAAAAATGTTAGAGATAACCTGACTTGTTATAAACAGAACACATTTATTGTAAAAAAAAAGTGTGGCAAATATTTAATAACAAAGAAACTGATTAGTGGATTTTAAAAAATTACTATGTCAGAATGTTAAACCACCAGCTAAAAAAAGGAAAATTAAAATTGCTTGTTATCAATAATAAAGATGAAATTTTGTAAATAATAATGATCAAACTGCAAAACCATGCTTTCTTGAACACACATACTCACACTTGTTTGCTTACCAGACTACCATCACACACATAAGCCCAGTGTGGTACAAAAACCTCACACCAAGTTGCCCATACAATCTGAACAATCATGTCTATCACTTCATGAACCAGTGTCTCTATCCATATCCATATTCATAATCCACATCAACAAAGAAAGAAAGACCAGTTTCCTACAGGAAGCTGGTGGATAGGGTGAGAGTATCAAAGGGCTAAGTTTTTGCTTTGCTAGCATGGTTGACAATGCATGATGCTGGTGGACAGGGTGCGGGAGTCAAAGGGCTAATGCCATAGGATGAACACATGAAACTCTAAATAATACAGCTAAAAAAATGTACAAAAATTCTAAATACATTTTACATCTAATTTGCACACACACACACAACACACACACACACACACACACACACACACACACACATATTATATATATATATATATATATATATATATATATATATATGTATATAGGCTATATATATATATGTAAAACGACACTCTCTTATACACACAAATGCATACACACACCAGATTTAGGCAGAATGTAGTGCAGTCACACGTGGACGACAGCCAATGTAAACAGGTACACACACACACACACACACACACACACACACACACACCACACACACACACACACACACACTAAAAATACTAAAGAATGCTTCTATCTGTGATAGAAGTAATACTGACCTACTGGTTTCTTTGACGAGAAGGGTTCTTCAGATGGGACAGCAAGTACTGATAGCATATCAGGGACATTGCCTCCCACGTCAGTCAGTTTGCTCTTGACATCCTCCTCCTCCATCTCCTCCAGTTCAGCCAACAGCTCATCCTTCACACAAAACAACCCACATCGGCACATGGTCAGCCAGACAAACCACCACCCTGTCCCCCCTCCCCCTTCCAACTCTCAACTAGTTGCCTGTAACTAAAAAAAATTCCGTACAAAATCAATACATTCTGCTACAAATGGAGTAATGATTTTGCACTTACCGGTACTTATCTTTGCTACCACCTCTGAATGTACACCCCGGCCCAGCCTCTCATTCTGATTCTGTTACTATTTGTCCACATATTCTCCGATACAGATTTTTAACGACTGGACTGGTCACTGTTGATTTTTCTGTCTGGTCGGCTCACAGACATCCGAACCAGCCAGTGATTGGTTGGTATTTTCGCTTCAGGTGGCAGACATCTTGCTTATGCATATGTATGAACCATGACGAGCGAATGGAGTCACATGATCGAAAACCTAAAAATAATATCCACCACTTGCGTGTCATGTTGCCAATGTATAGGGGCCTATTATATTCTGCCTTACCTCTGATAAGTCTGGAAGCGCATCTTTCCCGCGTGATTGCGTCCGGTTCTTCAGACAGCCAGATCTACCCTGCATTTTTTGCGCACTATTTCCTCAGCAGGTTTTGTCCAGTGTGACGATCAAGCAGCGTTCAGCGTGTCTCGTCAAACTGATCAAAGACTAACTTTCCTTCCTTACCGGTAAACACTAATACAAGCCTAATCAATCATGTTGTTCGCCATGCGTTCCTTACATTCTTTTTTGTTTTTGTTTATTTCTGGGCCAGTGCGCCTCCATTCTTAAAACAGCCATACTATAGTAAGCACCTCTTTCTCCCTGTCCCTCTGCAGTCTCTCTTCAAATTTCAAAAGAACAAGAGAAGGGTGGTTGTCACAGTCAGTTTTACTCTCACCTCTCTCCCTCGCCGGGATCGGCGGTAGGAGCCACGCTCGACGACACAAGTCTTCTCCAGGTCACTCGACTGAGACATCTGTGGGCGACCTCCTGTAACCCCAGACCACAGACTTCAGCGATTTTGTTGAAATAGGTGTGCGGTCGTCACTTTCTTCTCCTCGCCCCAACTTTCCTCTGCAGGACCTGTTTTTGTATTTCTGATCTCTGTGAGTGTGTGTTTGAGTGTGTGTGTTGTGGTGTGTGTGTATGTGTGATTGAATGTGTGTCTGTGTGTGTGTAACTGTATGTGCGTCTGTGTGTGTGTGTGTGTGTGTTAGATGTTTTACATAAACTCACTGTATGTGAGTGTGTTTACATTTGTTTCCACAACTGTCAGTAAAAGATAGTTCAGTGTTATTTTGTGATTGAAGACTTATGTTTTGGTCTTACAACAGACATGGACTGTGCAGAAACATGCTTACAACTGAAAAAAAAATAATACTGGTGCCATTTCTTTTTATGAAACAATGGGACATGTTAACAAGAGCACATGACACTATCATAATCAAGTGCTGTTATCTGTTCTTCAGCATGATTAAACAGTAATTCTAGCTGCTGAGAATTTTGTATTTTCTGCAAACCATTCCAATCACATGTTCAACATGAAACTGCAAGCATGCTAAATTTCTTGTTGGTTCAGTTTGTAATGCACTCATGGAAGTTGTTTTGTTAAAGCAGGAATTTTTACTTCAGCCCCTTGCATGGCAACTGGTTCAAAGATATCAAAACCTGTCTGCCAAAACAATATCATTTGAGAGGCAGTTGTTCAAATATCCCCACTGTTCACATATTTTTTTCACTAATCCTGCTACCCTATCATTTAGATGTAAAAGAAATATGTTCATGTGGTGTAACTATTATGAGATATTTGATTGTATTATCATGGTAGTAATGGACAATTGTCAGTGCGCTTCTGTCTGAACTAGAAGACCTCTGAAAGAGTATTTCAAAACTGTCAATTATTGATGGCGACATTGCCATGGATATGCCTTGAACTGAACTGGCACACTCATAGAAATACTAGCTCTATCTGGCCAAAGAACCAGTGGTTTAAGCCTGGATCACAGTTTATCCGAGGTGGGTGAGAAACAAGAAAGTCAAACAAAACTGACAATGTTGTAAAGTCCTGTAAAAACTTTTGTCATCCTAATTATGCAAAGATTCGAAAACAATTTATTTGCAAGCAAGTGCGCATTTTCCTGAGTCAGTATGTTCAGTTTATCTGTCATTAATTGTTCTTCCTCTGCTGTGAGGTTGTTCATTTGTGATTCATCTGACAAATGTACCAAACTCATCTATGTCACATAGTAGTGGTGAGACTGTCAGTTATTTCAGCTGATCTCAGTTCTATCATCAGACTGAATATGTGTTCCAAGAGTAGCCTACATCACCTTCAACATCAGTGATTTTATCACCAACTGAGGTTGATTTTTTTCTGACCGTCGTCATTTCTGTTTGATTCTTTTAGTAACTATTTTCTTTCACTTCTTTCTGGTCCTCATGTCCAGGTTTCGGAGCTGGTTTCCAACTGGGGTTAGTGATATCCAACATGCAAGACTTCATTCATATGGACATGAATTATAAGACACCATTAACAAAATTAAAACTAAGTTTGTGTGTGTGTGTGTGTGTGTGTGTGTGTGTGTAAAATATATCACGATAAACAAGTTCTACGATTCAAAGTGTTCAAATGACCAATAATCACGGGCATTTGAATAAACCTGGTATCAAGTAGGCCTATAATATAAAAAGGTTTGAAAATAAAGTTCTCCACAGAACTCAAAAAGTTGGCTATGTATGCTTTATGTATATAAGGTACTGTGCATATGCACATGCGTGCACACATACACACACACACACACACACACACACACACACACACACACACACACAAACTCACTTCAAATGGAAAGTACACTCACACACGCACGCACACGCACGCACACACACACACAGTGCACATACACACACACACCCTGGCACGGACATACATATACTTGAAGTGGAAACACAGAAGTTCAGTGTTCTGTGTAAGAGACAGCATCTGTTCATACAAACTGAAAACAAATAAGGAAGCTTACATCTGCCAATGAAAATGATTATTTGTTTACATCAGTGATTTACATGCATTGTTCGTCCATCATTGACTGAAAACAAGGTGTAACTCGATACACAAATGCAATCGCATCTCAAACGATATGCCCACTGCCGTTTATGACAGATGAACCAGTCGGAAGGAGGGGGGTGATGGAGAAGGCAAGAGTGAGAGAGAGGGAGAGAGAGAGAGTGGTGTGTGTGTGTGTGTGTGTGTGTGTGTGTGTGAAAAAGCAGAAGTAGATCTCTCTCAAGATCATGCATGCATCAAAAATAAATAGATCTGTATCAGTCACGATAACTTACTATTTTCAAAACGATCAGAACAAATAAATCTGTAGGTTGTGTTTGAATCAAATATAAGGCCTTTGATCCGAAACTGCCAGCCATTCTCTCCATCTCTGCTATGTCAGCCCCCGCCACATCTTTTCACCTCGTTCACAAATGGTGATCTGTAGTGTTGTCTTTTTCTCGACTGTTTGTCGTGACATCCTTCGCACAACAATTGTTTACCATCTCTAACTTTTTATTTCCCAGTTTCTTTCACTGATTTTTCGTTCTGGTGTCAACGCGGTAAACAGTGCAAAAGCATAGCGGTAGGGCCTACACCTGATGACGGCTGTCCAGACTGAAGCCTATTCACTGAATGCCCAGGCTTCAAGCTCTTGAAGGTCCTCTTCCTCTTGGTTAACTGCCAAAAGAAAACAAAGACATAGTATAGTCTTCATTATCTTCTTCTTCAACTCTGTTACGTGGAATTTGGAGATACCTCGCAAGTGAGTTGGGATTATGTACAGTTTCACAACTTATGCTGCAATTATTTTGGAATTTATTCGTTTATATGGGGCTAGTTTGTGTGTGTGTGTGTGTGTGTGTGTGTGTGTGTGTGTGTGTGTGTGTGTGTGTGTGTGTGTGTGTGTGTTTAGAGCCGTGGACTAGACATCCGATAACTCGAGTTCTGTCCCATCCTGCAGCACAAAAAACTGGCCTGTTTGCTGCCCATCTAGGAGAGAACTGCTGGATCCCAATGTTTCCGTCATTCTGGTGGTGTCAGCTTCTTCATGGGTCTCTCTCCTATCGTCCCATTTAGGACCTGCCAACACACAGGGTTTTGCGAAGGCTCATAGTGTCTGCCAGGTAACTACTGGCAGATTCTGGTGGAGTGCGTACGTGATTGCCAGAACGCGATGAATCCCTCGTGAATAAATTTCAAACTAATGGCTCTTGTGGCTTCAGTGCATTCATTCATTGATTCATTCATTCATTCATTCATTCATTCATTCATGTATTCATTCATTCATATTCATTTCTTTTGTCACAGCGAATTTACCATATGAAACTCAGGCTGCTCACTCCTTTGAGAATGTGTCGCCGCAATGCAGCACCACTTTTTTTTTTAACCAAGGCTTCAGAAGACAAGAAGTCTAATCGGCCTTCAAGAGGAATGACCTGGGAAATCAACCTATCTCTCCAATGTTTTACATGTATACCGGGGCAGTCGAATGCCTGCTCTTCATGATTTTCAACTGCCGTAGAGTGGTTAGCGTGCACAGGCCAGAAGGCACGCGCGTCCAACTTGTTTTTCATTCCCTTCCGAAATACCAGACGTTCAGTTCGATTTTCTAATCAAATTGAGGAGAAAAGTTGAGGCTTCAACGGGGAAGCAACCTCAGAACCCTGAGTTTAGTTATTGGCAGGTGAACGTCTGAACCATTCTGCCACTCTTCATCTCCGAGTGCGACGAAACCATCCTGAGAAACTGAAAATAAAACTATATAACCCTTTGCCTCATGCACCCTATCCAACAGCTGCAAAAACTTAACCCTTTGACTCCTCATCCTATCCACCAGCTTCCTGCAGGAAGCTGGTGGATAGGGTGAGAGAATCAAAGGGTTAAGTTTTTGTTTTGCTAGCATGGTTCGATGCAGGATGCTGGTAGACAGGATGCGGGAGTCAAAGGGTTAACACATGATTCAAAATAATTACATTAAAGTCACGGACTCAGGATTTGATTTTTCGAGTGCAGTCCCAGTCTGCAACATAAAAAAACAACAACTAGCCAGTCTCCAGTGCCCAGCTTGATGCTGTAGTCATTTTGTTGATGTAAGCTTAACTGACGTTTCATACTTCTTCTCCGCCACCTATTCCCTCCTTCCTGTTTCAAGACCTTGCCATGCCACTATACTAAGATTCTGCTCAGTCATGAACAATCTGTCAGATAAACACTAGCATATTTAGGTTATTTAAACCCATATTGAATTGTCCAAATGCGTGAATCCATGGGCTTAATCAGTCGTATAGATAATCATAATAATAATAATAATAAAACACTTTTACATAGCGTTATTCTCCTACACATAGGTAAAGACTCACTGCGCTTTACATTGATTACTTCATTTTTCCCAATCAGCCCTATGCCTAGTCGCCAATTATACTAACATCCCACTCCTAGTTCCCCCCCCCCTCCCCCCAACATACACACTAGCACATCTGTTGCAAGCCATTACTGAATCCGAAAGATCAAAAATCATGTTTCAGTACTGGTAGTACTTATCAAAAAGATTAGTTTTGAGGCCTGCCTTGAAAGAAGAGAGAGATGATGAACAGCGGAGAGAAAAAGGCAGATCGTTCCAGACAAATGGGGCCTGGCAACGGAAGGCTCGGTGTCCTATGGTTTTGTATTTTGATTTTGATTTTGCCAGAAGCTTCTGGTTGCCTGACATGAGACTGCGTTTTAAGCACAGAAGAGAGGTAGATAGGCAAGGTACCATCAAAATGCCGATAGGCCAGAGTAGTTCATATTCTACTCTTGCTTCAACAGGGAGCCAGTGGAGCTGCTTCAATAGGCTGGTTGCTGAAAAATCAAATGCAAGATCTGGGCAGAGTGTATATGGAATTGTCCGGATGCAATTGCGAAATGCACACTCGGTACCTGGTGGTTTTGGCGCTGCAGTTGTCACGGTGGGATGTATGGCGTCACCAGAGCCAGGAAGCGATGAGGACAATTTGTTTTGGACAAGCTGTTCCAATTCTTTACGCAACTTTGCCTCCTGCACACACACCACGGATAATGATGAAGCTGCTGCTGCTGTTGCTGTTGCTGCTGCTGCTGATGATGATGATGATAGTGATGGTGGTGGTGGTGGTGACAGTGATGGTGATGATGTGGTTGGTGGTGGTGGTGATGATGTTGATGATGACGACAATGATGATGATGTGGTTGGTGGTGGTGGTGGTGATGATGATGACGACAATGATGATGATGATTAGGACAAGGACGACGATGTCGACGACGACAACAATGATAATGACGACGACGGTGATGATGATAGTAGTTATAATCACAATAATGATAACAGTTTCGCTTATGGTTGGTGGTGGTGGTGATGATGATGACGACAATGATGATTACGATGACGACGATGTCGATGATGACGAAGACGATGATGGTGATAATGATGATGATGGTAGTGATAGTAATAATAATGACAGCAGTTTCACTTTTATATAGCGCAAACGGTCCCTGTCAAGAACGGGTTCGTCACGTGGCACTTAACAGGGTACCAACATCACTAAATTAATGTTCAGTCGTGTACAGACACTGACCGAACATGGTGCCTTTCATGCATTACCTATGGTACTTTTATTTATCAATGTTCTTCTGTGAGTTCTCATAATCCACCACCTAAGTTATGTCTCCCTCGCCCCTGACACCCACTTCTCTTCTTCTTCTTCTTCTTCTTTTTCTTCTTCTTCTTCTTCTCTTCTCTCTCTCTCTCTCTCTCTCTCTCTCTCTCTCTCTCTCTCTCTCTCCTTTCTCCCTCTGTGATAATTTCTATTTTACTCTCTCTCTCTTTCTCTCTCTCTCTCCCCTCTCTGTGATAAATTCTCTCTCTCTCTCTCTCTCTTTCTCTCTCTCTGATAAATTCTCTTTTACTCTCTCTCTCTCTCTCCCTCCTCTCTCTCTCTCTCTCTCTCTCTCTTTGATAAATTCTATTTTACTCTGTGTGTGTGTGTGTGTGTATAATAAATTCTATTTTACTCTCTCTCTCTCTCTCTCTCTCTCTCTCTCTCTCTCTCTCCCTCTCTCTCTCTCTGTATGATAAATTCTATTTTACTCTCTCTCTTTCTCTCTTTCTGATAAATTCTCTCTCTCTCTCTCTCTCTCTCCCTCTCTCTCTCCCCCTCTCTCTCTCTCTCTCATCTCTCATCTCTCAATCGAAGTCATTACAGTTAATTATCCACACCTCCTCAAGAGGGTCAGAAGTGAAGAGGTCAGGCAGTGGTTCCTCGTCCTCATCAATCAGCTCCAAGCGCAGCAGGATGAGATCCACCACCTTATCCACAGCCATCTCCTCTATCTTGGTCTTGTCCACTGTAAAGGCTGTGGCAGTTCTGTGACAAACGCATGTTAGACTCAGATTTCTATCAAAGAATATGTTCAGTTGAAGACCTAAAGATATAAAGACTGGAAAGTGAGCGATTTTTGTTGTTGTTGTTGTTGTTGTCTTTGTCAGCATCCATTTCCACCTGTTAGGTCAAGACTAAAAGCTTTACACTTCGAAATAACGTTAAGACAAACGAAAGATTATTGCTCGGTAAATGACGCCGTATTCATACAGTGATACTGCCTCCCAAAGCCCAACCCCTCGTCCTCGTCGTGGGAGGTGGAAACAGGTAATGCTGGCCAACGGGGCACTGGTGAAGCTGTGACTGGCTTAGCAGGCCGGCAGTGGATAAACGAATTGCTCAAGAAAATATAAGGAGATTCAAACGGACGGATCACAACGGAAAACGACGCGGCGAGGAAAACGGACAACGAATAAAGAAAAACGAAAAGGTTGGGACCTGGAACATTTGCGGTTTGACGAACAAAGAACCAGAGATAGTAGAGTTCATGACCCAGCGCAAGATCTCCATACTGGGCATTGCAGACACCAGAAAGAAAGGAACAGGAACAAAGGAAATAGACGCCAACTATGTTCTCATTTAGAGCGGTGTAAGCAAGGAACAGAGAGCAGCACATGGCGTGGGTTTCATCGTACACTATGACAAGGCAAAAGACCTAGTGAGTACAGAGTTCATTTCAGAAAGACTCTTGAAGATCGGCATTAGGGAGGACAACAAGATCAACAACTACATTCAAGTGTATGTACAATGTAATGACTCCTACTCAGATGAGGATAAGGACTCCTTCTTCGAAAAACTCTCGGACACCATCAACAGTATCCCGGACCAAGAAGACCTGTACGTCATGGGAGATTTCAATGGCAGAGTCGGAGAGAGAAGAACACCATGGACAAAACACCTTGGTCCACACAGTGACCACAGAACACCATGCAACTACAACGGCAACCATGTATTGGAACTGTGTGCAGAGCATGACCTTATTGTCACCAACACCTTCTTCCAGCACAGAGCCACTCAGATCTACACCTGGTACAAATGGAGCGACATCGATGTCTCATCTCAAATCGACTTCACACTAGCAAGATCTCGAATGCGGAGCAACATCAGAGACTCAAGAGCCATCCCCAACGCAGGCCTGGACACAGACCACAGGCCAATCATCACGACGTTGGTCACTCAGAAGAAGAGGAGGTTCACCAAAAAGAAGAAACAGCCGGAAAGACTCAACATACACAAGCTTCAAGACAAAGAGGTGTAGACTCAGATCAGATGCACCATCAGTGAAAAATTGGACTGTAGTGACCCTACATTACTAAACGTAGAGGAAGCTTGAGGCATCTTCAAGACAGTCCTCCTGGACACTATAAAAGAAGCCTGGTGGCACCAAGAAGACAGGAGGAAGAAACAGAAAGGCAACAGCTTGGTGGAACAAAGAAGTGAAGGATGCTATCAAGGAAAAGAAGAAACTATACAAGATCTGGGTCAAGTCAAAGGATGAAGAGGACTACATCAAGTACAGACTTGCAAGAAGACACAGCAAGAAAGTTGTGAGAACAGCAAAGGAAAAGTCATGGACCCAGTATGGTGAAAAACTCTGTGAAACATGCAAAGCTTCACCAAGAGAGTTTACAAGGGTGTGAAAGCGATGAGAGTGCGAGATGAATCTTTCGATCCAACCACTATCATCAACGATGCAAACGGGGAAACATTGCATGAAGAGGAGAAAATAGTGAAGAGATGGGAAAACTATTTCAAAGACCTACTCAACCCATCAGGAGTATGGGCACAAGACACACAGTCCCGGTTCACCCCCAGCCACCCAGACCACTCAGAACCTACCATCCTAGAGAGTGAAGTAAGAAAAGCAATGAAGACCAGTCCTAAAGGCAAGGCAGCTGGAGACGACGGCATAACAACTGAAGCCATCCATGTGTGCGGTGAAACCGGAATTCAGTGGCTCACCACCATCTTTCAGAAAGCTTGGGAGGAGAGAAAAGTACCAGAAGACTGGCAAAATGCAATAGGGTGCCAATATGGAAGAAAAAGGGCAGCAAGAAAGACTGCAGTACCTACAGAGGCATATCACTACTTAGTCATGTAGGGAAAATGTACGCAAAGATCCTGGAGCAGCGCACTCGAGCGAAAACAGAACATCCCTCAGTGACGCCCAATTTGGCTTCAGAAAAGGAAGAGGGTGCACTGATGCAATCTTTGCACTACGACAACTGTGCGAGAGGGCGATCGAATACGACCGAGATCTCCATCTTGTATTCGTTGATCAAGAAAAGGCCTTTGATCGAGTCAACAGAGACAAGCTATGGAAGGTCCTCGAGCAGTACGACGTCAAGGGCCAGCTGCTAGACAACATTCGGGCCATCTATGCCAACAGCTGGAGTGCAGTCCGCACCGCCAGTGGAACATCTGACTGGTTCCCAGTGACATCGGGAGTAAGGCAGGGCTGTAATCTCTCCCCTCTTCTCTTCGTGATCTATATGGATCAGATTACGAAGGAGGCAAACCCAGACCCTGAGGCACTCAATGAACTCATGTTTGCGGACGACAGGCAATGGTGAACAATGACAAGATACAGCTACAGGAGCACACAGACCAGCTCAGTGAAAGCTGCGAGACATACGGCATGAAGATCAGCGTCAGCAAGACCGAGGTCATGACTGGTCAGTAAGAGACCGAACAAACTGGATATCAACATCAACGGAACCCAGTTGAAGCAAGCCAGTGAATTTAAATACCTGGGCAGCATCTTCACTGAAAATGGCAAACTAGACAGAGAAATCGAGACCAGATGCCAGAAAGCCAACGCAGTCAGCTACCAACTTGCCCCTCTCCTGAAACACCCCAGCATTCCCACCAGCACTAAGGCGAAACTCATCAACACCATTTTTCTACCAACGCTGACATACCAGTGCCAGACATGGTCCCTAACTAAAGTCCTCCGAGAGAAAACTGGTCACCTGTGAAATGAAATGCCTGAGGAAAGCAGTAAACAAGACAAGGCGGGACAAGATCAGAAATGAGGTGATACGAGACATGGTAGGAGCAACACCAATCCTACAACACATCGAACATATGAGGATCAAGTGGTTCGGACACCTCACACGTATGCCCCTAAACCAACCAGCTCTTCGGGCATACAACACCAGATACTCTAGCTGGAGAGCCAGAGGAAGACCAAGACGACGATGGAGCGACTCCGTGGCAGACACCCTCAGAGCTCACGAGATGTCCCTTCTCCAGGCCACCCGCCTTGCTCTGACAGACGACTGTATCTCCCCGCGACGCCCACCGGTACAAGCGGAAGGAAAAAGGAAAAGTAAAGTAAAGATATTTTGCTACTGTTTGTATATTGTTGACCAAGGCCGAAGTTTTCTTCTTGAATCTCTTTCACACATGTCATCAAGAAACATCTGAGGGTGCTGGATGGGACCCAGAGCAGCAATGCGTCACCACTCTCTGAACAATCACTTCCCAGCTCCCGACGCCACAATCGTGACAGATATGTAACCAAGCAACGGAGTGGGGGCGTCCATGCGTTGCATAACCCGTTTGGTCATCAGTTACCTTGTATACAAGCCGAACGGTAAGGTGGGGAGATGACAAAGCTAGGGACATCGCCACACAACTCTCACCAACCAGGTTTGCCCAATACCGGACTAAGAGAGAACGTAAGAACCCTTTCTCACCTTACGTTCGGCCCTCATCTCTATTGGACAGCCTGCACAGTCCAGACATCAGTAGATGGTGTTTCATCTAAAACATCTAGTGTCGAACAACAAAGTGAAACAGTGGGTGATGTTTTGAAACAGTGAATGGTGTTTTATCTACCATACCAGTGAGACACAGATATCAGTGGATGGTGTTTCGTTTACATATCTAGTGTACAACAACACAGTAACACACAGACATCAATGGATGGTGTTTCATTTACATATCTAGTGTACAACAACACACGACACAGGCATCAATGGATGGTGTTTCATTTACATATCTAGCGTACAACAACACACGACACAGGCATCAATGGATGGTGTTTCATTTACATATCTAGTGTAGAGCAACACAGTGACATTTACATACCAAGTGTAGAGCAACACAGTGACACACAGACATCAATGGATGGTGTTTCATTTACATATCTAGTGTACAACAACACAATGACATTTACATACCAAGTGTAGAGCAACACAGTGACACACAGACATCAATGGATGGTGTTTCATTTACATATCTAGTGTAAACAACACAATGACATTTACATACCAAGTGTAGAGCAACACAGTGACACACAGACATCAATGGATGGTGTTTCATTTACATATCTAGTGTAGAGCAACACAGTGACATTTACATACCAAGTGTAGAGCAACACAGTGACACACAGATATCAATGGATGGTGTTTCATTTACATATCTAGTGTAGAGCAACACAGTGACATTTACATACCAAGTGTAGAGCAACACAGTGACACACAGACATCAATGGATTGTGTTTCATTTACATATCTGGTGTAGAGCAACACAGTGACACACAGACATCAATGGATGGTGTTTCATTTACATATCTAGTGTACAACAACACAGTAACACACAGACATGAATGGATTGTGTTTCATTTACATATCTAGTGTACAACAACACAGTAACACACAGACATTAATGGATGGTGTTTCATTTACATATCTAGTGTAGAGCAACACACGACACACAGACATTAGTGGATGGAGTTTCATTTACATATCTAGTGTAGAGCAACACACGACACACAGACATTAATGGATGGTGTTTCATTTACATATCTAGTGTAGAGCAACACACGACACACAGACATTAATGGATGGAGTTTCATTTACATATCTAGTGTACAACAACACAGTGAAACACAGACATTAATGGATGGTGTTTCATTTACATATCTAGTGTACAACAACACAGTAACACACGGACATTAATGGATGGTGTTTCATTTACATATCACGTGTAGAGCAACACACGACACAGGCATCAATGGATGGTGTTTCATTTACATATCTAGTGTAGAGCAACACACGACACACAGGCATCAATAGATGGTGTTTCATTTACATATCACGTGTAGAGCAACACACGACACAGACATCAATGGATGGTGTTTCATTTACATATCTAGTGTACAACAACACAGTAACACACAGGCATCAATGGATGGTGTTTCATTTACATATCTAGTGTACAACAACACAGTAACACACAGCCATAAAAGGATGGTGTTTCATTTACATATGTAGTGTAGAGCAACACATGACACATAGACATCAATGGATGGTGTTTCATTTACATACCAAGTGTAGAGCAACACACGACACAGGCATCAATGGATGGAGTTTCATTTACATATCTAGTGTAGAGCAACACACGACACAGGCATCAATGGATGGAGTTTCATTTACATATCTAGTGTAGAGCAACACATGACACAGGCATAAATGGATGGTGTTTCATTTACATATCTAGTGTAGAGCAACACACGACACACAGACATCAATGGATGGTGTGTCATTTACATATCTAGTGTAGAGCAACACACGACACAGGCATCAATGGATGGAGTTTCATTTACATATCACGTGTAGAGCAACACACGACACAGGCATCAATGGATGGAGTTTCATTTACATATCTAGTGTAGAGCAACACACGACACAGGCATAAATGGATGGTGTTTCATTTACATATCTAGTGTAGAGCAACACACGACACACAGACATCAATGGATGGTGTTTCATTTACATATCTAGTGTAGAGCAACACAAGACACACAGACATCAATGGATGGTGTTTCATTTACATATCTAGTGTAGAGCAACACACGACACAGGCATCAATGGATGGAGTTTCATTTACATATCTAGTGTAGAGCAACACAGGACACACAGGCATCAATGGATGGTGTTTCATTTACATATCTAGTGTACAACAACACAGTAACACACAGGCATCAATGGATGGTGTTTCATTTACATATGTAGTATAGAGCAACACATGACACACAGACATCAATGGATGGTGTTTCATTTACATACCAAGTGTAGAGCAACACACGACACAGGCATCAATGGATGGTGTTTCATTTACATATCTAGTGTAGAGCAACACACGACACAGGCATCAATGGATGGTGTTTCATTTACATATCTAGTGTAGAGCAACACAGGACACACAGGCATCAATGGATGGTGTTTCATTTACATATCTAGTGTACAACAACACAGTAACACACAGGCATCAATGGATGGTGTTTCATTTACATATCTAGTGTACAACAACACAGTAACACACAGGCATCAAAGGATGGTGTTTCATTTACATATGTAGTGTAGAGCAACACATGACACATAGACATCAATGGATGGTGTTTCATTTACATACCAAGTGTAGAGCAACACACGACACAGGCATCAATGGATGGAGTTTCATTTACATATCTAGTGTAGAGCAACACACGACACAGGCATCAATGGATGGAGTTTCATTTACATATCTAGTGTAGAGCAACACACGACACAGGCATAAATGGATGGTGTTTCATTTACATATCTAGTGTAGAGCAACACACGACACACAGACATCAATGGATGGTGTGTCATTTACATATCTAGTGTAGAGCAACACACGACACAGGCATCAATGGATGGAGTTTCATTTACATATCTAGTGTAGAGCAACACACGACACAGGCATCAATGGATGGAGTTTCATTTACATATCTAGTGTAGAGCAACACACGACACAGGCATAAATGGATGGTGTTTCATTTACATATCACGTGTAGAGCAACACACGACACAGGCATCAATGGATGGAGTTTCATTTACATATCTAGTGTAGAGCAACACACAACACAGGCATAAATGGATGGTGTTTCATTTACATATCTAGTGTAGAGCAACACAAGACACACAGACATCAATGGATGGTGTTTCATTTACATATCTAGTGTAGAGCAACACACGACACACAGACATCAATGGATGGTGTTTCATTTACATATCTAGTGTAGAACAACACACGACACACAGACATCAATGGATGGTGTTTCATTTACATATCTAGTGTAGAGCAACACACGACACAGGCATCAATGGATGGAGTTTCATTTACATATCTAGTGTAGAGCAACACAGGACACACAGGCATCAATGGATGGTGTTTCATTTACATATCTAGTGTACAACAACACAGTAACACACAGGCATCAATGGATGGTGTTTCATTTACACATCTAGTGTACAACAACACAGTAACACACAGGCATCAATGGATGGTGTTTCATTTACATATCTAGTGTAGAGCAACACAGTGACACACAGACATCAATGACTTTTACATCACGGTCATTGACAGATGCAGAGAAAAACTATGCAGTAATAGAAAAAGAAGCACTCGCAGCAACGTGGGCAACAGAACGATTCCATGACTACCTCATGGGACTCAATTTTGTGATAGAAACAGATCACAAGCCTCTCATTCCTTTGCTCAATACAAAAGAAATTGCTCAAATACCACCCAGAGTACAACGAGTCAGACTTCGCCTCATGCGATATAATCCTACTGTTGTGTATGTTCCTGGCAAGCAGCAAATAACAGCTGATGTACTTTCTCGCTCACCCACTTTGGAGCCACAGACGTCAGACATCGATCTTGTCATGGCCACATCAGCATTCACTGAACAGACTATTCAGGTGCTCCCAGCCTCGACACAGAGACTGTCTGCAATTCGGGAGAAACAACATGCGGATGCAGAAATTATGCAAGTTATGGAATATTGCAGAAGTGGATGGCCAACATATCTGTCACAGTCAGCACCACTCAATCCGGCATACTGGACAAATCGTCAAACTAAGACTTAACTCTTGGAAAACAAAATATACACAGAATGTATGTATTTGTTCAAAAGCATTATCTGTCCACCATCTGCTCTTTGAATGTCCTATTTTACTTACGACATATAGAAATAACAATCTCGATTTTTCATGTACTGATTCTAGAGATATCCTTTACAACAAAAATAATATTATTTCGGTAGTCCAGCTGATTCTCAGATCCCCTGTTGGCAAATTGTTATGAAGAGTTAATTAATTGTTGTCTGTTATTGATTTATACTGTTAACTTAATGTTCTGAATTCTTAATTGTAATTGTTCCTTTTCTTACATTCGAACTCCCACTACCCCTTCCCATCCCCGTCCCCCACCCCTTTTTTTTCCTTTTTTTCTGTGTATGTGTGAGTGTGTGTGTGTGTGTGTGAGTGAGTGGTGTGTGTGTGTGTGTGTGTGTGTGTGTGTGTGTGTGTGCGTGCGTGTGTGTGTGGTGTGTGTGTGTGTGTGTGTGTGTGTGTGTGTGTGTGTGTGTGTGTGTGTGTGTGTGTGTGTGTGTGTGTGTGTGTGTGTGTGTGAGTTTGTGTGTGTGTGTCTAAATTCACTATTGTGAACAGACATTAAATAAAGATTCCATTCCATACTCCCCTACGACCGAGCATAGGGTCGAGGGACTCTCTCTCTCTCTCTCTCTCTCTCTGGTTTTTTTTTTTTTTTTTTTTTTTTTTTTTTTAAACTTACGCTTCTGCTTGTCTGTCCAGCCATTTTTCAGAAGAGACAGCAGTTTCGCCATGATCCACAGCATGACACAAGATGGTGATGAAGTGTGCATTGCTGTCTGCAGCGGTGAGAGTGGAACTAATCTTCTGCAGCGCTTGTCCCACCTTCACCATTCGTTCCCGTTGCTTAGAATAATTCCTAAGCCGTCTCATCGCCCGAAAAGCCTCTGTAAACAGAGAGACAGACAGACAGACAACAGACAGACAGACAGACAGACAGACAGACAGACAGAGACAGACAGACAATGATGTCAAACTTCAGAACACTTCATAACTTAAGGATACCCGCATTTACAGCAAGTCCCACTGGACCTGGTATATGGCATGGCGACTTTCCAGGCTGCTCAGCTTCATCTTGCTATGGAGAACTCTGTTGACTAACCTGATAATTTACTTTATAGCGTATGGCATTCACCTCGTTGATTAGGGTATGGTGTTCAGCTCGCTGTACTCGTATAAGTATGGTGTTCAGCTCCTTGTATAGGTATGGTGTTCAGCTCCTTGTATAGGTATGGTGTTCAGCTCCTTGTATAGGTATGGTGTTCAGCTCCTTGTATAGTATGGTGTTCAGCTCCTTGTATAGGTATGGTGTTCAGCTCCTTGTATAGGTATGGTGTTCAGCTCCTTGTATAGTATGGTGTTCAGCTCCTTGTATAGGGTATGGTATTCAGCTCCTTGTATAGGGTATGGTGTTCAGCTCCTTGTATAGGTATGGTGTTCAGCTCCTTGTATAGATATGGTGTTCAGCTCCTTGTATAGGGTATGGTGCTCAGCTCCTTGTATAGGTATGGTATTCAGCTCCTTGTATAGTATGGTGTTCAGCTCCTTGTTTAGGTATGGTGTTCAGCTCCTTGTATATGTATGGTGTTTCAGCTCCTTGTATATGTATGGTGTTCAGCTCCTTGTATATGTATGGTGTTCAGCTCGTTGTATAGGTATGGTGTTCAGCTCCTGTATAGGTATGGTGTTCAGCTCCTTGTTTAGGTATGGTGTTCAGCTCCTTGTATAGTATGGTGTTCAGCTCCTTGTATATGTATGGTGTTCATCTCCTTGTATAGGTATGGTGTTTAGCTCCTTGTATATGTATGGTGTTCATCTCCTTGTATAGGTATGGTGTTCAGCTCCTTGTATATGTATGGTGTTCAGCTCCTTGTATAGGTATGGTGTTTAGCTCCTTGTATAGGTATGGTTTCAGCTCCTTGTATAGGTATGGTGTTCAGCTCCTTGTATATGTATGGTGTTCATCTCCTTGTATAGGTATGGTGTTCAGCTCCTTGTATATGCATGGTGTTCAGCTCCTTGTATAGGTAGGGTGTTCAGCTCCTTGTATATGTATGGTGTATCAGCTCCTGTATATGTATGGTGTTCAGCTCCTTGTATATGTATTGTGTTCAGCTCCTTGTATGGGTATGGTGTTGAGCTCCTTGTATATGTATGGTGTTCAGCTCCTTGTATAGGTATGGTGTTCAGCTCCTTGTATATGTATGGTGTTCAGCTCCTTGTATATGTATGGTGTTCAGCTCCTTGTATAGGTATGGTGTTCAGCTCCTTGTATATGTATGGTGTTCAGCTCCTTGTATAGGTATGGTGTTGAGCTCCTTGTATAGGTATGGTGTTGAGCTCCTTGTATATGTATGGTGTTCAGCTCGTTGTATAGGGTATGGTGTTCAGCTCCTTGTATAGGGTATGGTGTTTAGCTCCTTGTATAGGTATGGTGTTCAGCTCCTTTTATAGCATGGTGTTCAGCTCCTTGTATAGGTATGGTGTTTAGCTCCTCGTATAGGTATGGTGTTCAGCTCCTTGTATAGGTATGGTGTTCAGCTCCTTGTATAGGTATGGTGTTCAGCTCCTTGTATAGGTATTGTGTTCAGCTCCTTGTACAAGGTATGGTGTTCAGCTCCTTTGTGTAGGGTATGGTGTTCAGCTCCTTGTAGGTATGGCATTCAGTCTGAATAAATGAGTAAGTAAGTAAGTAAGTAAGGCGTGTGTAGATAAATAAACAAATAAGAAATGAAAATAAAAAACAACAGTAAACACATGCCCACACACAGACGTACACACGTATATGTATACATTCATACATACACACCCACATCCACATAGCATGATGGCCGACAACAGCAACAACAATAGCAACAGCAACAACAACATCAAAGAAGAAACACACACACACATATATATATAGCATGACAAACTTATAGACAGATCTATACAACAATCAACAAAAGCCCACAAACACACACACAGACGGTATGATAAACTTGCTTGTTCTCCAGTTGTATTTTTTATTAGAATAAGCACACTACACAGACTGACGAAAAGTACGTCATATACGTAGGCCTATGCACTAAACACTACATGAAACACAAATTTCCAACATATTTGCCAAACAGAAACTTAAAGTTTATAGCAAACTAAAGGATACGGAGCAGCCAACATCAGCAGTTTATTAATTACTCTTTCAGAATTAATCTGAGCAATAAACTGCGACATTCAAAGCATGGTCATGAAAACGAGGATGCCTCCACCTGCTCCAAGAGTCAGTCACGGAATAACTTAGCCAGTGGAGCTTCGTCATTCACGATTCATTGTAAAAAGTTACCACAAAAAAGTTACCACAAAAAAGTTACCACAAAAAAGTTACCAAAACTGTCTTTATTTGATCTAGATCGAACATTCTCACGTCTAAGGTCTAAAGCTCAAGAGTCTTGGCTCAAATGGGAAATCAGTGTCGACCACTCACTGCACAACTGTCAGCCCGTCCAAAGACATGGATAGAGATTGGCATCACGCCCTGCACTGCTATTATATACATCTCCGTATTCTAGTAGCAATACAATACAATACAATACTTTATTTTGTATAGCGCAAAATCTTGATAAAATCAAATCTAAGCGCTAAAACAGACACACACGCACGCGCGCGCACACACACACACACACACACGCACACGCACACGCACACGCACACGCACACGCACACGCACACGCACACGCACACGCACACGCACACGCACACGCACACGCACACGGCTCAAATGGGGAGAAAGAATAAAAGCAATGGAAAATTATAGACAGCATATTATATACAATTATATATTACAATGTGATTCCCCTCCGAGTGGAGACAGGCTGCAGAGGGGATTGAGTGAGGTCAGGATTTTATGCAGAGGAGAAAAGGTGAGTTTTGAGAGCGGATTTGAAGGAGACAAAAGTAGGTTGCTGACGGACTGAGAGAGGAAGTTTGTTCCAGGAGAGCGGACCAGAAACAGAGAAGGCTCGAGGACCATAGGTATTGAGCTTAGTGCATGGAAAGCGAAAAGTCAGAGGATCGGAGGCAGAGCGGAGGGTACGTGAGGGAACATAGATCTCAAGTAGGCTTGACAGGTAATCAGGGGCTGCGTTATTGAGGCTTTTGTAGCACATGGTGTCTAGTTTGTACTGTATGCGCTTTGATACAGGGAGCCAGTGAAGTTGTGCCAGGAGAGGAGATATGTGGTCAGCTTTTTTCTTTTTTAGTACAAGGCGTGCAGCATTGTTTTGAATGCGCTGTAGGATGTGAATGGTGGAGGCAGGAAGACCAGACAGGAGTGAATTGCAATAGTCAATGCGAGACATTATGAAGGAGAGAACGAGTTTTGCAGTTGTTTCGACAGAGAGATATTTCCTGATCAAGCTTATACGATAGCAGGCATCTTGGTACACAGTGTGCTGTGGAGGGCCCCATAAAGTATATAACTATAAATACAAATGATTGTAGAGCTCTGTATAACTAGGTATAGTGGCTTGTGCATACACAGGCTAGACTGCCCTTTGGCAGCGAGACAAGTGATATACCAGCGAGTTACTAAATTGCTAATCTCTCTCTATTTACATCTTGACCCTACCACTCCGACGGAAACCGGAGTGTGGTCAACAACCTTGGACGGCTAATAAAAAGCATACAAAGTGGTTGTAATAGTCACAAAGATAGAGATGGTGTGTGTGTGTGTGTGTGTGTGTGTGTGTGTGTGTGTGTGTGTGTGTGTGTGTGTGTGTGTGTGTGTGTGAGTGCTTTCGTGCCTGCCTGAGTGGGCACATATGTGTGTGTACGTGTATGTATAGGGGGGAAGGTACTCATTTTAAATCAGTCATGTCAGTCAAATTAAAACTGTCAGCTATGTAGGCCTATGCAGACAGAAACATATGATATTTTAAATATAATCACAGCCTATTGAAAGTAAACAAAATGTGGAAACGCATACTACAGACATTCTCAAAGAGCTTTGTCGCATTAAAAAAAAAAAGAAAAAAAAAAGGGTATGATGATCGAATCATCTATCAAGCCTGAATTGCAAAAGAATCAGAAACAGGAGTACACCGAGAACAAATATTGTAGTTGAAATGTGATAATGTGAACAAAATGGTTGTTCGCACACAGACACACACGCACCCATGCACGCTTTGGTCAAACACGTTACCTCGCTGGTTTTCACCAGTATATGCAGATATTGCAGTGTCTTTCGCTTGTGAACATTTTGATGCAAGGAACTCGTACTTTTTCTCAATCTTTGCTTGAACATCATTCAGTCTGGCAAGGATATTCTCGGCGAAATGGCTCATTTTCACACGTGTACATCTATGTTATGCAGCCAATGAAATCGAAAGTAGCGAAGACTAAAGTTTGTAGACAAATTATCAGTATTTGATGATTATATCTTTATGCTATATCGTTGGTGAATAGCAAGCAATACACATCGGAAACTTTCTAATGTTTAATCTTACAATGTGTTTAATTAAAAATGATTGCGAAATGTTTTCACGTGTCTGTGACTCACAGACAGTAAGGGAAGCAATCACCGCTTCGTCATTCTACTAAGATTAACCCGTCTATAAATGTACACCAATCAGAGACAAATATTAACGCATCTTTAAATATAGCAGCCAATCAGAAACGGCAAGCTAGAGTTTCGAGTTGAGATCGTCTGCCTCGCCGATGTTAATATTGACAGACAGAACGCGAGGTCGTGTTGTGTGTTTGCTTCTAATCTTTGATCTGCGTTAAGTTAACTAACACCATGAGTGGTAAAAAAACAGGTATCATGGCGAGACTTTTCGGTTTTGGAAAGAAGGATAAAGCCCCCACGGCCCAGGAAGGGATTCAAAGATTGCGTGAAGTTGAAGAGATGTTGCTGAAGAAGTCAGACTTCCTTGAGAAAAAGATAGAAACAGAACTCGCCATTGCAAAGAAGAATGGGACGAAGAACAAGAGAGGTTAGTATGGTTACGAAATTTCGAACGAGTTTTTCAGATTTTTTAACGTCATCAGAAAATTTAGAACTCAAGGGATAAGAGAACTGTCATTTGATTTGTTGGAGACAGTTATTTCGCTGGCTTAGCATCATATTCATAATAAACATTACTTACACAGTACGATATTGATAATTTGATAGTATCATAATCATACATTATAGTTTATTAGTTAGGCCTAATCTTAAGGTTAATAGCCTTACGTTGTAACGTTATCATGGTTATGGTTATCATTTATGGCTGATCACTTTACAGCCTGTTCAGTAGGCAAAATAGGATTAAGGATACCAATAATACCATGATTTGATCATATCATCATCATGGCTGACATGGACAAAATGAAAGCCAGAAACTGAGAAAGGCCCAACCATTCAGTTATGTGAACAACAGAAAGGTATTCATTGTTACATTGTATGCATACTCCAGACGTAGCTTGTTTTGGCGTTGAAGAACTGTCTGTTCCTTGCATTATACAGAAACACACACACAGTCAGTGACACAATGCGTGAGAAACACACACTTTTACTTATTTGTTTGTTAATTTTTGTTTGTGATTGTTTCCACTGTAAAGGTTTGATTTTTTAAACTTAACTGATTATCTGATAAGAGACACACACACACACACACACACACACACACACACACACACACACACACACACACACACACACACACACACACACACTTACTCACTCACTCACTCACTCACTTACAATAGCCGAATAGGGCCTGTGTGTGTATAAAATAATGAAAGAGCATTTTCATTGTTGTTTGATTCTTATGTAATATCTTTGACTGTGCTGAGACTTTTGAATTCATGTAGGCCTGATATTTTTTTTTAACCATGGTATGACATTGTTTACTTGTTTTGGTTATTTTGTGCTCATTTGTTTTTGTTGGGGGTAGGGAGGACTATTATGCCTATATGCATATTAATCCCTGTCATCTGGTATCTTTCCCTTTTCCTTCAAATCTGCCCTGGTCAGACCTCTTTTAAAGAAACCTAGTCTTGACCCCAATAACCTCAAAAACTATCGACCTGTTTCCAACCTACCTTTCTTATCCAAAGTCCTTGAAAAAATTGTTCTCGCACAGATCTCTGATCATATCACCGCCAACAACCTCTCTTACCCTTATCAGTCGGCTTATCGCACTGGACACAGCCCTGAAACTGCTCTTGTAAAAATTGCAAATGATATTCTGACTGCTCTTGATCAAAATCAAATCTCTCTTCTATCTCTCCTTGATCTCTCGGCTGCATTTGACACCATCGACCATTCTATCATGCTCACACGTCTCCATAAAGTGTTCGGTATCTCTGACATCGCTCTGTCTTGGTTCCAGTCCTACCTTTCCAATCGCACTCAAACAGTCTCTGTCTGTTGTTCATCCTCTGCACCCGCTACCCTCCAGTTTGGTGTGCCCCAAGGCTCTGTTTTAGGTCCCATCCTATTTGTGCTGTACACACAACCCCTCTCTGAAATTATGCGACTTCACTCTATGTCCCATCATAGCTTTTCTGATGACAACCAACTCTATACTTCTGGTTCCCTCCCACAACTGCCCTCTATAATCAGACAAACCCAAGGCTGCATTTCTGATGTTCACTCCTGGATGACTGTAAACAAACTTCAACTCAACCCCATTAAAACTCCCACCACATTGGCTAAGTGTTCTTCCCTTCCTCTGTCTGTCTCTCTGCTTGGATCTGACATTCCACTATCTTCCACTGTCCGCAATCTTGGAGTCACTCTTGATAACACCCTGTCCTTTGAAAAACACGTCCAGAATGTTTGCAGATTATGCTATCTTGAGATACGCAGAATTTCTTCTATTCGCAATATCCTCTCTGTCGAAGCCACCAAAACTCTCCTCTGTGCCTTTGTTCTCTCTCGTCTCGACTACTGCAACTCCCTCCTCTCGGGCTGTCCTTTCTCTCTCATTCAAAAGCTTCAAAAAGTTCAAAACAATGCTGCTAGGCTCATCTTCAGAAAATCTCGTTCCTCTCATGTCACTCCTCTTCTAAAATCTCTTCACTGGTTACCTGTTGAAAAGAGAATTCGCTACAAGATTGCTTTGTTATGTTTTAAGTCTCTCAACGGTCTTGCACCCCCTTACATCTCTGACCTCCTCCATCTGTACACCCCCTCTCGTCAACTTCGTTCCTCGGCTGATACTCGTACCTTCCGCATACCATTCTGTCGCACTAAAACTTATGGTCAACGCTCCTTTTCCTATCAGGCCCCTGTAATCTGGAATCAGCTCCCTGTCTCTGTTCGCCACTCTGCAACTCTCACTTCTTTCAAGTCCTCTCTGAAAACCCATCTCTTCCAGTCCCTCTCATGATACTTATAAAGACTCTACCACCTAACTTCCCCAAATCCCCCCTTGTTGTCTTTTGAGCCTTGAATGTCGGCTGGTGTGTGTGTGTGCGTGTGTGTGTGTGTGTGTGTGTGTGTGTGTGTGTGTGTGTGTGTGTGTGTGTGTTTGGTTGTGTCTGCGTGATACCTGTAAGCGCTTAGGGCTCTTGTTTTCATCAGATTAGGCGCTATATAAATGCTCTTTATTATTATTATTTATTAATCTTTATGTATAAATTCTGGATTTTTGTGACATTTTGTTTGATAAGTTGCACCAGTTTAATCATTTTGCATTTTCTATTTGAGCTAGCCTATGTATTTTGTTACTTGAGTTTCATTCATGATTTGTTTGTTTTAATTATTTCCACACTGAGTTGCCTTTTTCTGGTATGTCAGTACAACTCTAATGTTAACCAGAATGAAGTCTCCAAAACAACTTTTTAGTTTAGACATCATTTTTTGAAACCTTCATCTATATTACTAATAATTTTCTTTCTTTCTTTTTTTTTTGGTATGATACCTACTTTACTTAGTCTTTGTCATTAGCATGCAATGAAGGGTGTGCTTATTGCAAATGTTGCTCATTTTAGGGTAGAAATTCAGGGCTAGGGAAAAGGTCTGTGCTCATTAAGACATGGGCATTCCATTTGGTCCTCTTTTTATCCACTGGACGAGGCGGCAGGGAAGTTTTTAGTCCTGTTTTTATTATCCATTGTTTAGTGTTTGTGATCTGTTTGTGACAGTGCGTTCGCGCTTGACAAAGGCCGGTTGGCCGAAAATTTGCGCTTGTTTTGTCTTGTTTTGTTAAATACGCGCTTACATTGGTTTTCTTGTTCTTCTGGTCTGTGGGCTAGTAGATTTTAAATCCACAAGCCCAGGCCTGAGAAGGATTATACTTGTTGCAAAGTTTTCTTTTTCCAGCTGAAAACGTGATGGGATATTGAAAGTATCTGTAGGCTAGTAGATCTTGAAATCAATAGGTCAGTTGGCATGTAGAAAATTTCATCTTCCTCATGACTAGGAAGGATATAGTCCCTGCCTATGGGAAACTTTACTAATTTTAGCAGGGAAAAAATGGACTTGTGAAAATATCTGTAGGATAGCAGATCTTAAGATGCACTAGCCTGGCTGGTTTATGGAAAAAAAAAAATTTTTCCAGGCCAAGGTTACAGAAACACAGCCAAGGCAACCACCCCCCCCCACCACCACCACCACCACCCACTGACATACATACACACTCACACATAGAATCATGGACACATAACTATCCTGTATACCATTTGGTACCTTGTAATGGCTGCATACTCTTTTCCTTATATCTTATTCGCAGTACAGATGTGTCTTGTATCTCAATCTGTAGTGTAACAGAGCCAAAATTGTGGCATGTTCTAATACTGTAATAGAAATGCTAATTAATCATTTACAATTACATCTCTGACACATAATTACACAGTGAACATTACAACAGTTTAATCACAGTTCAAAAGCTCAATAATTTAACCACTTATGCTTTCACAGACTAATGTTTTCACAAACTAATATAACTACAAATATCCAAAATGTTTCACTATGATTGCAGTGTAATTGTAGACTTGTTTTTAATCTATTGAATTATCACAGATTGATTGGTTTCACAGTAAACATGATTTTTTTCAGCTTTTTGTGTATGTATAGTATGTATATATAAAAATATACATACATATAGATATATAGATATATAACTTGTTCTTTTGTTCACCATCTACACACTCAGGCTGCATCTGGTGATGAAAGTGGCTGTTTTGGGGTTGTTCTTTTTTTATTTTGTTTTGTTTTTCATCATACTGGCTGCCATGGAGCTTGTTGCTCAGTTGAGGGTGGTGGATCCTGTTGAAACACAGAAGGGACCTTGATCGACAAGCACCTTTCTTGTCTGATGCAGATGACCGTTGATGAGACATCTTCATTATATTGCATGGTACCATGATTGTTAGAAGGTGCCTGCAGGCCTGGTACCTCTGATTTCAATCCTGTAGGTCTTCTATAGGGATTACCCTGTCCTCAGCTTACAGCTAAAAGACTTGTAGTTTGAGTGCAAGGGGCCCCTTAGGGTTTTGCTGGCTCTAGTCATATCCACTTGATGGCTCCATCATAGGACATACAGGTATTTTCTAGAGTAACCTTGCCAAGTGCCACCCTGCACATCCTGATAGAAACCATCACATGTCAGTCTAGGATTACCTATTCATTCTGGCAAGCCTGGCTTATTTCGCAGTTCCATAATCCGAACATCATCCACTGCCTGCATTATGCTGGGTTGGGGATGGAGGTAGGCTTTCTTAGTTTGGTAGCTATCTTAAAAAACATTATACATTTTTTTGTATGTGTATTTAAATTTATATTTCTTTTAATCTGACAGGTTTACTGTATGAATTTAAGTGATCGCCACAGACAGAGCATGTTGCCATTGTGGTTTGGTTTATGGTTTCTTTTACTTGTTCAGTGTCTGTATTATACTATATAGTGTCAGTGTTTGTTCTTGTATGCATTGTGCTTATATGTAAATACAAGGAAGTGCTCAAGGATGCTTATAATATGCACTGAGTCACTATACTGTCAGTGTTTGTTCTTGTATGCATTGGTTAAATAGTTTATTGTGCTTACACAACATAAGCTACTTTGGTAAAAAAACATTGGAAAGATAGGAAAGATAGGTGATTTCCCAGGCCCCACCCCTTGAAGACCAATTAGCCTTCTTGTCTTTCTGAAGTCTTGGTAAAAAAAAACACATGTGAAGGTGAATATAAATTTGAAGTGAGATAGTGGGGATGGGCGCCCCCCTTGTGGTGCTAGCCCCGGGAAAAATTGAGGTCTCTGCCACCTCACTCCCCTACGACCCCTAGGTTATGGAACTATCTGGGTAGGACCTCAGGACCTGGCCAGCTCGTGGGTTTATGTGCAGGCTTAAGGCTTGTGCCGTGATCATTCTAGATCTTCTCCATCACATAGCACCTGTGACGTTAGTGCATATGGAATTCATTCCAAGCATGGAGACATCATCTTAAGAAACTGAAACTGAAGCTGAAAGCGCTCAAGGATGCTCATATGCACTAAGTGCAGTCCGAAAATTGTGTCCTGGTCATAATCTCATGAACATTTGTTACAGTTGCCCTGCAGGCTTTGAAACGAAAGAAGCGGTATGAGAAACAGCTGCAGCAGATTGATGGCACGCTGTCCACCATTGAGTATCAGCGTGAGGCTCTGGAAGGATCCTCCACCAACGTTGAGGTCCTTAAAGTGATGGGAATTGCTTCCAAAGCCTTGGAAAAGGTCCACAGTGACCTGTAAGTAGCTTGTGCTCCAAACATAGGAGCAACAATAATGTAACTATTATTAATCATCATCATCATCATCATCATCATCATCATAATCATCATCATCATATTCGCATATGTATAAAATAAATAAGG
Source organism: Monoplex corrugatus (assembly GCA_030674185.1). NCBI lineage: Eukaryota > Metazoa > Mollusca > Gastropoda > Littorinimorpha > Ranellidae > Monoplex > Monoplex corrugatus. The sequence goes on from JAPXFY010000020.1 coordinate 63,930,836, forward strand.
ACTGCCAGTGGAAGCAGAGCCAGCTGTGCAGCGAGTCAGTCCGTTTCATGAAAATTTATTGAGGAAAAATTGAAATTATTTCTGTTCATCAAGTATGGTAGAACTAGATTCCTGTCTGTATTCATGAAAACTTTGTAAGTACATTCTATTCATAAACAAAACTCAAAGAACAAAATCATCATTTTACAGATAGTTGTTGCTAGATATGGAAAACTAAAATCATGTGCAATGACCATGTGGAAGACAAAGTACCAGATGGCGAGACGATCTAGAAAAGTTCAACAAACAATGGACTAGAACAGCAATTAACTGGCGACAGTGGCATGCGATGAGGAAGGCTTATGTCCAACAACAGACCGAAACAAGCTGAAGTGAAGTGAACTGAAGTTGCTAGGTATTCAGTAAGGCTGCTGGGCCATGGAAGCTCACGCCTCACGCCTCATGCCTCATGTGTGAATAGAAAAATGAACAGACGAGGTCTTTCTTGCACAGGGGCAATACAAGTCCACTCACGCTTCATGGTTCACGGTTCACATGTGAACAGAGAAGTGGGACTATTCACTTTTTTCTATGCGTGAAGTTGAAGCTCCTGGTTACCATCGTCCATTTCAATTCTTCCCACATGTAGGATGGATGACTACAAAGAAAAATTGATCGAGTTGGTCCGGACAAGGCCTCTCCTCTGGAATCCATGTGTGCCTGACTACAAGGACAAAGATAAAAAAACCAAAAAAAACCCCACAGGTTTGGGAAGACTTGGCAAAGATTCTGAACGAACCCAAAGTTAAGGAGATGATGGAATGTATGGTGGAATTCTCCTCGTGATTCTGTAAGTAACAAATGTTCTCGGCATCATATGCTTTGTCACTTTCACTTCCTCTTCCTGGGCAAGAGCAAAATCAGGAAGTCTTCTTCGTCGGAAGAATCCATCTTCGGAAAAAGAAACAAACCACAAATATTGTCACTGATCAATTGAGCAAACAGCACTGTATTCTGGTGCCATCAACACAAAACAGACGCTTGAGCAGTGAGGCATGAGCTCCTGTGGCCCAGTGCATGAAATGTGAGGCATGAAGCATGAGGCGTGAGATGTTAAGCATGAGTTTCTATGGCCCAGCAGTCTAACATACTTTACATAGTGTTTCTCTAAGGGCCGAATGGAAGAGGAAAGTAGTTATATTATTGTTTCACACACTTTTCTGAACTACCATAGTTAATATTTTGGAGTTTCATTTGTTCAGAATTTGCATTTTCACTGGAACAGTTTGTTGTTGCTGTTATTAGTGTATTTTGTTTGCTCCTAGATGATCTAATTATTCTGGTAAAAGATCCAGTTATGTGTAACATGTTTTTATCATGTTCATTCTGTTCTGTTACTTTAATATTTCCTCTGACAATGCTTGTGTAACATAGATTGATGACCAAATTAGTGAATGGATGCAGTATAACATAAACATGAGACTATGTTTCCAGCATTTGGTGTCAGCATAAAATTCTAGACTTGCTCCTGAGCGCTTGACTTTAGCCACAATCCACAGTGTTGAAATTAAACTTAAATCACCCAGTTCAATATCCATTTTGTTTTGACCACTATGATAATATACTTATCTTTAATAATATATATATATGTTGTTTTTATCATTTTAGTTTCTCTTGGATGTGTGTATGACCGTAGTTTGTCCACACAGCACAGTCTGCACACTTTATTTTCGGTAGGCATGCACGCAAAGTGTTTTCATGTTTCTGTAAGCCGGCCACTGACATAACTTAAGATTATTTAACATGCATATACGAGTCTCGTATATTTGATATTTGGCATGCATACACACACACATGAAGGGCGGCTGTGTGCCAGCAGGTCTGCACACATGTTAACATATGATATTGGAAAAGTCTTCATCTTTTTTTTACCCATGAGGCGGAGATGATTGAACCCAGGACCTTCTGATTGGAAGTCTGACATACATACTCATTTGACCGCTAAACCCGTCAGCTTTAATGTTTGAGATCGGATATAGATCCTGTCCCCCTTCAATTTCAGGCCTTGCCAGCCATGCCAGTTTTGCTTTGACATTCATGAAGCACATTTTACTTCAGATAATCAATCATAAAGTGAGCAGAGTTTGGGCATGACACATTTTTTATGGAACTGTCAGCTCTGTAATAAATTCATCTTACCAGTTCCAAGTTCCCATATCTCGCACAATAAGGCCAACATGCTAACACTCCACTTCCAGCTGCTATCATATTGTTATTATTAGAAATAATGCTACCTGTATTTATTCTTTTTCTTGTATAAATCATTATTATCATTCCCTAATCTAGTAATAAATATTACTTGTGTTGTAGGTGAAGTAACTATTGTTTGTTATCAGATTAGGGAATGATAATAATGATTTATAAAAGTAAAAGCATAAACAGAGGTAGCATTACTTCTAATAATAACAATATGATAGCGGCTGAACTTAGAGTGTGAGTATCTTGGCCCTATAGTGTGAGTACAAACCCAGCTGGGGCAGAAATACATGTAAATTTTAGTATGGTACACCATATGGTAGGCTACATGATATTGTCAGAACTTTTGTCCAACTTCTTTCAGTGCAGCTTTAATTGGCAGTGATACAATTTTAATATTAAAATACAAAATAATCTGAAATTCTTTGAAAAGCCAAGCTGTTCTTTTAAAATTATAGTTGTGACAAGTGTTACACTGTGTTTATGTACATATTGTTTGACATGGAAAGATTGAAACATGTTTCATTTCATGTTTCCTGAAAATCCTGACAGGAATAGGTAAACAGCACTTGTCAGTAAATGTCAGATTCATTGGCGAAGTTTTGTGTATGCACATCATGTCTCTGTAATGTTTTCTCAAGTAAATTGAGGCAGAAGGTGCAGCACTGCTTTAGATTTGGTAGTTCATTTTAGTAATAGCTGTTTTTTCTTCTTTACTCTTCTCTAAACGTAAAATTCTCTTTCCTGCTTTACTCTTCTCCCAAAAGCCATATAAATATGTCTTTTCTCCACTTTCAATAAATTGTCTTTTCTCTTACTCTTCTCAAACTAAAATTGTCTTTTCTGCTTCACTCTTCTCTAAATGTAAAATTGTCTTTTCTACTTTACTCTTCTCCAAACATAAAATTGTCTTTTCTGCTTCACTCTTCTCTAAATGTAAAATTGTCTTTTCTGCTTTCACTCTTCTCCAAAGTAAAATTGTCTTTTCTGCTTCACTCTTCTCTAAATGTAAAATTGTCTTTTTCTAAAATGGTCTTTTCTACTTTACTCTTCTCCAAACGTAAAATTGTCTTTTCTGCTTCACTCTTCTCTAAACGTAAAATTGTCTTTTCTGCTTCGCTCTTCTCTAAATGTAAAATTGTCTTTTCTAAAATGGTCTTTTCTACTTTACTCTTCTCCAAACGTAAAATTGTCTTTTCTATTTTGCTCTTCTCCAAATGTAAAATTGTCTTTTCTTACTTTATCTTTCTCCAAATGTAAAATTGTCTTTTCTTACTTTACTCTTCTCCAAATGTAAAATTGTCTTTTCTTACTTTACTCTTCTCCAAATGTAAAATTGTCTTTTCTTACTTTACTCTTCTCCAAACGTAAAATTGTCTTTTCTATTTTGCTCTTCTCCAAATGTAAAATTGTCTTTTCTTACTTTACTCTTCTCCAAATGTAAAATTGTCTTTTCTTACTTTACTCTTCTCCAAATGTAAAATTGTCTTTTCTATTTTGCTCTTCTCCAAATGTAAAATTGTCTTTTCTTACTTTACTCTTCTCCAAATGTAAAATTGTCTTTTCTTACTTTACTCTTCTCCAAATGTAAAATTGTCTTTTCTGTTTTACTCTTCTCTAAACGTAAAATTGTCTTTTCTACTTTACTCTTCTCCAAACATAAAATTGAATTTATAGTTATACAAAATGTGATGATAAGTCAACAGCAGCATTCCAAATCAAAGGAAATTTGAACGGTGATGGGTGGAGCAATTTTCCGTGATATTGGGTATCTTATACATATGGGTGGGTGGATGTGTGATAACAGATACAGTTTGGCCTATCCACTGTACCAAACGCGGGATTGGTAACAAAATTTTCATTGTGCCTGTGTTATTTCTGTCACATCATTTAACCCTTTGACTCCCGCACCCTATCCACCAATTGCAAAAACTTAACCCTTTGACTCCCGCACTCTATCCACCAACTGCAAAAACTTAACCCTTTGACTCCATCACCCTATCCACCAGCTTTCTGCAGGATGTTGGCGGACAGGGTGAAGGATTCAAAAGGTTAAGTTTTTGCTTTGCCAGCATGGTTGATAATGCAGGATGCTGGTAGACAGGGTACGGGAGTCAAAGGGTTAAGGTGAGTACAGTACCCTGCTTTTGTTCAAATGGGTATGTTGTGTGTTGACAGGGATGTGGACAAGGTCTGTGAGCTGATGGATCAGGTGGCTGAGCAGCAGGAGGTTGCCAAAGAAATTGATGAGGCCATTTCTAGACCTGTTTTCGGTCAGGACATAGACGATGTGAGTACCAAACACTAGTCTGTTAAGAGTTAACGTTTCTCTGATATTGCCAATAGAGTTTCAGGGTATAGTTTCCTTAGACCATGAATAACAATTTGAAAATAAATGGTAGTTGATTCCCACATTTAACAAGTTACATTCTAACCAAAACACACACACACACACACACACACACACACACACACACACACCACACACACACACACACACACACACACACACACACACACACACACACACACACATATGTGCGGATGCTTGCACACTCATACCTACACATAGACTCAGTAATGACAATATTTATAAAGCACTATCTAAATCTCAGTCTGTAAATCAAATCAAAGGGCAGGTACTCATTTTTCCCTCAGATATTTACTCACAGTGACAAAAAACAACTCAACTCATTTCAGACAAATTCTTAGATAACTCATTACAGCAAAGTGTTACACAGTGCTAACTTCCAAGTATGCTTCGTAACAACCAAATGATTTCAAAACTTGTTCAGGTCAATGATTTCTCAATCCATTCTGTGTTCTGTGATTTGTTTTCCTTTATCACTCTTCCATTCTTCATTTGATTTGTGTTTAGCTGTCTTTATCAGTTTATGTGTATCCTAATGTAGAAACTGTAAGTAAATCAATGATATAGGTGTTAAAACCTCAGACAGTGGGTTTAACCCTTTGACTCCCGCACCCTATCCACCAACTGCAAAAACGTAACCCATCAACTCCCTCACCCTATCCACCAGCTTCCTGCAGGAAGCTGATGGATAGTGCAAGGGAGTCAAAGGGTTAAGTTTTTGCTTTACCAACATGGTTGACAATGAAGGATGCTGGTGGACAGGATGCGGGAGTGAAAGGGTTAAACTACTCACGTAATAAAATGGCATCTTTTCTGACAGATTTTTTCTTTTGTGTGTGGGTATGGGTGGGTGCATGCATGCAGGTGTGTGTGTGAATCATTTTTGCATAGTTTTAGTGTTTGATTCCATCTCATTCGCTGTCAAAACTGTGGCAACTTGTTTCTTTACAAATTTTTTTTTGGCCTGTTTTCAACATGACTGCCACTTGATGGCTTAGGCAACATATGGTCAATTTCCATTCAGCTTGCCGTGTGTCCCTTATTGGGCGTTAGGCGGATACAATACATATAAAACACAGGCTAATAGGGTCTCAGTACCTGGCCAGCTCATGGGTTTATGTGCAGGCTTAAGGCTTGTGCCATGATCACATACACATGGCACCTGTGACGTTAGTGCATATGGAATTTGTTCCGAGCACGGAGACGTCTTCTGGGGAAGCTTAAACTGAAACTCGCCATGTTATAAGCCAGTCTGTCTAGAATTGAAATTATAGTGGTGGTTTTCGTCCCACTATCTGTTTTCAAACCCTTTTTTTTAGGCAGTCTCAGGCCAGGATGATGCTGGCCTGAGGTAGCAGAATCTGAATGAATTAAGGGTACAAAGGGTATGCGCACTTGGAAGGAGAAGACAGGAGGGAAGGGGGTGGTTGGGATGTGAAGGGAGAAATCACTGCTGGATAGAAAGATATCCTGAAGTTGTATTTCAAGAAAGAAAAGTAGTTTGTAACTGTCCAAGAACAAGGAAAACTTATTCCATTTGTATGGACCAGACACAGAAAATTGACAGTGACCAGTTGTAGAAAATCATTATCGGAGAGCATGTGGACGAATAGAGTCAGGAACAGAACGGAGAGGCTGGGCAAGAGTGTACATTCAGAGGTGGCTGCAGAGATAAGTCAGTGCAAAATCATTACTCCATTTGTAGCAGAACGTATTGATTTTGTATAAAATTCTTTGAGTTACAGGCAACTAGTGGAGAGTTGGTAGGGGGGACAGGGTGGTGGTTTGTCTTGCTGACCATGTGGGTTGCTTTGTGTGAAGGATGAGTTGTTGGCTGAACTGGAGGAGATGGAGGAGGAGGATGTCAAGAGCAAACTGACTGACGTGGGAGGCAATGTGCCTGATATACTGCCTGCTGTCCCGTCTGAAGAACCCTTCTCGTCAAAGAAACCAGTGGGTCAGTATTACTTCTATCACATATAGAAGCATTCTTTTATTATTCATGATTTGTGCGTGTGTGTGTGTGTGTATGTATGTGAGGGGGAGAGAGAGAGATTGCATGTGTGTGTGTGTGTGAGAGAGAGAGTATGTGTCTGTGTGTGTGTATGTGTCTATGTGTATACGTGTACCAATTTTCACTAACTGCCTTTCACTTGTGAATGCACTGCATTCTGCCCAATTCTGGTGTGTGTGAGTGTGCGCACATGTGTGTATGAGAGATTCTAGTGTGTGTGAGTGTGTGTGTGTGTGTGTGGTGTGTGTGTGTGTGTGTGTGTGTGTGTGTGTGTGTGTGTGTGTGTGTGTGTGTGTGCATTTATTCAGAAATGTAACCTGCTTTACTGTTTTTACCAGCAGTATCAAGAGTTATTCTTTTGTTGTTGTTGTACTTGTTGTTGTTGCAGTATTTAGAGTTTCATGTGTTCATCCTATGGCATTCACATTTCAAAAATGGAGTCTAAACAGAAGAGAGGTTTTGGGTTTTTTTGTATACTGATCTGTGATCACATATTAAGAGAAACAATTGCCAGAATTACAATTTTACATTGCATTAAAATTTAAATGGAAATAATATATGACAAAACTTTAAAAACAAATGTAAAATTCCTGAAGGATTTAAATGTGTTCATAACAAGAACTTAGCTAAAGATAAAATAGTAAATACACTGCAATGTAGGCTACAATGCACTGCATATGTGTGCAGATGATATGCTCTTTTCATGGGATCATGGCACTTAGTTTTCTTTGTGCTCACTTTTTTTTGGTCCCATTTTCTACACTACTGCTGGGACAGTTTTTACTATCGTTTGGTGATGATGAGGAGGAAGAAGATAATCATTATTCTATGGAGTTCTGTCTATGATTGAGTTTGCATGCCAGAGCTGTACTCTACACTTACTATTATAATATTTTCTGGCGTAAACCAGGCCCGAGAGATAAGACACCTGTAGTGTTGGCGGAAGATTTGAGCAGCATGCTCGGCGATACATCCCAGTGTTCCCAATGAGCCCATAGCATTCTTAACTCTGGTAGGAGCTATTTTGGGGCCAAAAAATTCCACAATGATTTTGAAAGGTCAAATGGAGATCAAACCTACAACGTTCCAATTGCTAGTCCATTGTGCTAACCACTACACCATGGTGATTGGTCAGATAAATATACTTTGTACATACTCACATAACACCCCACACACACACACACACACACACACACACACACACACACACACACACACACACACACACACACACACATGCAAACACACACATATGAAAACACACACATACACATGCACATATGCACACATGTGCACGCACACATACAAACACACACACATATGCAACACACACACACACACACACACACACACACAAAGAGAGAGAGAGAGTAAATACCAGACTACAGCAGAACAGTAATAAAAAATCAGTATTTCAGTTGTTTACCTACTCCTTGTTAATTCAGTACAGCTGCCTTTTACTTTATTCCATTTCTTTTCAGTGTGAAAGCATACTGCTTTGGCAACTTAGTGCAAAGCTCTCTGTCTAGTCTGTGTGCCTTCTTTTTCCAGTCTATAAATCTGAGTCTGGATACAGTCTTCACATACATAGAAACTGACACCATACAGATGGTATATAATTTGACAGTGACGCTGTCCAGAATGTACATGCATACACTTACTCATTATCTACACAGAAAAAATTTTGAAAGCAGCTTTAAGTTAGATGTAAGATGATAAGATCCCACAAGGACCAATCACTTACAATATAATTTTTTAATGTTTCAGCCCGTAAAGAAGATGATGACGACATGCAGGAACTGGCCGCCTGGGCATCATAGAGAAAGAGGAGCTGGTGTATTCAGCAAGCCTGTGTCTTTCTTTCTTTATTGACGTGGATTATGGATGTGGATATGGATAGAGACACTTGTACATGAGGCGACAGACATGATTGTTCAGATTGCATGGGCAATTTGGTGTAAGGTTTTTATACCACACTGGGCTTTTTACATAACACTGGGCTGATGTGTGTGATGGTAGGCAAGCAAGTGTAAGTATGTGTTTAGATTTGCATGGGCAATTTGGTGTGTTATTTTTTTTTTATATACCACACTGGGCTATGTGTGATGGTAGTCTGGTAGGCAAGCAAGTGTATGTGTTCAGATTGCATGGGCAATTTGGTGTGTGGTTTTTATACCACACTGGGCTGATGTGTGTGATGGTAGTCTGGTAGGCAAGCAAGTGTATGTGTTCAGATTGCATGGGCAATTTGGTGTGTGTGTTTTTTTTTTATACCACACTGGGCTGATGTGTGTGATGGTAGTCTGGTAGGCAAGCAAGTGTATGTATGTGTTCAGATTGTGTGGGCAATTTGGTGGGTTTTTTTTATACCACACTGGGCTGATGTGTGTGATGGTAGTCTGGTAGGCAAGCAAGTGTATGTATGTGTTCAGATTGCGTGGGCAATTTGGTGTGAGGTCTTTATACCGCACTGGGCTTTTTATATAACACTGGGCTGATGTGTGTGATGGTAGTCTGGTAGGTGAGCGAGTGTGAGTATGTGTGTGTGCAAGAGAGCATGGTTTTGCAGTTTGATCATGGTTATTGATGCATTTTCACCTTTGTTATTGATGACAAGCAATTTTGATTTCCTTTTTTTGCAGGTGGATTAACATTTCGACATGGTCATTTTTTAAAATCCACTAATCAGTTGTTGTTTTTTGTGATGAGATATTTGTGACGAGATCAAGTTTGTAAGTGATTTTTTATACTTATTACTGCTGGCATTGTCAAGTCCTCAAATCTTTTTTTTATCAATAAATGTGTTCTGTTTATAACAAGTCACGTTATCGCCAACATTTTTTCTGACTTATCACTGCTGTCAGTGACTAGAAGTTGAATAACTTGGGGTTCTCAAGTCATGAATAAAGTGAAATTGTATGTGTGTCTGTCTGTATGCACTTAAACTGATATAAAATTATATATATACATATATGTAGAGAGAGAGAGAGATCTGTTTTTATGTCCAGTTTCAGATATGAAAGTTTGATTTTGAATAGCACTCAGCATATGGAGCCAGTGTAAAGAGGAAATGGTACCGGTGGTTTATAAGAATAGTACAGTGTACTTACATGTTTGTCTGTACTGTGTGGTATTACTTTTCATAAGGTCAACATGTCTGATTTCACTGTGATCTTTTTTGTCATCAAAGGCAGTTGTACTTACTCAGTTAATGGCCTCCAGTGATAGTATTTTCACTTCAGATTGTTTAATCATAATTCACAATGCAAACAGTAGTATTCCTGTAGTAAAGATGATAATGTTTTATGTTCCCTAACTTTGAAGAAGGTCAGGTGCCCGTTCACAGCTGGGTAGACTGCAGGCTGCATGCTTATATAATGTTGCCACAATGTGATATACACCAATGCAGACTTGTGCAGGCTATTGGAAGGCGAGTGTTCTACCTTAGCACCAACCAGGGAATGCCCTGGATTTCATATAGATGTGCATTAAGATTGTGTGAATTGATGAATTTACGTTTTGAATAGTGAATTGCCGGTAGTAGCTTATGTTTTAAATGAACTAACTTATGTCTTAATGGCCATGACAAAGTTTGAATGGACAAACACTTCGATTTATTTGTTATTTTAAATCAAACAGCCACTTGAGATTAAACCTTTCTAAATGTATTCTAACATTGTTCTGTGGTTGCTTTAAGCATATGTGTCTACAAAAAAATAAAGTATAAATGATTTGACATGTTTGTCAAATGTAATGTTTGGTGTGAATTTGTCTTTGTCTTCTCAGCTCTTCCTATTAACAAATTTAATGCCTAAAATTAAAAACCAGTCAATGTGGCAAAATGGTTATCACAACACTTTGAACAAACTATTGGTTTGGTGGTCATGGATTCGAACACCCATCAATCCTAAAGATTACTGAGGGATTTTTCAATTCCTAGCCAGAGTTGAGAGTGCTACTTGGTTGTTGGGAAGACTGGGACCATACAGTCAGAATCTCCAGCCAGTGTATAAATGCGTCATTGAGGACGTTGCTCAGAATTCCTGACCAAAACCACAGGCGTATCTCTCAGGCCTGGTTGAGGCCAGAATATGTTACCCCTGTAATAAAAGTAAGAATTGAATGTAGTTCTGTCATGTAGTCTCAGAGCAGATTTAAATACCTTAACATCATTATTATCATCTTCATCCTTATCATATTGTATTGTGAAAAATTGTGTTAGATTCTGTGGGCCTTCATGCCTGCTATCATAAGTGACTTAGTTTTGGTGTTGATTTTTCCCCTCCCTGTTGGTTCATTTGATGGAGCCCTTGATTCAAGGTCTGTCTTGAGTTCAGTCCTAACTCATAACATTAAAAACTGGTGCATACACACAGAGAGACAGAAACGTGCACTCACACACAATGTACACACACACATGTACACATACACACACGAATGCACCAGCTTCCTCAACTGTATTGTGTGTTGATCATTTTGCTCAGACAGAATTACCAGTAGTTTATAAACTGTTGATCAGAAATAAACAGAGCATTAAAAGGGATGTTCATGCCTGAGGACTTCTACAGGTTATAGTCAAAAAGTAAAATATAGATGTTGATAAAAGTGTAATGCAATGATGTTTTAATGTGACATGAAAATGGCAAAAGTGCCATTTGCTCTTCTTTTATTTGGCTTGTAGAGTATGGTCAGCATGCTGTCTGTTGAATATGATGTGATGCCTGTCTGTCTGCTTTTCCTTTGGCAGATTTCATGCGACCAAGTCATTGCAGAAATGATAACGGTTCAAATGCCGACCAATCCCAAGATATTGTGGATTACATAAACGCCCTTTCTGCTCTACACAAATGTGTGTGTGTGTACTATCCAATCATTTTGCTTGGATGAGCTACACAAGACAGTCTATTCCATCCTCTATACAGTCTAGGCCTATGTATGTGCTACACAAGACAGCCTATATTCATCCTCTATACAGTCTAGGCCTATGTATGTGCTACACAAGACAGCCTATTTCATCCTCTACAGTCTAGGCATATGGATGTGCTACACAAGATGACCTACTACATCCTCTATACAGTCTTGGCATATAGATGTGCTACACAAGATGACCTACTACATCCTCTATACAGTCTTGGCATATGGATGTGCTACACAAGATGACCTACTACATCCTCTATACAGTCTTGGCATATAGATGTGCTACACAAGATGACCTACTACATCCTCTATACAGTCTAGGCCTATGGATGAGCTACACAAGATGACCTACTACATCCTCTATACAGTCTTGGCATATGGATGTGCTACACAAGATGACCTACTACATCCTCTATACAGTCTTGGCATATGGATGAGCTACACAAGACAGTCTATTTCATCCTCTATACAGTCTAGGCCTATGGTTGAGCTACACAAGACAACCTATTTCATCCTCTATAGTCTAGGCCTATGGATGTGCTACACAAGACAGCCGATTTCATCCTCTATACAGTCTAGGCATATGTATGTGCTACACAAGATGACCTACATCCTCTATACAGTCTAGGCCTAAGGTTGGGCTATACAAGACAACCTATTCCATCCTCTATACAGTCTTGGCATATGGATGTGCTACACAAAATGACCTACTACATCCTCTATAGTCTTGGCCTATGGATGTGCTACACAAAATGACCTACTACATCCTCTATACAGTCTTGGCCTAAGGTTGGGCTATACAAGACAACCTATTCCATCCTCTATACAGTCTAGGCCTATGGATGTGCTACACAAAATGACCTACTACATCCTCTATACAGTCTTGGCCTATGGATGTGCTACACAAAATGACCTACTACATCCTCTATACAGTCTAGGCCTATGGATGAGCTACACAAAATGACCTATTCCATCCTCTATACAGTCTAGGCATATGGATATGCTACACAAAATGACCTATTCCATCCTCTATACAGTCTAGGCATATGGATATGCTACACAAAATGACCTATTCCATCCTCTATACAGTCTAGGCCTATGTATGTGCTACACAAGACAGTCTATTTCATCCTCTATACAGTCTAGGCCTGTGGATGTGCTACACAAGACAGCCTATTTCATCCTCTATACAGTCTTGGCATATGGATGTGCTACACAAAATGACCTACTACATCCTCTATACAGTCTAGGCCTATGGATGAGCTACACAAGACGACCTACTACATCCTCTATACAGTCTTGGCATATGGATGAGCTACACAAGACGACCTACTACATCCTCTATACAGTCTTGGCATATGGATGAGCTACACAAGATGACCTACTACATCCTCTATACAGTCTAGGCCTATGGATGAGCTACACAAGACAGTCTTTCATCCTCTATACAGTCTAGGCATATGGATGTGCTACACAAAATGACCTACTACATCCTCTATATAGTCTAGGCCTATGGATGAGCTACACAAAATGACCTACTACATCCTCTATACAGTCTAGGCCTAAGGTTGAGCTACACAAGACAGCCTATTCCATCCTCTATACAGTCTAGGCCTATAGATGAGCTACACAAGATGACCTACTACATCCTTTATACAGTCTAGGCCTATGGATGAGCTACACAAGATGACCTACTACATCTTTTATACAGTCTAGGCCTATTGATGTGCTACACAACTTATTTGATTCCATCTCTTACCCACTGGACGAGGCGGCAGGGAAGTTTTTAGTCCCGTTTTTATTATCCATTGTTTAGTGTCTGTGATTTGTCTGTGACCGTGCGTTCGCGCTTGACAAAGGCTAGTTGGCCGAAAATTTGCGCTTGTTTTGTTTTGTGTTGTCTTGTTGGAGATGCGCTTACATTGATTTTCTTGTTCTTCTGGTTTGTGTTTGCTTGGGCGCAGGCAGTCACTCTTGTTTTGGAACTTATTTCGTCAAATGTATCTCGCAAATATGATAGCAAATGAGAACAGAGAAGCAGCAGCAACAAGCAGTTCGTACTTATAGTGATCGATTCAGTCTTTGGTATATTGCCATTCAGTTCTTCCTCTGTCAGCTTGGTGACAGTTCCTTTCATGGTGTTCTGAAGGACGGTCTTAGCATGTCATAGTGAGTGGTGTGACCAAGCCATATGAGTTTGCTCTTCTTCACAGTTGCCAGCAGCAGTTACAATGGGTCCACTGAAATGTTAACCTTGTTCCCTCCATGCTTACTGGCAGTGTGTTTTATTGTAGTGTAAGAAAGAATATTATGTTGTGAGGTAGCCATAAACCTTGAAAGTAATTGCCCTTGGGACAACACAGAACATGAAAATGCTACAAAAACCACATTCATTAGTCTGGAAAAGGGATTACGACATGCCAGTGAGTCTGCAGACACAGGCTCCACACACAACCATCCTTTCACACAACCAACACACAGGAACACAGACTGCTTCATTAGCATAGTTTACTTTCTACTTTCACACTTAGCAGTGACATGTTTCACAGAATAAAAAGATATCAATTTTTGAGTAAACAAAGCTGCCATGTTTGAGTCTCACAAGTCAACTCATATACTGATCTCCACAACATCTTTTCTCTCTCTGCCTCAGGGATTGAACTGTCACAACAATCCATGCACTTAAAAGACAATATACATTAAAACAGCATCCACGTGAATACTTGTGTAAAAGAAGCACCAGATTAGCTATCAGCATAAAGGAACATCCGGTGAAGATACATAATCTATACAAACCCGTCGGTACACCGTTTTATATTTGCTGCCTTGTCAGAAATTCACAAGCAATATCATTGTTTTCTTTCTATCAATCACACTGAAAAATTGCACACAGTAAGAATCTATTTTCAGCTGTACACATCAGTTGATCTGTAATGTGAGCTCAAACCCTCCATGGGTTGTAGTCACCAGCACCATAATATTTCAATTTTCATTCACACAATTTACACAGACTCCCAATAAATGTCATGTTTAAACTAGCAGTTGAACTAAAGCTTTCTTGCTGATCATTCATTCTCCCATCATGTTAACCTCACCATGTTAACAAAAATTCTATCGACCTGCACACAGGCCTATCTGCTGTTTGTAGAAACTTGTTTCTGTATATGAAAGGCGAGGTAAGGGATGGAAAGAGAATGTAAGTCCTGGCAGCTTAAAGTTGCACTTAAGTTGCCAACATCTTTCACTAATGAACAGTCAGGATGTATGTGATTATGTCTCATGATTCATTATATAAGTAAGACAGTAGATCACGTCAGTGTCATGATTCATTTGAGCTGAGCATCACTTCTGTGTTGAGCTTTATCATGCACAGACATGCTGGGCTTCTTGTGCTTTACATCTGGTTCTTTCTGAACTTTCAATCTTTCAGTTGTAAATCAATGGCTGCATGAACTTAAAATATTTTTACTTGTTTTATTCTTCTAACAATTTATTGTTGTTGTAAAAACGTATTTTCTTTGTCCTTGGCTAGCCTAACCTTTTGATTCCTGCACCCTTTCCACCAAGAGCAAAAATTTAAACCTTTGATCCGCTCACCTTATCCACCAGCTTCCTGCAGAAAGGTGGTGGATAGGGTGAGGGAATCAAAGGGTTAAATGTTTTGCTTTGCTAGCATGGTTGGCAATGCAGGGTGCTAGTGGACAGGGTGTGGGAGTCAAAGGGTTAAGTCATCTAGGGAAGTGAGACATTGTAAAGTGTACACATACATGAATTTCAGTTTCAGTTTCTCAAGATGGTATCTCTGCACTTGGAATGCTTTCCATATGCACTAACATCACAGGTACCATGTGATGGCCACACAAATAGTTTTAGACATGTTCGTTCGTTTGTTATTTCTTTTAACGTCTATTCACATATGTGCTTCTAGACGGTTTTAGACATGTATGGTAGTAACTATGTGTACATAATATGATTAGTTTAGATTTCATATTGCTGCAGACCTTATTTCTGGTAGTATGAGATTAATTTAGATTTCATATTGCTGCAGACCTTATTTCTGGTAGTAGGCCTACATCAGTACATGACAGAAATCTTTGGTTATTGTTCTTTAACCCTTTGGCTCACACAACCTGCTGACGAGCATCCTACATTGTCAACCACACAAGCAAAGCAAAAATTTAACCCTTTGATTCCCCACCCTATCCACCAGCTTCCTGCAGGAAGCTCGTGGATAGGGTGAGAGAGTCAAAGGGTTAGGTTTTTGCCATTTGTAGATAGGCTGCAGGAGTCAAAGGGTTAAAGATCAGTTGTGGTAAAATAGTGCCACAATACTACAATGGTCCAAACCAGTTTTGAGAAGTCTTGGGTGTGATTTAATAACATCCGCATAATTTTATGCTTATCTGCGTTTGATGCTGACTGGATGTTCGCTAATAACTGTTTCAATCTGATGGTGGTTGTTACCGATGCAAAGTTTTCTTGTTAATTCAGTAATACATGATGCTAAAAGGCTACCAGGGTAAAGAGTAATGTGTATGCATGTATATATAAAGAATTCAAAATCAACTTGACACACCAACATTCTAAAGTACAACCTAAAAGTCTGACATGCTATATGATTGGACGACACTTTTTTTCAAAAAACATGTTTAAAATATGTAAATCCCTTATCAAAACCAAAGTAATAAACAGGATATTTAAAGTGCAATGAAATAAAACACATGCTGAATCCTGTTTTGCTAAAACATTCGCAATACACATCAATATATCATAAGAAGTAACCAGATCTAAATTTCCTTATCTATATATATATCTATATATATGCACAGGCATACACATACACACAGGGGCAAACACCACACACAAATTGAGTATCTTGGTCCAAAGTGATTACAGAGACAAAATATGCCTACAAATCAGACACAATTACAGAGACAAAATACACCTAAAAATCAGAAACAATTACAGAGACAAAATACGCCTACAAATCACAATTACAGAGACAAAATACACCTAAAAAATCAGAAACAATTACAGAGACAAAATATGCCTACAAATCAGAAACAATTACAGAGACAAACTATGCCTACAAAATCAGAAACAATTACAGAGACAAAATACACCTAAAAATCAGAAACAATTACAGAGACAAAATACGCCTACAAATCAGACACAATTACAGAGACAAAATACACCTAAAAAATCAGAAACAATTACAGAGACAAAATATGCCTACAAATCAGACACAATTACAGAGACAAAATATGCCTACAAATCAGACACAATTACAGAGACAAAATATGCCTACAAATCAGACACAATTACAGAGACAAAATACACCTAAAAATCAGAAACAGTTACAGAGACAAAATACACCTAAAAAATCAGAAACAATTACAGAGACAAAATATGCCTACAAATCAGAAACAATTACAGAGACAAACTATGCCTACAAAATCAGAAACAATTACAGAGACAAAATATGCCTACAAATCAAAACAATTACAGACAAAATACGCCTACATATCAGAAACAATTACAGAGACAAAATACGCCTACAAATCAGAAACAATTACAGAGACAAAATACACCTAAAAAATCAGAAACAATTACAGAGACAAAATATGCCTACAAATCAGAAACAATTACAGAGACAAACTATGCCTACAAAATCAGAAACAATTACAGAGACAAAATACACCTACAAATCAAAAACAATTACAGACAAAATACGCCTACAAATCAAAACAATTACAGAGACAAAATACACCTACAAATCAGAAACATTTACAGAGACAAAATATGCCTACAAATCAGAAACAATTACAGAGACAAAATATGCCAAAAATCAGAAACACTTACAGAGACAAAATACGCCTAAAAATCAGAAACAATTATGGAGACAAAAAAACATCTACATATCAGAAACACTTACAGAGGCAAAATACGCCTACAAATCAAACAATTACAGAGACAAAATACACCTACAAATCAGAAACAATTACAGAGACAAAACACACCTACAAATCAGAAACAATTACAGAGACAAAACACACCTACAAATCAGAAACAATTACAGAGACAAAACACACCTACAAATCAGAAACAATTACAGAGACAAAACACACCTACAAATCAGAAACAATTACAGAGACAAAACACACTACAAATCAGAAACAATTACAGAGACAAAACACACCTACAAATCAGAAACAATTACAGAGACAAAATACATCTACACATCAGAAACAAAGTTACAAAATGCAATCAACTTATTTCACTCTGATCTACATATGCAGTACGCAACAAGATGCTGAGAAATAATGGGAACATTACAACAAGAGGTCAAGTAACAGCTTTATGACACACTTAACAAATGTCAATCTACCTGGGTAAGTAGATATCATTGTTTACAGACTGATACTGGTAGTGGTACATAGCAGCTGATAATGACGACATCTCTTGGAAAACAACCCATCATAATTTATAGTATTCTAACAACATACTGGGTCACGCCCACTCAAGACAACACCTTGCATACAGAAGGCATTGAGGAATACAATCAGAACAAAAGCAATGGTGAATGAATTAAAAGCAGAGGTCATTTGATGTTACTGGTGATGGTGACAACCAAAACCATATCCGTGAACAATTTTCCTGTTCAGAACTTGTGCTGGCGGCTATTTGTCCATCCTGATGGTCGAAGGACACGATTCCGTTTAGAAGCAGGTTCGCGACCGCAACTTTGCACCATCCGTGCCTTGTTGCACAGTTTCAGGTGCTTCCTATTAAGATTTTCGCTCATGGACGCTTGCTGTTGTCGCTGGTTGTAGCGTGCCAGTTTTTCGCACCCCGTCTGAACCGCTTGTGCGCAGCGCCGACATGGAGGCTGCACTGTATTTGCCATATGCCTCTCTGTTGACCGATTTTCTGTCTGCTCGTCATCTTCTACATCGCTTTGTTCAAGTTGGACAAGCGTCACATCTTCTAGTTCTACACTGGTTGGTTCATCATCAAGAGACTGATTGTCTGTCACAGAACTGCTCTCATGATCTGGAGAAAAAAATATCGAGTTCAATAATTGAAAAAAAAAAATCAAGCCATTCTGACAATACCTTTTCATACAAAATTACAGAAAATACCAAGATGATTAAACCACTCTAACAATATTCCTTTATGTGCAAAATTACAGAAAATCTAAATTTTGTACTCATCAAGTTCACTGTGATCTTGAAATAAAACTTCAAATGAAATGAGGACTCGGATAGACTGCCATGATGGTTAGAGCAGACATTAAATATTGTCAGAACTTCCTGTGCTGAACTGTTCACATCTTCCGACAAAAGTGACAATTTTATGCACTTTCTTTGTCTGTGTGACATTAGTCTTAATACCGTCCTCCAAACTTATGCAATCATGGTCCCTTGATAGTTTACACAACAGGCCCAAATTTGGTCAAAATCTATCCAGACCAGCCAATAAAATCTTGCTTATACATCTCTTCAGTCAAAAGTGAAAGACTGAAATCAGATACTAGTAACGGTTGTCCCCTAACCCTGAGGTCACAGCTATTTCAGGGACTGAGGGGATAGAAATTTCAAATTCTCTCTTGGCCAGCACTTGGGCACAGTGTCCATGTCTTCTATCTCACTGCTTTATCTTCCCTCTAACGACACAATTTCAGGTACCCGTTCACAAATAGGGTAAGTAAAGGCCATATGCACAAATTTTTTTCTCAAGATTCACACCCATGCAAACCAATGCATTCAGATTCAGACTGGAAGGTGTCAGCTCAACCTGTATGCATCCTGGACTCCTGTTGTTTAACCTGGTTTAAAATGGTTTTAAACAGCAATGAAAATTCTCACAACACTGACTGTGTGAGCATATTTGTGTAGCTGAACAAGCAAACCTCACAATGATTTTGAATGATGGGATTTCAAAGTCATAAGCTACTAGATTCCAATCTTTATTCTTTTGCAGTGACCACAACAATGATGGGACTTCAAATCCATAAGCCACTAGATTCCAATCTTCATTCTATTGCAGTGACCACAAGAATGATGGGACTTCAATTCCATAACCAACTAAATTCCACAATTTGATACACTAACCACATCAACACTGAAAAATTGCTCAAAAGAAGAAGACCAGCACATCAACTAACTGCCTAAAATCAAAAGATGGTATGATTATTATGGAAAAAGAGAAGATAGTAGGAAGACTGGTAGAGTACATCAAAGACCTTTTTGACAGAACTTTGAAGGACCACCAATAATGAAAGATGACGTTAGAGCAGCGAAAGAAAAGACGAAACAAGTAAATTCCATAGGACTAGACAACACAGTGCATGACTATAGAAATGAGTGAGGCTCTAGACGAATTTGGTATTGAAAAAGTAACAGTCCTCCCAAATAAAATTCATGATACTAGATGGAAAAATCTCTAAAACTATGTCAAAGTCAATTTTCACTGCATTTTCAAAGAATGTAGCCCAGGGGCTGCAGAATGTGAACTCCATCGTACAATCAGCTTGATGAATCATGTGACAAAAATTCGTATACAGAAAATTGTAATGAGGACAAGGAATGGAATCAAACCAGAAAATGCAGAAGAACAATGTGGATTTGTTGAAGGAAAAGGAATTGTTAATGCCATACATATTCTAAAAACTCTCATAGAAAGATCAACTGAGTTGAATAAAGATGTGTATGTTTTGTTGATTACACCAAGGCTTTTGATCAGAGCAAAACATGAACAACTGATCAACCAACTGGAAAAGCTCAATACTGATGGAAAAGATCTATGAATAATAAGGAATATGTATGGGAGGTAAACAGTAGCAATGAGAGTAGAAAACAAAAAAAACAAAAAAACAAACACACACACACACACACACACACACGCACACCACACACACACACACACACACACACAGAGTAGCAATGAGAGAAGAAAACAATACAAATTCAAAATATCAAAAGACAGGTTAGACAGGGATGTGTTTTGTCAACTGATTTTTCACTTTTCAGTGAAACCATTATGAGAGACAGATGAATGCCCTGGGAGAAAAGATGGAAGAAAAATAATTTTCATTATGCTGATGACACCATTCTAACTGCAGAAAATAAAAAGTACCTCTAAAATCTTGCGAATATAATAGAAATGGAAAGCAGAAATAAAAGGCTAGAGCTAAATAGTAAAAAGACTGAAATCATGATAATCAGTAAAACAACGACAACAAAAAAGAAATTTCATGTGAAATAACAGCAAATTGGACAACATTGAGACAAGCTGAGACGGTCAAATATCTGGGAACATTCATCTCATCAAAAAGCGTATGAACAAGCTAAAAAGCATTCAAGAAAATGAAAAGCATTCTTACCAACAAATGCCTATCAGTTGACATTAGTTTTTCAATGTTATATAGAACCAATACTGTTATATGAGTGCGAAACCTGGACAATCAACAAACAAAACAGGATTGAGCTGAAATGTGGTTTATAAGAAGAATGTTACGGCTGAGCTGAAATGGTTTCTATGAAGAATGTTACGAGTTCCATGAACAACAAAGGAAACAAATGAGACAGTCTTGAAAGAAGCAAACACATACAGAGTATTAATGAAGAAAATTTGGAAAAGACAATCAACATTTACAGGACACTTCATGAGGCAAGAGAAATTTGAGCACCTAGTCACAAAAGTAAATTCAGAGGGAAAAAGAACACCAGGTAGACCTAGGAAGAAAATACTAGGCAGTCTTGCAGAGTGGGTGGAGACAATGACGATAGGAAATATGCTTGCAGAGATAAAAGATAGATTCATATGGAAGGACATGATCATGAATGTCATGTGACAAGGCACATGATGATGATGATGATGATGATGATGATGATGATGACGACATCTAACATCAGAACTGCTTAAAAAAACCAGTTTCAAGAACTTTTAATAGGCATAAAATGATCTAGATGTAATAGTAATATCTCACTCAACTGGCTGTCTTGACCTGACAATCACATTTACTAAATTGAAAACCTCACAGTCACACCTCTTTCTCTACAAATTTGTTGGCATTATATACTTGCTGGTAGATTTGTGTGGAGCACGTATGGAACTGTCCAAGTGCAGTAAATCCCTCTTAACAAAACCCAGACACTGCTGAATAGAAACGAGACAGAAGGGAGGAGAAAAGGGTCATGTCAACACAGAACAAGCCATAAAAGTGAGAGGAAAATCTAAACAGTAATTGTGTTACAAAAGAAATCAAATTCCCAGCAATTCAATTAAACTTAATTTTTTTTTAACCCTTTGACTCCCGCACCCTGTCCACTAGCATGCTTCATTGTCAACCATGCTAGCAGAGCAAAAACTTAACCCGTAAACTCCCTCACCCTACCCACCAGCTTCCTGAAGGAAGGTGGTGGATAAGGTAAGGGAGTCAAAGGGTTGTGTTTCTGCTGTTGGTAGACAGGGTGCGGGTGTCAAAGGGTTAAGATGGAAGTAACCCTTCGACTCCATCAGCCACTGCACTAGCTTCCTGCTGAGGTAATCCAAGAGTGAAAAAGAGGTAGGCCTACCTGTAACATCCATGACATCCAATCCATCCTCCGTGTCCTGCATGTCCAGTGCGGTGGGCTGCTCAAATGCTGCATCCTCTGACCCGTACAACATTCTGCTAAGGGAACGCATCATGATCACCTGCACACACACACACACACAACTTAGCGGTTTGATAATGTGTACAGTAAGTTACTTCAATGCACCCATGCATCATTTTATTCAGCTTCATCAGGAGCACACACACACACACACACACACACACACACACACACAACACACAAACACACATACATGTACGCCTAATAGGCTTGAGTGTACCCTACCTCAGCATCTTTGTATGCGTGTGTGTGTGTGTGATGTGGTGTGTTTGTTTGTATCTTAGTGTAAGTGTGTGTTTGTGTGTGTATGAACTAATTAATGTACAGCATAGTGAGTCCTTACCTATGTGTGGGAGAATAGTGCTATATAAATGTGATTTATTATTATTATTATTCTGTACTCAGCTACTCCTGACTAGGAGAGGTGCATAGACTGCAGTACAAATACTTAAAAGAAAAATAAATCAAACCAATAAATTTGGCTGCCTTTATTCATCTCCATACACCATTATCTGCTGGCATCAAGGTTCTTTAATGTCTACACATAACCACAGCAGAAACTGCTGCCATTCCTTGTCCTACCAGTTTCTCTAATGAAAACTGTACAAATCTGGCAATGTGCATATGCATGATATTATTATCTGATCATACGGTCATATCAACGCTGTAATCCTGAGGCTCACATGTAAGGGAGATCACCTGGACTTTGACCACAGACGGTTTAGTAGAGCTGCTACACTGCAGTCATCATTATCATCGTGGTCCTTGCCGCATGATCTTGGCGATCATGCCTACATACAAATCTATCTTTTGTCGCTGCAAGTACATATATCTCCCACCCTTTCTGTCCTCATCCACTCCACAAAACCATCCAATATTTTCTTCCTGGGTATATCTAGTGCTCTTTTTCTATCCTGCTTTCCTGTTGTGACTAGGTGCTCAAATTTCTATTGCTTCATACGATATCCTATAAATATTGCTTTCATTTTCCTAGTTTTCTTCATAAATGTTCTTTTGGTGTTTGTCTCTTTCAAGACTGTCTGATTTGTTTTCTTTGATGTCCACGGAATTCTTAACATTCTTTTAAGAAACCACATTTCAGCCGCCTCAAACTTGTTTTGACTACAGATGCTGGCAAGGTCTAAAAATGAGGAAGGGATGGAAGGGTTCTATGAAACAATAATCTTACAAATATCAAAACGACTGAAGCATTAAGATGTGCAATGAACAGGCCAGATGTTACACTGATAGCTGGGACTAAACTCAGAATGTCATCTCAAGACCACAACCTTAGCTCACGTGAACTATCTGAGCAAAATCCAATAATTCCAACTACGCAGAATATGCAAAATCTGTTCATTTCTGTTTGATGAAGCCACAAACAAGCTGTGTGAGTATTTGATTCTATCTGGGACTAAACAACTGTAGCTTCTTTAGCTGGATTTTATGATGACCCTCCAACAAAACCAAGACAGTGCTGCTTGATTTGGGCTACAAATGGTGCAGTGAAAAAGCACATATGCGAAACTACATTGGCTTCCAATAAAAGCAAGAGTTCAGTATGAAATAGTAAAATTCTGCTTTCCAAGTCTTAATTTGAATATCACACCAACATACATGTCAGGACTCCTGCCCTACAAACCTAAGGCTCTCAGGTTTCAAGGAGCTTCTCTCTTATCCATACCTCAGTTCTAACTACTTGCGGAAAGAAATCCTTTTCTGTGACTATAGCATATAGCAAAGCCTTTGAATTTTTGATAGCATCATTCATCTCCACACAATGGTCAAAACGGGCTTTACTTAACATTTAATTTCATTTATTGCCTCATTATACAAAGACCAAAAGGCTACAATTATATGGAACAATCAGAAATGTGAATTTTTCGACATCCACAGGGGAGTTAAGACAAGGTTGTATCCTTTCACCATATCTCTTTAACATCCATACAGAACAAGTCATGAGAGATGGTGATATAGAAGACATGAGTATAAAGTAGGAGAGAGAAAAAAACCTTAAAAATCTGCGCTATGCCAATGATAATGCGCTATTAGCAGACAATTTTACCAGTATGAAAAGAATTCTATACAGGGTGGATACAGCAGTCAAAAAGGCTGGTCTAAACTTGAATGCCAAGAAAACAAAAATGCCATCATACATTAAAGCCAAAGACACCGAAAATAATCTGGACATCTTAAAGTTCCTTTCAAAAATATTAGAGATTTTAAATATCTTGGTTCTGTAACTTTAGCAATGATGGAACCTGCTCTAAAGACATCAAAATAAGAATTGGAAAGGCAAAGTAAAAAATGACCCAACTCAATGATTTCTGGAAAGACAGAGGCATACCAAATGGCCTGAAAATTAGACTTTTGAAACGTTTGATCGTCCAATCAAGATTTACGGCTGTGAAGCCTGGACTGTCAGAACAGCTGATTGAAAAAGACCTGAGGTAGTAGAGATGTGGTCTCATTGGAGACTATGAATAAGTGTCAAATGGACTATATCAAATGGGCAGACAGAAGAACTTATGAAAGTATCCTGGAGGAACTTGATACCATCAGCAACTTACAAGCAGAAATCAACAAGATAAGACTAACTGGCCATGCCTATGCAACCCTCACTAAATGGTTTTATTTTTTCGAGAATAGAAACTGGTTGTCAGGAAAATAGCGACGCCAGGACTGTCTTGCAACCCTACGCATTTTCAACCTTTGAAAGCATGCGAGTTGAGTCAAGAACTTATAAATATGACTGTAGGATGATTCAGAAGACAATTCTGACACAAAAAGAGGCTGAGCACTCAGTAATTTACTCGCTGTTGGTGTGAAATGTGAACCAGACAGACAGACACGAAAAGTAGTGATCCTTCAAGCACATGACATAAAAGGTTTGTCGCCGCAGGCTATGCTGCGCAGCCAGCCAACACCTTTAAAGTGTGAAAGCAATTATACAATCGGGATATTGTAAAATCACCCACCACTTCCAGGGAGTAGTATTACAAGTGGTAAGGGGAGGACTAGGGTGATGGAGTGGGGGTGGGGGGGGGGTGGCGGCAGCGGACGACGTGACCCGGTCAATTCACTTTGTACACTGGTGTAGTGCACCGCGGCTTACAGAAAACACCGATTCTGTGAAGCTCGTCAGCCGTCAGTGATCTGTCAGTAGGTACGGCTCTGTGACTTGTCAGCCGTCAGTGATCTGTCAGTAGGTAGTCATCCGAAGATTGAATACTTTTAGATTTCGTCAGGAGGGCCAGTTCTCCTATTTGTTCCTTTGTTTTTTGTTTCTATTGTGAACAGTTATGAGACTTTTTTGGAAGAAATTTCCATTAACACTAAAAATATGTAGTAATTTCTTATATGGGAATTTTTAACATAAATCATCTGAAAATACTTTTTTTTTTTATGCCTAATGCATCATTCTGTGTAATGTCGTGCATAGACTCCCACAAAAATGGAAGCAACATTTGTTTTATCATATATGGTAGTGTTGTAACGTTTTTCTCCAGCACATGGAAAACATCAGATGTCAAAAAACGTCAGCACTCAAGTGGTAATTGCATGCATACACACACACACGCACACACACACGCACACACACACACACACACACACACACACACACACACACACACACACACACACACACACACACACACAGAGCACATGAACTGCTGGGAGTTGGACAAACTGAGCCAATCAGGCAAGTGGCCTTTGACTCAAGTTGTTATCTCACTCTTATAAAGTCTTACACAATCACACAAGGGTGCAATCATACAATCAACCATACAAACATACAAATTTACAAGCGTACAAAGACACAAACATCAAAGGAATGATTCATGTACACTGTTTGCAACAAAACAAGTTTGTAAGGATGAACACACACACACACGCAAGCAAGCACACACACACACACACACACAGACACAGACACATGCAAGAACAGACTACATACACACACATGCATACTCACAAACTACACATATGCAAGAACAGAGATCTATAGACTACATACACACACATTCAGATTCACACACACATGCAAGAACAGAGATATACAGACTACATACACACACATGCAAGAACAGAGATATACAGACTACATACACACACATGCAAGAACAGAGATATACAGACTACATACACACACATGCAAGAACACAGACCTATAGACTACATACACACACATTTAGATTCACACACACATGCAAGAACAGAGATCTATAGACTACATACACAACATTTAGATTCACACACACATGCAAGAACAGAGATCTATAGACTACATACACAGACATGCAGATTCACACACACATGCAAGAACAGAGATCTATAGACTACATACACACACATGCAGATTCACACACACATGCAAGAACAGAGATCTATAGACTACACACACACACATTTAGATTCACACACACATATGCAAGAACAGAGATATAGAGACTACATACACACACATGCAGATTCACACACACATGCAAGAACACAGACCTATAGACTACACACACACACATGCAGATTCATACACACATGCAAGAACAGAGATATATAGACTACACACACACACATGCAGATTCACACACACATGCAAGAACACAGACCTATAGACTACATATACACACATGCAGATTCACACACACATGCAAGAACACAGACCTATAGACTACATATACACACATGCAGATTCACACACACATGCAAGAACACAGACCTATAGACTACATATACACACATGCAGATTCACACACACATGCAAGAACAGAGATATATAGACTACACACACACACATGCAGATTCACACACACATGCAAGAACAGAGATATATAGACTACATATACACACATGCAGATTCATACACACATGCAAGAACAGAGATATATAGACTACACACACACACATGCAGATTCACACACACATGCAAGAACAGAGATCTATAGACTACATATACACACATGCAGATTCATACACACATGCAAGAACAGAGATATATAGACTACATACACACACATGCAGATTCACACACACATGCAAGAACAGAGATCTATAGACTACATATACACACATGCAGATTCATACACACATGCAAGAACAGAGATATATAGACTACATACACACACATGCAGATTCACACACACATGCAAGAACACAGACCTATAGACTACACACACACACATGCAGATTCATACACACATGCAAGAACAGAGATATATAGACTACATACACACACATGCAGATTCACACACACATGCAAGAACACAGATATATACAGACTACATACACACACATGCACTCTCATATACAATCAACACATATATGCAAGAACAGAGATCTATAGACTACATACACACACATTTAGATTCACACACACATGCAAGAACAGAGATATATAGACTACATACACAGACATGAATGCTCACACACAGACAATACACACACAGATTGTTCCACCCACCGCCATTGAGTAAGCTGTTTCATCATGACCGGCGTTAGTCGCTTCTTGCAGAAGTGTTAATCTTATCTTGGAAGCCATACTTCGCGATGATGAATTGACTGAAGCCATTCAACACAATCGTTACAACCAATGGAGAACCTGTAACAAGAAGGTACATATTACATTCAATAATCCACAAAGGCAACAAGTAAACAAACAAACAAACAAACAATCCATAGTGATAGCCATCTCTAACATGTAATCTTGAAGATTGAGGGAAGAAATGTATGAAATTATGAATCAGACCTATCATGATGATACAGACTGACCATTTACTCCCACACCCTATCCACCAACTGCAAAAACTTAACTCTTTGATTCCCTCACCCTATCCACCAGCTTCCTGCAGAAAGCTGGTGGATAGGGTGAGGGAATGCAGGAAGCTGGTGGATAGGGTGAGGGTATCAAAATGTTCAGTTTCTGCTTTATTAGCTTGGTTGGCAATGCAGGATTCTGGTGGACAGGGTGCGGGAGTAAAGGGTTAAGCTGAACATTGGAAATATACAGGTACATCAAACAGAAATTATGTGATGTAGCAAGGGAAGACCTGGCTTACAAAGTAGCCAGCCAGTTACAGAGCTCTATGGCTAAAAACAGCTGAATAATGACAGCTGATGTTTTCTATACTTCAAGTTTTCAACATCCAATCTTCAATTTCATAGATTTTAATGGCTCAAAATATTCTAAAAAAAAGCTATCTAACCTTATGTAGTCTCATCAGATATGGTTCTTGACACAGTAATTATTGCATGAGGGCATGTCAGACATACATACCAGACAAATTTTAATGTTTCTTGTGTGCACCGAATTCAACTGAAGGGAAAGAATCTTGTAACAGGGATGTTTACTGTGTTTCAAGATCAACTGAAGAGAATGAATCTTGTTCTAGGGACTCTAAGACAGTTCTGTACAGATTTTTCCAGTTTAACAGCTATTCTTTCATCTGACTCACTGCTACCAAAGCTCCTGTGTGTTGGTGTGAATTTGTGACTGTTTTTGTGTTTTCCCATGACTAGCATTCTCTGTGGAGCAGAAAAACTGAATAGGCTGCTTACATGTGGTACTGAACCTATGTGGATGGACGGAATATGCTATGGAAGTGAAAATTTCAGTGAATAATATAAAACTGTTCTACAAATCAAGGAATGTTTTCTGGAAGATTTTTGAAAATGTTAATATTTGGTGCAGCCTCAGTTGAAAGACATCTTCGAATGTAACCAATGCGCCAAATCTGATAGTAGCAGGATTGGCAGGTTTAGGTTAGAAACTTCTGCATAAACGAGTAATGTCCAAGGTCACACCCAAGTTCTTGACAGAATCAGAGAGAGAGATCATGCTCTCACCAGGCTGGATAGTATTCAGTGTGATAGAGGCAAGTTTAGTTTTGGTATCTACAAGCATGGCTTCAGTTTTATCACCATTTAACTGTAGTTTATTTTGCATCATCCACTTCATGTGCTATTCTAAAGTTGTAGATCATCTGTGTAAAAATGACGTTTTATGTCATGCTTGCTCATGATGGTGGCTAGGGTTGAAGTATAAAGGGTGAACAGGACAGGTTCTACCACAGATCCCGGAGGAAATCTGAAAGAAAACTGAACAGGCTCAGACTGATTTCCACTGACAACAACTGACTGAAAGTGGTCACAGAGAGAGCAGAACCATGAATTCCAAAGGTGTGTTCAAGACGAAAGAGAAGGAAGGTGTGATCGATAGTGTCAAATGCAGGAGAGAGATCGAGGAGTATTATGAGAAAAAGTTCACTGACTATGTGAACAAGAGCTGTTTCTGTAATGTGGTTTGTTCAATAGGTGGACTGGTAAGGATGATGGAGATGATTTAAGGTGATATGCTCATTCAGTTGTTTTAGTACCACTTCTTCAAGAAGCCTAGACAGAAATGGGAGATTTGATAGTTCTATAATTTTTAAGGTCAACAGAATCAAGATTATTTTCTTGGGAAGTGGCTGGAGGAGAGCAATTCTGAAAGAAGGAAAGACTTCTGAGACCAAAGAAGAATTGGTGATGGAGGTAATTGATTGAAGAAGTTACAGGTAGATGTGTGAAAAGAGATAAGCTGGAAAGGGATCAAGTTCACAAGATCTGAAACACATTTCTTTGAAGATTATTAAGATCTAAGTCTTAGATAATGGGTGGAAAGAGCAGAGGAGTGCCAGTACATGGAGGATCTGGGTGTGTTGGGTGAAAGGGAGCAGAGTCAAGTTTGGTATACAAATCGAAAATCTTGGTGGAGAAAAATATGCGAATGGCAGAAGGACCAATATCTGATGGAAAAGGAATTGACTTCTCATGGTGGAGAACAAAATTTTTGTGTTTTTAGCTTCAACAATTTGTGAGGAAAAGTAATCGATTTTTGCTCTAGAAATCAACTTGGTTACCTTGTTGTGCAGCTGGACTGATAGATCTGACAATGTACTTCTACTTTAGAAGACTGCCACTGGCCAGACTTTTCATTATCAATACTTATAAACTGGAAGCAATCTGATAAGTCCTCAATCCAATTTAGTACATTATCTGTTATGCCATAGCATTTTAATTTATGAATAAGTCGAGTATGAGGCATTTTATCAAAGTTTTTTGTTGTTGTTGTTGTTAGATCTAAGTAAACAACATCCACTGCAATCTTTTCATTTAGTCACATGATCCATTCATGTAGTGTGTTTAAACATTGAGTTACAAAGGATCTACCTGATGTAAAATCCAAACTGATGTTTTGATAGTAAATCATTATTGACTAAATGTTTATTTAATACATCTCAAATAATGCTTTCACAAATCTTACAAACCACTCAGGTAAGGCTAACCGGATGATAATTTCCAGGAACACTTTTATTACCTTTATGTGAGAATTGCTTAACCACGGCCAGTTTCCAGCAACTTAGTACTTTTCCTTCTTTCAAGCTTTTGTTAAACAAGATTTGCAGTGGAAATGACAAGGAGTTTTTCTGTTTTGTTTCTTTTAAGATACTTGAATGCATGCCGTCTGACCCTGGTGATTTTGATACATTAAGATTTGGTCACTTTTGTATGGTTTGTTCCTCAGTTATTACAATGTTGGAATTTTATCAGTACACAAATGGAAAGGAGATACATTATCCTTTTCTTCCAGAGTAAAAACACTCAAGAGGAAGCTATTTAGTACTTCAGTCTTTTCTACATATGTCCTTATGAATGTGCCGTCTGGCATTATAACATCAGCTAGGCCTTCTCCTGGCTTTGCTTTGGAGGATCATAGGAAAAAAACAAAAAAAAACAAACAAAAAAACCCCAAAACCCCACCTTTTAGAATCCTGTTAAATGTTCTTTAAAATGTTCAATTCTTTTTGTTTTATACTTTTACATACTTCCCATTTCACTTGATTCCTTGCATGAGCATAGCGTTATAACTTTCCTTAGTTTTAAATTTTTCATTCATTTTAAAAGCTGTTCTTTTAGTCTTTATTTTATCAAACTGAGTCTGGAATACAGTTTCTCTGGAACATATTTCTGGGAGAGAAATATTTTAATGGAATAAACTTTTCTCCACATTCAATGATTATATTTTTGAGTAATTTCCAGCATTCATCCACATTCCAACTACCATTCATTAAAGTTTGACACTCAATATGATTCACACTTTCTCGTGCCATTATAA
This sequence comes from Monoplex corrugatus, assembly GCA_030674185.1. Lineage (NCBI taxonomy): Eukaryota > Metazoa > Mollusca > Gastropoda > Littorinimorpha > Ranellidae > Monoplex > Monoplex corrugatus. The sequence continues at coordinate 63,962,188 of JAPXFY010000020.1, forward strand.
TCCCATTTGTTCCATAAATACTTTTGCCCCTTAGCGTCCTGTTCACCCTGCGAGGAAAAAGAATATAGTATAAAATCAAAACAGAAGGTAGCATGTTGACTTTTACCCTGAGGAGGAAGATAAAGACAGACTATATTAGGTTAATATCCTGTACATGTTTGTGTAGTATTCGACCAAGTCCTTTTTTGAGTGGAGGTAAATACAGGCCTAGGCCTTTAATTTTTTTTAATTTTGAAGGAAAAAAGTCAGAATACTTACAGTAGGCCTAAGACATGGTTTAGTATTCTAGAGTGGGAACTTCAACAATCAACTCGTCTCCCTCCCAACTTTTTATCTTCTCCAACCCTGAACAATCCAAGTACTGCAAAAGATCTAAAACAACTAGTCTAGTCTTTTCTCCCACAAGATGAAGCAACAGTCAAGTTTTGGTCTTTTTCTCCCAATTTTTGTATTTGTTGTTTGTGATCTTTACGTTTGTGCTTGACAAAGGCCAGTTGGCCGAAATTTTGCGCCTGTCTTGTCTGATGCGCGTTCTGATCGTATTTTTGTGTTTCACTGGTTGCTTTCCAAAGACAAAAATGTTCCAAACACCTATTCCAAGCAAAAACAAAAATGAAGCATACAATTTCAGGAATACTTCTGGAATTACGATGGTTTTACCGCAAAACCTCATGCTTGTCAAAGAGTACAAAGAGTCGGACGAAAAGTTTCGCCTGTCTTTACCGACTTTCAGTATCGTCTCATAGGCCTATCTGATCCCATTTTCGTGTTTTTCTGGTTTCAACTAAAAAAAAGTGTACAAACTTGACCCACTTGCCTTCTAAAGACAAAACACACCAAACATCTATCCCAAGGAAACACAAAGATGAAGCATACTTACAGGAATACTAACGAGTGATTTCACCGGAAAACGACACAGACGACCTTAGCCTTTGTGCCACATCACGTGAAGTGGAATCGTGCATGCGTCGTGAACAGGTAATGTCAAGCCAATGAAATGGATGAATAAATCTGATTGGTCAATATCACAACCATCACTACAGATGGACCATTGAATAGGCCTCAGACATCCTTATCCAAAAACAAGTGTGACCGCCCGCCTTCAAACAACGACGAACCAGAAAAACACGAGCATGGAAAATCTATGGACACATCTCATCCATCATACCCATTCGGTGGATCAGGAGAACAGAGAAAAGCATCTCTCACAATGTAACTAAAAAGTTTTAAGGTTTCTTGGAGCAATTTTTTCGCTAGGGCTTGTATACTCTGAGAGTGGTAGGACTTTTAAACCTACAGAAATGAACTGAGAATAGAAAATCAGAACGCATATTTGATACAACAACGTAGGTGCAAATCTTTGTCAAAATGGCCTTTGTGAAGCGTAAACGGTAAGATAACAATTAACGACAAACAATACAATACAATATTACAATACAATATTTTATTTATATAGCGCAAAATCTTGATAAAATCAAATCTAAGCGCTGAAACAGACATACACGCACGCACGCACACGCACGCACGCACGCACACACACGCACACACGCACACGGCTATAAATGGGGAGAAAGAATAAAAGCAATGGAAAATTATAGAGAGCATATTACACAAGAACACAAGAACTTCCACTTGCAGCAGTTCCCTATTCTTAGCCTGGGAACAGTTTCCTGCCAAAAAAAAAAAAAAGTTACTATTACTAGTTTTTTAATTAAAGCATCTGCATAATTTATAGTTGAGTAGGCCTACCAGGCACAAGGGGACAATTACGAATACTGTAAGTGTACCATTAAAAGACGATCTTACGCAATGCTGAAAACGCGCGTCTTTGTTTTTCTGCGCATGCGTCTCCTTTTCGGCGCGATCTCCCGTCCGCCAAATACGTTTGCTTCGATTTGAAAGCATGTGATCTATGTGTATTTAGCCTTCTTGTAAGGCTGCTTCTCGTTAGTTGATTATCATTACAATGTTGTGCTTGTGAACTGATACACTACTGTCAAACGGTGGCAGCATGGTCAGGCAGGTTGGTTTCGAATTTCACGTGTGGAGTTTATCCAGTGCCCCCATGAAAGGCCCTTCCCCCATTTTTTACCTTCCTGTGTTTCTGCCATCATGATCATCTCCATATTAGCATATAACATAATGCTCTAATCCCTTGAAGTGTTGATCAGACATGAGCCTCAACACTGTCTTTGGCATTTTTAATGTTGAGACTGACGAGGTGTTGAATATTCAGCTGGACTGGTTTCACAAACTAGATCTAGGTCATCATCATTAGGTGCCCTGCCGCATGGCGTTGGCAATCATGGACTTCCAACCATCTCTATCACTCGTTGCCCCTAGCATCTCCCCCACCCTCCTCGTCCCCAGCCACTCTGCAAGTCCGTCCAGCATTTTCTCCCTGGGTCTACCTGGTGCTCTCTTTCCTCCAGCTTTCCTGTTGTGACCAGGTGCTCCAAATCCCCCTTCCTCATAAAATGGCCTATAAATGTTGCCTGTCATTTACTAATCTTCCTTATGAGTGATCTACTTGTGTCTGCCTCCATCGAGACTGTCTCGTTTTCTTTGCTCTCCATGGAACTCTCAACATTCTTCTTAGAAACCACATCTCGGCTGCCTCAATCTTAGATCCAAAATAAGTGTGACTGCCCGCGTCCAAGCAAACAGGAACCAGAAGAACAAGTAAACCAAAAAGGATGCATGTTCAATACAACAAGACAAGACAAGTGCAAATTTTCGGCCAACCAGCCTTTGTCAAGCGCGAATGCACGATCACGGACACCAAACAACGGATAATAACAAAAAGACTAAAACTTCCCTGCCGCCTCGTCCAGAGTATATCACTGTGTATTCTCCTGATTTATCATGCCTGCCTCCTTCCATCTCACTTCCCCTAGTCCTAAAATACCAATGTTAAGCCTTTCCATCTCCATTTTGATGTTGTCTAATTTTCCCTTCTGCAACAGTGTTCTGATGTTCCATGTTGCTATTTTGGTGTTTCTAAATTTGACTTTAGGTTTGATTTTGGTCACAGTAGCTGGTGTCACCTGCGCCACATGACAGTCCCTACTAGAAGAAGGTGCTCCACAGGAGCACCTATTCACGTCGTTGACTTCATTCTTCATTTTTCTTTTGTCCATGATTGTCCTGGGGAAACTATGATGGTGGTTTCTTCTTGCCTTCGATCGGTTTTTTTTTTTCAGAGTTAACTCCCTTAGCCTTACTCTCTCCTGAGATGTCCACAAGGCAGTGGAGCTATTTACCCATAGCTTGGGGATCTGGTTCGTGGGCACCAGGGCATATCCACACGCCGGTAGGCCTGCATGCCGCACCTCTGGGAGCCAGACCTCCTCCGAGTCCCATGAGATTTAGCCTGAGTCCGTGAGGTGCTCAGTTACCGCCTGTTGCCACGAGGAGGCACAACGTAGGGCTTGCTGATGGAGAGGCTATGTACTGACAGGAAGAGACTTACGCCTTCTGCTCTTCTTTTCGCTTAGCTGCAGGCAGCAGTGCTAGCCAGCGGTGCAGGCTGTGAAAGTGAGAGGTGACAAGCACGCAGTCACTAGTCACTAGCTGATACACTAGACGCATCACATCCACCTTTGACATCCACCCATATTATATGATGTGATATTAACAATGATTTGATGTGGCTGTTTGAAAACTTTTTTCTTTTTGCATAACAAAATAGGTATTTGCTCTTATGGGAGCTAAAATGTAAGTACAAAACAAAATAGGCATACTAACTTAAAATGAAGCTGACAAGATTCAAAAGAAAGTTGAATTTTGAAGTGGAACATTTGATTGATGCAAGAAGGATTGAGTTTTTAACCCTTTGACACCCACACCCTAATTGTCATATCCACCAACGGCAGAAACTTAGCCCTTTGAATCCCTCACCCTATCCACTAGCTTCCTCACCTCTCCATCATGTTCCAGCAGGAAGCTGGTGGACAGGGTGCGAGAGTCAAAGGGTTAAACTGATGTAGAATTTTGTTTGTATGTGTCTATGTGATTACATAGGCGTGTATTTGTGTATTTATACAGGAATTTTGTTAGATGCAGAAGAGGCATGAAATCAATGGGGCAGTGTCAAACTCATATGTATGTTTGACTGTAATCATACTATGTGCAGGGTAAGACAAACGGGAAAAAACACTTGCCTACCATTCAGCAAAAATTTTCATAAATCTGTTATAGGAAATAATTTTAAATTCATACACTGTGCTTGAAAATAATTATGATAAACAGGTAGGCCTATATAAGAAGTATTAGGCATAGTCATAGAAAATGATCATGTTTACTTTTCATAGTGGTCAGGGTATGTGTTGGGGTAAAGTATACCTCCAGAGGTAGTGACTGTTACAGCTTTGATGGCTCCATTACATGGTTCAACTGAAACAAGTACAGAATAGGGGCTACATGATTTGTTTGGGGTTTTGTGTGTGTGTGTGTATTACTGTGTACATGAGAGAGAGTGAGACAGAAAGAGACACAGGGAGATCAGAAACTCAGACTTAGAAAACTTTATTACTCAAGGATAGTAGCATTAGGTCCCACTGGACCTGTCTTACAGCTAGTCTTTGCTACTCAAAACACACACACACACACACCACACACACACACTGTGAAATAAATCATAAAAATGAGTTGTGATAAAATACTATTATGCTTATGGCAGGAAGCAGGTGGATAGGGTGAGGGAGTCAGAGGGTTATATTTTTGCTTTTCTAGCATTGTTGACATTGCAGGATGCTGGTGGACAGGGTGCAAGAGTCAAAGGGTTAAACTGATGTAGAATTTTGTTTGTATGTGTCAATAGATGTGATTACATAGGCGAGTATTTGCTGTGCTTATTTATACAGGAATTTTGTTAGATGCATAAGAGACATGAAATCAATGTGGTAGTGTCAAACGCATATGTACATTTGACTATAATCATACTGTGTGCAGGGTAAGAGAAGAAAAAACACTTGCCTGCCATTCAGCAAAAAAAAAAATCATAAATACTGAGAGAGCGGAATAGATTAAACAAATACATGCAGTTTTACTAACATAATATTTTTAGTATACAGACAGACAGACACCAAACACACACACACACACACACACACACACACACACACACACACACACACACACGCACGCACGCACGCACGCACGCACACACACACACACACATCTTCAAACACAAATCAATGAGCTGGCTGGCTGGCTCTCATAACAGCCGGGACTGAAGATCTGATATATTGAGTCCTATCGCAGCCTGCAACATTAACCCTTTGACTCCCACACCCTATCCACCGACTGCAAAAACAACTCTTTGACTCCCTCACCCTATCCACCAGATTCCTGCAGGAAGCTGGTGGATAGGATGACAAGAGTCAGAGTTCAGTTTTTGCTTTGCTAGCATTGTTGACAACACAGGGTGCTGATGGGACAGGATGCGGGAGTCAAGGGGTTAAAACTGTCCTGTTCATTATCCATCTTAATACTTCATTCTGGTGATCAGCTTAGTCAAGTTACTGTTTCAGAGGATCAGCATACACACACACACACACACAACCCACCATTTCCTTCCATTTCAAAACCTTGCTAGGCCATAGGATTTTTTGCTGGCTGAAGGAATCTGCCAGACAACAGATGGTAGATTGGGTAGAGCGCATATGGAATTGTCTGAGTGTGATGAATCTCTCTTGAATACTTGCGGTCACGAAGATCCACTAACACTGAGGATTATCTGTCAGGTACCTTACTAACTGATAACGCATTGGCAGATTTCATACATATGCCATTCTTTCAAGCCTTTGAACCAACATTTTTCAAAACATGTTAACCAACCTTCTTCCAAACTTTTGAACCAGGAGCTTGATTGGAGAAGCAAGTTCAGTTCCAGCCTGTCCGCTCACACTGTGTTTCCATCTACCCACCATCTTGAGTGAACACTTGGACTTGTTACACAGCATACTCTTTAATTTAAAGAATCTCTTTATAGAAGTTCTTCCAGATGCAATTTTCAAGTCCTTGCAGGAGATCAACAGATGTAATGAGATCAATAGATGTCAAATGATCACACATATGGGAACAATTCTTAAATGCATTTTAAACTTGAAAGGATTGTTGTGAGCTTGATTTTCAACTGTCTTCTTAACTAAACTTGGGACTTGCTTTTAATATATTGTTAATCCTGATATGGCTATAATGCTCCGCTGGGCTATTGGCAGTACGAATTTGGAACTCTTGATTTGGCTGCAGCATTCTGGAATAAAGTTCTGTTCAATGTATGTTAGTGTTTCCTCCATTTGGACTTTCATGTGCTTTCAGAGTATAATGATGGAGTGTACCTGCACCCTAGGTCGAATAAAAACTCTTCAACCTTGCACGCTTCAGGGCAAAGAACCGAAGTACATCAGATCTTGATCCAGGAAATACTCTTTGCTGATGATGCCACTTTGACATCTTACGCACTGTCTGATCTTCATAGTCTTGTCACCTCCCTAGCATATGATTGCAAAGAGTTTGGCCTCATCATGTCCGAAGAAGACAGAGATTGTGGGGCAGAAAGTCGGCAATGCTCCCAGCATCGGCATCAGCAACCACATTTTTAAAGTGATAAATGAGTTTACCTACCTAAGATTGACAGTCCCCAGTGTCCTGTCACAGCTGAACAGGCAGATATGAAAAGCTACCACTACCATAGCCAAGTTGCCCAAGAGAGAGTGGGAAAATAACAAGATCACCACAGCCACCAAGATCTGAGTGTACCGAGCGTGCAAACTGAGTAGACTTACCCTTCTCTACATCAGAGAAAGCTGGACACTATGCACATGAAGAGCATCCCTTCAACAGATTCCACCTGCAGTTCTTGCACCAGATCCTGAGAATTTCCTAATTTCCTGGAAAGGTCATGTGTCAAACAGAGATATCCTTGATTAGGCCAGCATGTGAAACATATGCCATTCTTAACGACAACTGCACAAGCTTGGCCAGGATTGGCATATGTAGAATGGCTGCATCCCATTGCTGCTAAGTAGGGATGTCTGCAAAATGTGACCAGAAGTCTGCTGATGTAAGTGACAAAGCACTCTGCCTGGTGATAGGCTGTATGAGCAGGCAATGCCCTTGCAGAGGAGAACTGAATTTGACTGTGGTCAGAGAGAAGAGAGAGAAGGAAAACTGCACTACAACCACCCAACCTCAGCCATCCTTCATGTGCATCAGCCTTGCCAGGGACTGAAACACAAGAATGAGTTTGTTCAGCCACAGCTGACACTGTTTCTACATTCATCTGAGTCCTTAATCAGGCACATCCATTTTGTCTAATCTGACAGATGGAGCTGCATACATGTATAATATTTGCTGGTGCAACAAAATCTGTGACACAGATAGGAGCCAAAGCTGTGACATGTGTTGTAAATACGACTGTATGAGTGACTTACTAAACCAGTACTGAACGGTAATGAAAATACTTTTGACCTCTGTAAGACAACAATTTGTTGATGAGTCAAGACTGATGTTGAATGCACTGATGTTACAGCAAAAAATTCAAGAATTATGGAAAATGGACACATTTCCGGATAGTATGAACATAATATTTTCCCCTGAAATTGGGCCTTGAAGTAGACGCAAGAAAATGTTGTTAGAGCCAGACTTACAGAAAGTATAGATTTTTAAAAATATTTTCATGGTATCCCTTTATTGGGAATGGGTGGGATTAATCCAATACATCATCATCTTTGTGTGCCTCGCCACATCACATTGGCAGTCATGGACCTCCATATGAATCTCTTGTCGCTGCAAGTAGGCCTACATCACCCACCCTTTCTGTGTTCATGCATTCTGCAAATCCATCCAATATTTTCTCCATGGGTCTACCTGGTGCTCTTTTTCCCTCCAGCTTTCCTGTTGTGACAAGGTGCTCAAATTTATCTTGCCTCATAAAGTACCCTGTATGTGTTGCTTGTCTTTTCCTGATATGTTTCAATAATTGTTCTTTTTGTGTTTGCCTCTTTTAAGAGTATCTAAGCAAGTTTTCTTGACTGTCCATGCTTAATATTCTTCTTTGGAATGACACTTAAGCAGCCTCAGTCTTGTTGCATGTTGACTGTCCATGCTTAATATTCTTCTTTGGAATGACACTTAAGCAGCCTCAGTCTTGTTGCATGTTGACTGTCCATGCTTAACATTCTTCTTTGGAATGACACTTAAGCAGCCTCAGTCTTGTTGCATGTTGACTGTCCATGCTTAATGTTCTTCTTTGGAATGACACTTAAGCAGCCTCAGTCTTGTTGCATGTTGACTGTCCATGCTTAATGTTCTTCTTTGGAATGACACTTAAGCAGCCTCAGTCTTGTTGCATGTTGACTGTCCATGCTTAATATTCTTCTTTGGAATGACACTTAAGCAGCCTCAGTCTTGTTGCATGTTGACTGTCCATGCTTAATATTCTTCTTTGGAATGACACTTAAACAGCCTCAGTCTTGTTGCATGTTGACTGTCCATGCTTAATATTCTTCTTTGGAATGACACTTAAGCAGCCTCAGTCTTGTTGCATGTTGACTGTCCATGCTTAACATTCTTCTTTGGAATGACACTTAAGCAGCCTCAGTCTTGTTGCATGTTGACTGTCCATGCTTAATATTCTTCTTTGGAATGACACTTAAGCAGCCTCAGTCTTGTTGCATGTTAACTGTCCATGCTTAATATTCTTCTTTGGGATGACACTTAAGCAGCCTCAGTCTTGTTGCATGTTGACTGTCCATGCTTAATATTCTTCTTTGGGATGACACTTAAGCAGCCTCAGTCTTGTTGCATGTTGACTGTCCATGCTTAACATTCTTCTTTGGAATGACACTTAAGCAGCCTCAGTCTTGTTGCATGTTGACTGTCCATGCTTAATATTCTTCTTTGGAATGACGCTTAAGCAGCCTCAGTCTTGTTGCATGTTGACTGTCCATGCTTAATATTCTTCTTTGGAATGACACTTAAGCAGCCTCAGTCTTGTTGCATGTTGACTGTCCATGCTTAATATTCTTCTTTGGAATGACGCTTAAGCAGCCTCAGTCTTGTTGCATGTTGACTGTCCATGCTTAATATTCTTCTTTGGAATGACACTTAAGCAGCCTCAGTCTTGTTGCATGTTGACTGTCCATGCTTAATATTCTTCTTTGGGATGACACTTAAGCAGCCTCAGGCTTGTTGCATATTGACTGTCAGTCCATGCTTCCCAGCCAAACAACAGTACACTGAAGAATCCCAGCATGGAATTAACCAGTTTGAAAATACATTTCACAAAATTCACAGATGTAGAACGCTGAATGGATTTATGGATACTACATTATCATCTATTTGATCCATATGCGTAACACAGTTGATTATCAATCATATGGATACAACATGTTAACTATTTGATCACTAAGCAAACAAGTTGCTTCAGTGTGACTAAATTAGAATATTCATGCCTTCCATACACAAAGGAATCATTCTTGAGTCTTACGAATCAGCTTGAAGTGTCATGATGCATTACACATTGAAAAAAAATCTCACAAAGAGTAATACCTCTGCACATCTAAAAAGTCAACTGTTGGAACAAAATACACAGTCGCAGGGTTAACAAGAAACGAGCTCAGTTCCTGCATCAAAGAAAAACAAACAAACCAAATTAAAAAACTTCCAGTTTGTGTAGTATCTTCAAACTGCATGACTGCATTATGGCTGATTACATATTTTGTCTGTATCTTTTTGCCCAAACGCATTACCGTACTTTGCATTTCAATATGTTTGTTCTATTTATTTGACCGTTTAATCAGCCTGTCAGAGACTTCGTATGACTGAAAGTTTGTTTTCTGTCGTACAGCTGAAATGTTTCTAAGAAGAATGTTGAGAGTTCTATGGACAACAAAGAGGCAGAAACAAAAAGAATATTAGTGAAGAAGATTAAGAAAAGACAGGCAACATTCATAGAACATTTTATGAGGCAAAGAGCACCTAGTCACAACAGGACAGCTGGAGGGAAACTGAGCAACAGGTAGACCCAAGAGAAAATATTGGACGGATTTGCAGAGTGGAGGAGGACAAAAAGGGTAAGAGATACACTTGCAGCAACAAAAGACAGATTCGTATGGAGACCCATGATCACCTCTACCATGCGCAAGACACATGATGATGAGTGCTGCATTTTATGCTTTTGTTCCATCAGAAAACATGTTTCAAGTACCTGCACTCTGTGTATTAAATTACTCTTACCAACAAGCCCACAGCACACCCAAGTTTTGAGTAGGAGCCGGTCAAGGCCGAAAAATCCCACACTGACTCTTTGTAACTGACGTCACAGGTGCCATGTGTATGGTGATCATGGCACAAGCCTTAAGCCTGCACATAAACCCATGAGCTGGCCAGGTCCTAAGGCCCAACCTAGACTATGTTTTACCTAGTCTATATTTTATACTGGTATTTTATCAGCCTATCACTGGAATAATCTTGGTTGCATGTAACTGACCTGTGTATCTTACCTTCAAAAAAACAAAAAAAAGGAACATATAGGCTATACATGTATAAAGTAAATAAATAGATAATTAAAGGTCTGAATCACAACACAACTAGCTGTTCTGTATAAACTCGTCTCACATGACAGAATAACACCACCACCACCACCACCCCAGTGAATGCCCAAATGTTCAGCTATCAACTAGGTGAAGGCAATATTTCCTTAATCATAGATAGGTACATAAGTACGTAAAAACGAAGTAGGTGGTGAATAAATAGATACAATATAAAGGTGTAGGCCTACCAGTATTAAATGAATAAACAGGTCAGAGATGAAAATAACAAATAGTGGCGCAAGTCAGTGAAACCTACAGGCCAGTATTACAGTCATTTGAGTCTGATCTAGTTCTTTTATAAAGTCCATCACTTCTGCAGTTCTTCAATTATCCACACCCACCCCACCACCTTTTTACTCGTCTTATTATATGTCAATTGAGACCATGAGAAAAAAGACAGACAGTTTAATCGTTTCGGCACGAGTGATCCATCATACATTGCTCCAGTGACCAGGCAACTGAGACCAAGCGAAAAAAATGACAGTTTAAATGCTTCGACACGAGTGAGCTACCATACATTGCTCCCCGCGACTATGTTGGCCTCTGGTCAAAAACTAAACCTGTTCCGGCACATTCATGCGGTTAGTCATTCGGCTTTGGTTCACTGCACACTTGCATTTCACCTGTCATCGGTGATCATCTCAAGTGTTTGTTCGCTAAGTGTTAATGCTACGTGTTAACGTTTTGATCTGCTGACCCAACACCAAGACAATGCAGGCTGGCTGGTTGGTGGTCCTCGCGCTTTCAGTTTCCAGTGCCGTCAGCGTTCAAGGTAAGTGTGCACGACTGTGGCCGCTTGATTCATCACGCCACCGAAAACAAAGTCGGTGTCTCTTTAAATCACCAATTTGCGCGTGGCCTTCGCGAAGGCCACGGTTTGCGTGCCTTTTATCCCGGTGGGTAGACCAACGCCCAAGGCGTTGACAGTACCGTTTTCTTTTTCCAGACCATACCTGGCGTTTCACGGTTTATGCAACAGATTAGGCTACACCGCATGCTTGCAAACATCCACTTTTTGTTGGCCTACATCAGCACATGTAGGCTAGCGGAGATCACCATTATGAAACTGATGCGGTAGGCCTGCCTCCTTGTTCCCTCCCCACCCCTCCCCCAGTTTCCCTGAGCTAATGGTTATTTCCGACGGCAGTTATCATGGGGTGAGTGCAGACCACAGATGTCTGTGGTGCAGACTTAAAACAAAGATCAAATAGGGGAAGTGGGAGAGTATGCGGCAGGCTACAGTTACATTATTTTAATACTAATTGTACGGGCAGCCTAAAAAGTATTGTGCTTTTACGTTAACAGTTATAGAAGTTGAAATAATAGTAATAATAATATTTTCACGACTTGACTGCTGCAACTGAAAACGAGGACAGAACATTTCCAATGTTTCGATGAAGTGGAAACATACGCTGAAAAAACATGAAAACAACCTAACATATTGCCTTGGTAAAACCAACCAAGAACACATTATAGATCCAAAACAAGAGTGACTGCCTGCGCCCAAGCAAACACAAACCAGAAGAACAAGAAAATCAATGTAAGCGCATCTCCAACAAGACAACACAAAACAAAACAAGCGCAAATTTTCGGCCAACTAGCCTTTGTCAAGCGCGAACGCACGGTCACAGACAAATCACAGACACCAAACAATGGATAATAAAAACGGGACTAAAAACTTCCCTGCCGCCTCGTCCAGTGGGTAAGAGATGGAAATGACAGCATAAAGCAGATAAAAATCCTAAAAGAAGAAAAGGATTTGGGAGTAACTTTCGACAGCATGTTGTCCTTCGATTTACATATTGGTAAAATAGTTAATAAAGCAAATCAAATGTTGGGAGTTATTAGAAGATTTTCTTACTTAGATAAGGATATATTTCTAAGACTATATAAATCTTTTGTTAGACCACATTTGGAATATGCAAATGCAATATGGTGTCCATCCTTGAAAAGACAGTCAGCGCAGATAGAAAGAGTACAAAGACGTGCAACAAAGCTATTAAAAGAATGCAAAGATAAATCTTACGCAGAACGATTGAAGTATTTGAAATTACACTCACTTAAAGGCAGAAGGACAAGAGGTGACCTTATCCAAACGTATAAGATATTTAATGGAGTTGATAATATTTGTGTTGACTCACTCTTTTCTGTTTCACAATGTAATATCACAAGAAACAAGGAAGGAAAGATATTTATTCAGCACTGTCGTACTAACACAAGAAAATTTTCTTTCACATCGAGTAGCCCCTTTGTGGAATAAACTCCCAACTGACATAAAATTTGCACAAGATACTAACAAATTCAAGAAGTTTTTGGACGAAATTCCAAAATTCAAAGAACTTTTCTTCGATTATGATGATTAAAGGCCTGATTAGGCTTGTGCAAACAAAAAGAAAATGCGCATTAACACCTGTTTTATAAATAGTTGAGAAAGAGGGGACGGAAATAGGCCGTAAGGCCTAGGCCATTGAAAGCTAGTCCCAACTACTACTACTACTACTAACCTCCAGGAACTATGGTAAACTGATCTAAATCCGACCGATTAAGGCACAAGGTAGCCTACAGGTTTTGTGGCGTGTCTGCAGAAATATTCCGTAGATGACCAGCTAGAACAGCTTGATTGCCTAGAGTACACTTTCTGTGATTGATTACTGCACTGGTCATTAAAAAGTTATGAGGGGTAGCGAACTGCAGTCTTGCAATATGCTAAAGAACGAAGTAGGTGTACATGATCTGAATTCCGACCAGGTGGATGTAAGATCCGATCAGAAGGTGATCCAAATCTCGACCAGCATGAATACTGTTAAGGCATTGCACATTATTTGATTTAAAAAGCATCTGTCAATCAAAAATAACAGCAACAAGAGTGTCTGCTTGAACAATGTAGGCCTATGGCTTGATGGTTTTCATGTGTTTCCCCCAGCCACTGCGTGCGCTAACGATCGATATTCCCTGTTGCATACTTCTTACAAAGACAACGTGGTCAGCGCTTCAGTGCTTTAATTAACTTTAAGTAGGTCTGTCTAAATCTAACTGGCTGCCATATCACAGTGCTTTGAATTAACTTTAAGTAGGTCTGTCTAAATCGAACTGGCTGCCATCCCTCTCTCACACACACACATACGCGAAAAATGTAAATGAATGTCGCGAAGGCCACGGTTTGTTGCTGCAAGGGGTCAGCCAGCGATCACATGAAAAGTTGCTATGGCGCGCGTTTTGTTTTCATTGGCAAATCCTAGAAGTTTGGTTTCTTTTGCCTATTTTATGTAACAGGAGTGACTGTACATGTACTTTCGGTTTTGTGAGAAAAACCCGATGTCAGTCGGATGTTACATCAACCAAAAAATCAGTCGGTTTTTAGATAAGTACCAGTATGCTGATGATCTATGCATGTGGATGTCGGTAAACATGAAGAGGAAAACTCCTCGCAGTATCAACTATGCGCGGAAACTTTAGGCCCATCAGTTTGAACTTGACAATACATGGCAGAAAATGGGCTCCATCTATCTACAGAGAAAACAAAGCAAGTTTTCTTTAACAGTGGGTCTAACCCGGACAAAATACCCACTTTTAAATTAGGAGATACTAGTCTTCAGTGTAACCAAACTATTAAATTCTTAGGGGTTTTCTTTACAGCAAAAGTATCATGGACTCAGCATATCGACTACTTACTAACAAAAGCCCATTGAAAATAGTTTACAAGCAACCATGGGGACATGATCCATCAACACATGTACATCTGATGATCTGTGTAAATCACTCATTAGATCTAAACTAACATATATGATAATGCCCAGGAAATATTCTTTAGCGCACCGAGACACTTATTAGAAAAACTACAAAGTACCGAATGCAAAAGTTTAAAACTTGCGCATGGTGTTTCCAATGTATGCTTCCAACCTTCGTACATGTACAGTCAACAGTGAGATTAGTATATTGCCGCATGATGAACAAAGGAAGCTCGTCTCTATCAAATTTCTGTTAAGAAATACCACCGTTGAAAATGTTTTGAGATCCTCCGATATAAAATTAAGATCAAACATTGATTTTCCGAAACGAGCTGAATTAACATCATTACAGGTCACACTTGCAACATATAGTCCGACATCTTAAATGGCTCTGGAATTGATTTAGAAGCTGATCCTATAAGACGTTCGTTTTCACCAGTACCTAGTTGGGAACTCCTAAGAGCAAGGAAGCTCGTCTCTATCAAATTTCTGTTAAGAAATACCACCGTTGAAAATGTTTTGAGATCCTCCGATATAAAATTAAGATCAAACATTGATTTTCCGAAACGAGCTGAATTAACATCATTACAGGTCACACTTGCAACATATAGTCCGACATCTTAAATGGCTCTGGAATTGATTTAAAAGCTGATCCTATAAGACGTTCGTTTTCACCAGTACCTAGTTGGGAACTCCTAAGAGCAAAATTTGACATACACCCCAATGATTCAAACAAAGAAGATAATATAAACTTATTAGCGAGTCAAGTTATATGTCATATTGAACACTTTTATCCCAACCATTTAAAAATCTACACAGATGGATCACTAGTTGAGAAAAAATGCAGTCTCTGCGTTTTTAATACCGGCACTTAAAATAGAGAGATCTTTCCATATAGGACCCAACAAATCAGTCTTTACAGCAGAACTCTTTGCAATACTGATGGCTTTAAATTACGTAGTAAGTTATCCAATATGATTATATCACATAGCCTTTTCTGCGTTGATTCTAAATTGGCGCTACAGGCTCTTGAATTAATAAAATTAGACACTAGATCTGAAATGAAAATAGAAATTAGCCATTTAATTCACTTCTTATCCTTAAGACGCACTGATTTAACTTTCTGTTGGATACCAGCTCATTGTTCATTTCATCATAATGATATGATTGACAGGGCTGCCAAACGAGGAGTTAAGGGTTCACCAGAATCAGACAACATACAGCTTTCTCTCTCCTTGAATGAATCTTGTTAATTTTGTGGATGCCTATGTTTGGAAGCTGTTTCAAGATAATGCTGATAGCATGAATTCTATAATCAGCAAAATAAATAAGCAGTTTAATGTTTGTAGATTTATACAGTCCCTTATGTATAGGTGAAACTTGATGCATTCAAAACAAAGTACACCAGAAATAATGTATGTCTTTATGGACAGAAAATAACGACCAGTCATTTAGAATAAAACAACACATTCTGGCGTTTTCTAAGAACACAATTTCCGACATATTTGAATCTTCATTATTAACATACAGATTTTTCATCAGCCTGTCTAAAAGTCCAATAGTTGAATATCTATAATTCGTTCCTCTCTCTGTTCACAGTTACAGTTAGCTGTTTCATTATTTTAAATCTTTGTTGTAATATGCTGTTTCATTTGTAACATTTCCACTCCCCTTCTGCCACTTGCCCTTTCCTTCTTTCTTGTTTTTTACAATGTTTTAGTCTGAATATGTCTGTTATAGTTGGGTGGTCTATAGGTAACATGAATTTAAATTTGAACTTACGTTGTTTTTTTAACCAAGACTGACTACACATAAGCATCTGCATTAGCCCTTCCTGTTTCTACACCCCCTTCCCCACATCGCTTGTATCTGTCTTTCCTTGTTTTTCTTTTTTTTTTCCTTTTTCTTTTCTTTTACATATTTCTTTCTTTCTTTCTCTCTTTTTTCTTTCTTATTATTATTATCATTATAATAGGCCTATATGTACATCATGTTTTTCTTTTCATTTCATTTTGATTTATCTTTATTTTTTATTTACCTCTTTATTTATTGATTTATTTTTTTTGTGTAAGATCACTTAAGTGAATAGACATTAAACCAATGACCAGTGAACATGTGTACTTGAGATGCATGTGCCTGTGACCCAAATTGTTATTCTCTCTCTCTCTCTCTCTCTCTCTCTCTCCCCTCCCTCCCCCTCCTTCTCTATGTGACTCCTTTGTCACTTAGCAAGATGCACCAGGCACAGTCAGTGCCAGTATGAACAGTGAACAGAGAAACAATGATTAGTGGTGCATGTGACCAGATTCCCATCAAAACTCCCGGCACCAAGATTACCAACAACAATGAGGATACTCCACAAATGATGAGCACAACACAACACACCAGTCACTGAAAACACACAGCGATTGTACCAGAAAATGAAGATTCATTAGATTGTAACTTAAAAACCAAATGAGATTATTGGGGAAAAAAATCGCAAACAATGTGTGCATATGTACACACACTCACACACTCACACACACACACACACACACACACACACACACACACACACACACACACACACACACACACACACACACATACACACGTGCGGCCCCACACACACACACACACACACACACACACCACACACACACACAAACACACACAACACACACACACACACACACACACACACACACACACACACACACACACACACACACACACAACACACACATACATGTGCACTTGAGAGGGGATGGGCGCCGCCCTGGTAGTGCTGGCCCTGGGAAAAGTTGAGGTCTCTGCCACCTCACTTGCCTGTGACCTCAGGTTTATGGAACTATGTAGGTAGGACCTCAGGACCTGGCCAGCTTATGGGTTTATGTGCAGGCTTAAGGCTTGTGCCATGATCATTCTGGATCTTCTCCATTACATGGCACCTGTGACGTTAGTGCATATGAAATTCATTGCAAGCACGAAGACATCATCTTGAGAAAATGAAACTGAAACTTAACCACCACCAACAAAGACACACACACTGAACCCTCAACTGATGAACTTTTTGTTATCATGCAGCAAAACAAAGAGGAATTTGAAGATCATAAACTTCATTAAAACTTCATGTCACTCAAGAACACTACCACAAAGATCTTCAAGACTTGACTGCTGCAACTGAAAACAGAGACAGACTGAAAACTTGCAAAGAAACCTTCAAGCACTGGAAGACAAATACAAACACTTAAAAGTCAAAGACTCACAAAACATTAACATCCATACCCGACAGAGCAAACTACTCCCTGCCCACCTTCTACAATTCAGTGTCACTACAACAATGACCCATGGAAAATATGCTTCATCTGACTTGTCACATAAACCACCAAAGGACATTGTCATTATTTCCAGCATCCGTACTGATACAGACCTCAAACACGGCCAGTGACCCACAAACAATTGTGAATAACCCAACTGATGCAGAAGATAGCCACAGTGGAAACCAAACAACAGGAGTAACAGGAACCAGAAAAAACACGAAAGAAGAATATGAACACGTATTTAATACAATAAAACGAGACAGGCGCAAATTTTCGGCCAACTGGCCTTTGTCAAGCGTAAGATTACAAACAAACACTAGATACAAAAAAAATGAGAAAAAGACTGAAACCCTCACTGCTGCTGTCTTCAGTGTGAGAAAAAGAACAAACTGAGTAACAGGAGTAACATTTTATAACAGTGTGTAACAAAAGAAAGTCTTCTTCATCACCAGCCATCTGACTTCCGGACACATGCACACAGTTGATTCTGGGTGTTGCAGACCTCAAGTACATCAACAGAGATGATTGGACAGCATAGGAAAGACTCAAGTAGGAATCTTCAATGCAGCAACTATCAGCACTTGAAAACATCATCAACCACTCCCAAAAATCTTTCACAATGTAGAAAAGTTGTCATTTATGTTGGCCATGTGACAAATGACTGTGCGACCAAATCGCCAACTGTTCAGTCCATCCTCACTACCTATGAACAGCTTTTCATACACAGGCTTCCATTTTTTTTTCTTCCTTTGGACCTATGTAATAAAAAAAATTTTTTAACCCTTTGACTCCTGCACCCTATCCATCAACGGCAAAAACTTAATCCTTTGATTCCCTCACCCTGTCCACCAGCTTCTGCAGGAAGCTGGTGGATAGGGTGAGGGAAACAAAGGATTAAGTTTTTGCTTTGCTAGCATGGTTTGCAATGCAGGATGTTGGTGGACAGGGAGCAGGAGTCAAAGGGTTAAATGGAATAGTAATACAAGTACTAGCAATATTGTTATTGTTGTTTTTGTTAAGGGTTGACATATATTTATTTACACGTGTCTGCCTTTGTCTCTCATGCTTTTGTATAGGGCGTGAACCATTAGCATAGCAGTATTTTATCACAACTCAATTTATTTCACAGTGTGTGTGTAGTAGTAGTAGTAGTAAAGACTAGCTGTAAGACAGGTCCAGTGGGACCTAATGCTACTATCCTTGAGTAATGAAGTTTTCTGAAGTCTGAAGTTCTGAGTACGCTGGGCTTTAAACAATAATAACAATAACAGTCTCTCTCTCTGTCTCTTTCTCTCGGTCTCTGTCTTTCTCCCTCTCTCTCTTACCACACACACACACACACACACACCACATACACACACACACACACACACACACACACACACACACACACACACACACACACACACACACACACACACACACAAAAACCCCAAACAAATCATGTATTGTGTACTTGTTTCAGCTGAAGCATGTAATGGAGCCATCAAAGCTGTAACAGTCACTACCTCTGGAGGTGTACTTCACTCCAACGGATACCCTGACCACTATGAAAAGTAAGTAAACATGATCATTTTCTATGACTATGCCTAATGTATGTAAGTACCCAAACATGCATGCACTTAATGTGACTTTATTATTAAGACACACACTTACACAAACTGCACACATGCACACACACACACACACACACACACACACACACACACACACACACACACACCACACACACATACAGACACACACACACACACACAGACACTCACACACAGACACACACACACACACACACACACACACACACACACACACACACACACACACACACACACACACACACACATATTCATTGATATGGGTGTTGGTTTTCTTACAATCAACTGCAGTGTTTCAGTTCTGTTTACCAGTATCATTCAACTGAAGCAGCATCAAAACGTATCACTTCTCTTCTCTTGTCTTGAATATATTATTATAACTCTGTGATCACTGGCTTGCTGGCTTCTTCTGTCACTTGCCTCAAGGGTATACAGAATTTTATGGCCCATCTGGTCCTTCTTGAAAACTGAAAAGAAGCATATCATGTCTGTTGTTTACTTCAGTTCCTCCACTTGTTGCCTGTTTCTCAAGGAATTTCATGCAAAATCAGTGTATTCTGTTTCAAGTATGTTATCACTTTTGCGCCTACTTGTCTCTGCAACCACTTTCGACTGTACACCCCTGCCTGACCTCTCAGTGTTGCATCTGATACTGTTTGTTTGATTGAAATGGCAAAGCAAAAAATAGTCCAACACAACAGTATCTGGAAAGACAGAGGCATACCAAATAGCCTGAAAATTAAACTTTTAAAATGTTTGATCTGGCCAGTCATGATTTGTGGCTGTGAATCCTGGACTCTCAGAAAAGCTGATTGCGTAAGAATGGAGGTAGCAGAGATGTGGTTTTATTGGATATTACTATGTGTCAAATAGACAGCTAGAAGAACTGATGAAAGTGTCCTGAAAGAACTTAATACCACTAGAAAATTACTTGCAGACGTCAACAAGAGAAGACTAAAATACATTGGCCATGTGTCACGTAGCAAGAACAGGGACATCATCATCATGACAATAATTTTTCAAGGAAAACCAGAGACAAAAAGGAAGAAAGGCAGACCTCCAGACTCATACATAAAGAACATAACCAACACCAGGGCATAACTATTCAAGAAGTTGCCCACAAAAGTCAAGACAGAGCCGTTTGGAAGAGGGTGGCGGTGTCAAAGAGTGCAGCGGCCAACATGAACCCGGTGACGCCAACAGGTGAGACTGTTTATGAATCCCTCGATACAGGTGCTTCACAATCTGTCCTTGCTCTTTTTCTGTGTTTGGTCTGTATGGCTGAAATAAGCTTCCACTGTGTCTTTGACAGTGACAAACTGTTTTTCTTCAAGTCTGACTTGAAGGCGCAGAGTTTTGCCCAGCAGTGATTTCCCCTTCGTGCTCTACTCCCTTTCATATTATGCATGTACTTTGCACCCGTATGTTGTTTATGTCATGGTGAGTGAATGTGTGAGTGACTAAAAAGAGAATGCACTTTTACTCGACTTATACATCAAAATTGAATGCATGATGATGATGATCATCATCACCATCGTCGTCGTCGTCTTTTTCATTTATTATCATTATTATTATCATTATTGTTGTTGTTGTTATTATTATCATTATTATTATTGTTGTTGTTGGTTTAGTAGTAGTAGTAGTAGTTCATATTATTATTGTTAATGTTGTTATTGTCGTCGTCGTCGTCGTCTTTGTTGTTATTATTATTTCTGTGATCGTCATCATCATCGTCATCATCATCATCATTATTATTATTATTGTTAGTGTTATTATTATTATTATCATTATCATTATTATTAATATTATTATTGTTGTTATTATTATTATCACTATTATTATTTAAACTTGTTTCATATGTTTAGTTCTGTTTTATCACTCTTTTTAAATTCTTTAGTTTGGTGTGTGTGTGTGTGTGTGTGTGTGTGTGTGTGTGTGTGTGCGTGCGTGCGCACATGCACTTTTTATTTTGTAGTATCATAGTATGCAACAGCAAATATGACTGAACTTTCATTACCCGTTTTACCAGCTCAGACACGTGCGCATGGCAACTGTCCACAGTCTCCAGTTCACAGGTGGTACAGGTAGAGACACTGGACATTGATCTAGAGAGGAGAGATTTCAAGTGTTTGGACTACATCGCTGCCTATGATGGTGAGTGTCCAGTACCTAACCCCTTTCCCTCCTTTCACACTATCACCCTATCACAAGGTTCTTTTTCTCTTGAATTTAGCATGACATTCTACAGCATATCCCAGCATGTTATTTGTTTTGCCGCAGTTTTCATAACACTAACTGTTGTGTGAAGTTACCAATAGTATAAAGATAGCTCTAACAGTTATCAGTGGTATAAAAATTCCTTTATGAATAGTAAAAAAGATATAAAGGGTACATTATTCAAGGTTAATGTCTACATCAAGAAGAGCGTTCACTGTTTTAGCTTTCGGTCACAGAAAGTACTTTGGTTTTAAACAGTCAGAGAAAAACCATGTTCAAATCTCTGTTCAGAGCACCCTTTCCGTTTTGCACACCCCCCCCCCCAAAAAAAAAACAAAACCCCACCTTACATGACAGTTACCACTGACTGTCCTGGTAAGAGGAAGTCATTATCCTCCGCTTGTGAACTGGACACAACAGATTGAAAACCGCCATCTGAGCAAGCACTACTGACTCGTATCATCCCCCCAGTTCCTCTTTGAGAAATTTACTAGACAGCAAAACACATCCTTGAGGACAGCAAGATCTTCTGGTCACTGAGGAAGGGGATTTGGTTGACATCTTTGAGCCTGCAGGAGATGCTGCACAGACCCGTGGATATGCTACAGAAGACCTATTTTGTCCTTGAGATTGAATTCCAAGTGTGGTGAATGAAAAGAGGAAGAAGAACAGTCAAAGACATCTGGTGTCCATTGCAGTGATTTGGTCGTGTTTTTGGTATCTTGACCCCTTGACTCCTGCACCCTGTCCACCATCTGCAAAAACTTAACCCTTTGATTCCCTCACCCTATTCACCAACTTCCTGCAGGGATGAGAGAGTCAAAGGGTTAAGTTTTTGCTTTGCTGGAATGGTTGACAATGCAGGATGCTGGTGGACAGAATGCAGGAGTCAAAGGGTTAAAGCAGTGAGACAAGTGTGATGGAATTTGGGTTCCTTTGGGTGATAGGACTGTTAACACACCTGTACTGTAAATTTGACTTTTTGGGTGGGAGAAAGTATCAGAAGACAAATATGCATGATTTGCACCTTATGAGTGGGGTAAATTTAAACATCATTGTTGGGTAGGTATCTGGAGATAGTGGTCCCTTTAAGATGAGTTAGAGAGAGGCTAGCTCCACTTGGTAATGGATTGAACATCCCCAGCTCAGCAGGTGGAAGGCGGTTGATGGCCTTCAGATATGGAAGTTAGCTATGAAAAAAAAACAACTACCGCTTGCTTGAGTGAATTAGCAGTCCTGGAACAACTTGTGATGGTTACTATCACAGTGGGCTGTGGTGGCACCCTGGCAATGCTGCATTTAAAAAAATATTCCATGTCCTACAGCGGTGCCATCAGGTGGATAAATGCCGCTTAAAAATCCCTAGCCGCCTGCGCTGACAGGGTAGATCTTTTGACCATGAGCGAAAGGAAGGAGGGTAACCCCAGCAGAAACCTTAAAGGACTGAAGTCAGAGCACTAGGAGGGTAACCCCAGCAGAAACCTTAAAGGACTGAAGTCAGAGCACTAGGAGGGTAACCCCAGCAGAAACTCTAAAGGACTGAAGTCAGAGCACTAGGAGGGTAACCCCAGCAGAAACTCTAAAGGACTGAAGTCAGAGCACTAGGAGGGTAACCCCAGCAGAAACTCTAAAGGACTGAAGTCAGAGCACAAGGAGGGTAACCCCAGCAGAAACCTTAAAGGACTGAAGTCAGAGCACTAGGAGGGTAACCCCAGCAGAAACTCTAAAGGACTGAAGTCAGAGCACTAGGCCTGTAGAAGTGTTCTACCAAACCATGGTATCATCATCATCATCATCATCATCATGTGCCCTGCTGCATGGCGTTGGCAATCATGACCCTCCTTACGAATCTATCCATTGTCCTGCAAGTACATCTCCCACCCTCTCTGTCCTCAGTCACTCTGGAAGTCCGTCCAGTATTTTCTCCCTTGGTCTACCTGGTGCTCTTTTTCCCTTCAGCTTTCCTGTTGTGACTAGGTGCTCTAATTTCTCTTGCCTCATAAAATGTCCTATAAATGTTGCTTGTGTTTTCCTAATCTTCTTCATTACTGCTCTTCTTGTGTCTGCCTCCTTCAAGATTGACCATGGTATCTTGCAACAACAACAAAAACAGCCAGTATGACACTGGGTTAAGTATAGGTCTTTCAGTCCCTTGTTACCAATCTGTCAGACAGGAGGGTTCAAGTATCTGGGGAGCAGTTTCACAGAGGATGCTAGACTTGACAGGGAGATAGAGACCAGGACATGTCAGTGTCAGTTTTCAGCTTGCCCCCCTTTTGAAACACACCAACGTCCCTGTGCGAACCAAAGCTCAGCTCATTAACTCTTTGACTCCCGCACCCCCTCCACCAACTGCAAAAACTTAAACGTTTGACTCCCTCACTCTATCCACCAGCTTCCCACGAAGCTGGTGGATAGGGTGAGGGAGTCAGAGGGTTAAATTTTTGCTGTGTTGGCATGGTTGACAGTGCAGGACGCTGGTGGACAGGGTGCGTGAGACAAAGGGTTAACCTAACACAATCTTTTTGCCATCTCTGACATACCAGTGCCAGACATGGACACCAACGAAAGCCCTGGAAAAAAGAATAAGCACCTGTGAAATGAGATGTCCCCACGGAGCAGCAAACAAAATGCGAAGAGACATGATAAGAAATGAGATCTTACTGGAAATGGGGAGCAAAATCAGCCCACCAACACATCCAGCTGCCCAGGGTGGAGTGGTTTGGCCATCTGGTCACAATGCCTGTGACCAACCATTTGACCCTACAATCAGAGGTTCTCTGCAGTTGGAGCAAGAGGATAACCTTGTAGATGCTGGATCAAAGGTGTGTCAGGAACCCTCCATGTTCATGGCCTGTCAAGTCACAATGGCAGCCCAGCTCTCACTTGACCATTGTCTCGACCTCCCTCCAACAGGCTCGTAGAAGCAACAGATGAAAGAAGAAGAAGTAGGTGTGGTTTTAAGATTAGATTAATTTTTGTTATCGTTAGTCACAACTGAATTTTTCTGTGTGAAATGTAAGGCACTTGCCCCAGGGTAAGCATTGATATTGAACTGTGCCATTCTGTTTCCCCCTTTTTTCTTCAAAGCATGCATTTTTGTTAACCTGTGAAAATTTACCAGAGACAACTCTTCCGTTGCCATGGGATCTTTAACATGTGCTATGTATATGCTGCACATGAAAGCTTGGTTTATTGTCTCATGCAAAATAAGAATACAATTTCAGGTCTACATTCAGTATTGATTTCATGATTAAAATTCTTTGTTGCAGTGGGTTGGATTGGTTTGTTTGTTTGATTTTTTAAATATAACTTTTTGGTCCCTTTGGATTTTTTTTTAATTGATTTGATACTTTTCTTGCATTATGTATATATCGATTGCAGACTTTGAATAGTTTTACAGATATGATTGTTGTGTTTATGTTGAATATTGGTAACATGCAGGTGACAATGATCAGGCTCCCCTCCTGAAGAAATGGTGTGGCACAGAGAAGGAGATTGTGCATTCAACTGGGCAGACTCTCTACCTAAAATTTGTAAGCAGTCGGGCAGTGACCCGGAAAGGCTTTGCACTTGCGTACCATTCAATAACCCCTTGTAAGTATTGGTACTGTTTGTACTATATATATCATTATATCAGACTGTTCGTTCGTTCCTTGATTTAACGTCTTTTCACTGTAAGTGATATTAGACGGGTAAAATGGCGTGGAGGATGATTTTTGGGGGGGGGGGGGGGGGGGGGGAGGAAGGGAACAGAGTAAGAGACGGAAAAAAAATTAAAAGGAATCGGCAAGGTCTTTAGAAAAATGATATGGATGAACAGAGAAATGAAACTAGAACAACGCTAACATCAAATTTAAAAGAAAAATCGTCATAAAAAGCAAAACAAAACAAAATAAGATAATGATAATTAAAATAATAACCTTAAAGTAACGCATTAACAGGACTGTGAACCAATGATTCTGAAATTTTAACTAACAGAACTTGATCTGATATCACTTCTTTAAAATGCTTTTCAAGATAGTTTCCTTGTGTAAACATCTTTGGTAAAAAATAACGAAGCTTTCTGCAGTAAAACAAACAGTGATACAATGTGAATTGTTCACCGCAAATATATAAAACGTTTTTACAATATTTTGTTTTCAAAGCGTTCAGTTGAATACGAAAATATGTGGTAACAATTAATCTCAAATGATATAATGAAGAATACTGCATTTTTTTTACAGATATTTTGAACTGAAAGTTTGATTCTTTTTTGAGACACAAATTTTTCATTTAAATGTTCATGAAATCGAATCCATGATGCTAATTCTAGCGAGTTGTAAGCTTCTTTTACCGAGGTGTTAACATGTAATTCTATGGAATTTTCAAAATGGAGTGCACCGGATTTAGCTGCTTTGTCAACTACGTTGTTGCTGTGAAGACCAACGTGAGAAGGCACCCAGCATAAACTGATTTCCGAGCCATTTATCTTTAAACAATGTATTAGATGATTTGCCTCAATTATTAAATCAGGTCTTGTGTCTGTATCAAAAGACTGTAAGGCATATAATACAGATTTTGAATCAACAAACAGAACTACTTTGAAAGGCACAGGCCGAAGGCTTATTAAATAATGCAACGCTTGAACAACAGCGACCAATTCTGCTGTATATATAGATACATTTGCCCCAATGAAAAAAGACTTTTTAATGTTAAATTTTGGAACATAAAACGCTGCTCCAGCGCTCTGATTTGCTAAGACTGACCCATCAGTAAAAATGTGGAGGTGGGTACGGTACTTTTCATCGATGTGTTCACAAGCTGTGGATAGCGTAATGTTGACATTATCATCTTTTTTAACGTCTGCATAATCAGACTGTCATAAGCAGTAAATGTTGCCTTTTCTTGTTTGAATAATACTTGTACAATGTCTTTCATCTTGTGAGGATTGCATGTTGTAAGGATGAGCATGCATGTATATAGATGTATGTATATACTGTGTGGGGATGGGGGTGGGTCAATGTGTGTGTGGTTGTGTGTGTGTGTGTGTGTTATTTTATATCATTTCTCCAGGGATTTTTCCTGTGAGATTTGTGCTCCTGTTTGGGAAAGTGTCACTGTTACACAGTGCCAACCTCTTTTTCTGTAAGGAATATTTGTGTTTGTATATACATATTTCATTAGTAAAGGCAAAAATGTGTAATGTCACCAGTGCTTTTCAACAAGATCACAGTCTGGGTCATAAGACATTTGAGAATCATCCAAGAAGCAGGAACCTGGAACTTCGAGTTTAGTTATTGGCAGGCAAACATCTGAACCATTCTGCCACTCTTCTCCTGTTTAGTTATTGGCAGGCGACCATCTGAACCATTCTGCCACTCTTCTCCTGTTTAGGTACTGGCAGGCGAACATCTGAACCATTCTGCCACTCTTCTCCCTGCAGGCCGCAGGATGGGACTCAGAGCAACAGTATCTCACCACCAGCTAGACAGTCACCTCCTGACCCCTGACGCCACATACCAAGCAGTAGCCATTTCATCCAGCAAAGGGGGGGGGGGGAGGAGGGGGAGACCATCCATGTACCGCATGACCCATACAGGCCCAGTCATCCGTTACCTTGTTTACAAGTCAAATGGCCATTTGGGGATGGGGGTGTGACAACCCCCAGCACACATCATTGAATTCTTTCTGAGTCAGTTTGAAGCAACCATTTCACAGTTTCTACAGTGGTTACTAAGTACCATTACAAACACAGAAACATACCTCCAGGTCAGCTGAACCAAAATATATCAACGCTAACATTATATACTCAAAGAAAAGCACTGAAATTGTCCACATGGCAGGAAACAGTAGCCTATGAAAAGCATTTTCTGGAAAAGGGGATTAAAAAAGAAAAGGGGGTTTTGAGAAAAGAAAAGAAAAGATTTTCATGTACTGACTGTAGAGATATCCTTTACAACAAAAATAATGATATTACTTCATTAGTCCAGCTGATTCTCAGATATCCTGTTGGCAGATTGTTTTGAAGAGTTAATTAATTGTTGTATGTTATTATTTGACACCGTTAATTCATTGTTCTGAATTATTAATTGTAATTACTGAATTATTAATTGTAATTGTTCCCCTTCTTACATTCAAACTTCTACTATCCCTCCCCATTCCCATCCACCACCCCCACCACCCCACTTTTTTGTTGTTTCCATTTCTTTTTCTTCCCCCCCCCCCCCTTTGTGTGTGTGTTTGTGCATGTGTGTGTTTGTGCATGTGTGTGTTTGTGTGTGTGTTGTGGGGTGGGTGGGTGGGGGGTGTGGGTGTGTGTAAAATCACTATTGTGAACAGACATTAAATAAAAGATTCCATTCCAAGATTGGGGAGGGGGAGGGGGAGGGGGAAAAGATAACACAGTATAAGAGGGATAAAAGGATAAGAAAGGTTCATGCAACACTTCAGTGGGGAGGGGGTGTGGGAATTTAAAAAAAAAAGCTTTTTGGACATGCAGGTAACTGAAATCTGTTTAAAAACAACAAGACCAGAAGAGATGGGAGATATTTTACCTGAACCATTGACCATAACTGTTATAAATTATTTTCACATGGCATTATTCTCCAGACTTATTTGGACTCACTGCACTTTAGACATCATCATATTTTGAAGTGGAGGACAGAGAACTCGGAGCTGTTAGTGGGGTTGAGCACATTCTTGTTCTTTTTTGCACAGTCCACATTTTGATTGGTATGCATGGTGGGTATGGCCATGTTTGTGTAAGTCACAGGACACTGACATGATACACAGGATCTTCAGTGTGCTTGCTTGACATTCTGCATGCGTATACACAACGAAGGTTTCAGTTTCAATTTCTCAAGATGACGTCTCCACACTCGGAACGAATTCCATATGCACTAACGTCACAGGTGCCACATGTATGGTGACCGTGGAACATGCCTTAAGCCTTCACATAAACCCATGAGCTGGCCAGGTCCTGAGGCCCTACTTAGACTATGTTTTACCTAGTCTATATTTGATACTGGTATTTTATCAGCCTACCACTGGAATAATCTTGGTTACATGTAAATGACATGTGCTGGTGCATCGACCGGTAAATGAACCCAAGTCACCTGTGTGACAGGCAAGTATTCTACCACTAGCACACAAATGGAGTTAGGCAATGGCAGATCCTGCACATAGTTGAGGTTGGAGATCAGAAAAATCATCACCCTTTACCCAAAGGCAAAAGTATTCAGGTGGATTGAACCCAGGACGTTCCAGTTGGATGTCGGACATTTACACACCTATCAGGCTCAGTAGTCAAAAATATTTTTTCTCTTGATATATTTGGTTATTGCCAGTATATGAAAGAGACCTAGTTGACCATGGGTAAAGCTAAGGCCTTCTAGTTTGAGAGATGGTGTTCAAATCTGGCTTGCAAAACCTTGTGTAGGTCCCTGTGTACCCAGCTGTGGATACTTGACTATGCACATTTAGGAAGGAAAGGAGAAGCAGAAGAATGGAACCTACTATAGAAAGCCGACTCAAAAGGCATGAGGTATCTATCACCACGCTCATGTGTGATCCTACTTGGGGTTAGGGGACAATGTTTAGCTTTCTGTGTATTTTTTGTCTTTCTCTTTTTTCCCCTTTATTTTTGATATTGTGGGGCAAGAGAGGGCTCCTCCATTTTCTCTTTCTCCGGTTGGTGGGCTGCATGTGGTCGGTGCGCGTTGTGCGGCTGTCCCGCGGTTTGTCATCTCCCTGCCTTGCCATTCAGTTTGTAAAGAAGGTAGCTGATGACTGGCTCCGAATGGGTCATTTAACACACAGACATCCCTCCTTCACTTGATGAAATGACTATTGATTGGTGTTGGAAGTTTGGAAGGTGATTGTCTGGAGAGTTGTATGAAATCCAAAACAAGTGTGACTGCCCGCATTCTAGCGAACAGGAGCCAGAAAAACAGGAAAATAGAATCAGAACGTGTGTTTAATACAAGACAAGACGCACAAATTTTCGGCCAACTGAATCTTTTTCTCCTAATTGGCCGGAAATTTGCGCCTGTCTTGTCTGTTTGTATTAAATACGCGTTCCGAGTATATTTTTGTGTTTTTCTGGTTACTTAAGAGTTAGTGTAATTTTTTTTCCAACTTAAAAAAGACCCTGTTTTATATTAAAATTATGGAGTGGATTTTTGTGAGTGTGTTTCTTGTTGTTGTTGTTGTTGTTGTTGATGTTGTGAGATTGTTTTCTTTATTTGTTCAGTTGTTTTGTTTTGTTTGTTTTTGCTTCAAGAGTTTGACCCTTTGTTAAGTGGTTACAATTTCTGTTTCTTCAGATGATCTTAGTTGTGAGGAAGGATCAGTAAAAACTCTGTCAGTTGGAACAACACCTGTGCTGTATTACTTCGATCATGGCAAGATCAATGGCAGGTGAATTGATATGAATTAACTCTTTTCCTTCCTCACCTTTTCTGCCAGCTTCCTGCAGGAAAGTGGCAGATGTAGTGAGGGAGTAAAAATGTGAAATGGACGTGACCATACATTTGGTCACAGTGACTAGAGATATGAGTGTATTTTTTTGGTGTGTTTTGTTGTTGTTGGATTTTATCCAGACTTGTGGCAGATAATTATGTTTGTGTTTAACATGCAGGCATAGGACTTCACCTCGGATCTGCTATGTTCAGCATGATGGACTGAATTTCTTTGAAAAAAAAAATTCTGATGGATGAAAAGCTCTCCTCAATTTTCTAGAGAAACGACCTGACTTGCAGAACTGGTCCTGATAATGAATACATTTTCATTTGATGAGGAGATATTTTCACAAATCAGCGGAGTCACAGTGGGTACGAAAATGGGTCCCAGCTATGCCTGTCTGTTTATGGGATTCTTGGAACAACAAATCATACAACAATACAAGAAACCCAAACCTGAAAAATACAAAATATACATTGATGGTGGCATTGGTGTGACATTCAGTCATGACCAACTTTTAGAATTCATTCACTGCGCTCAGACTTTTCATCCATCCATCAAGTTCACGTATGAAATTTCAAACACATCCGTGTGCTTTGTGGACATTGAAGTTTCGCTTCAATCTGAAAAACTGGTTACTGCAGTCCACTACAAACCAACAGACTCGCATTCTTATCTGGACTATCAATCATCCCACACTTCCCAACACCAAAAACAGCATTCCTTACTCTCAGCTCTTGCGACTACGACACCTCTGTTCAGATGATGATGATTTCCATGGCAAAGTGGATGAAATGACCAGATTCTTCCTACGTAGACATTACCCATTCAGTGTCATCATTGAAGCCAGTAAAAAAAGTCAACTCTGTCTCTCGGTCAAATGCCGTCCATTCTGAGCCTAAAACTGCCACAGAGGATCGTCCAGTTCTCAGTTTAGTCTATCACCCTACTATGTACTGTGTGAAAAAGATCATTTTGTCCGACTGGAACATTCTACAAGCCAGTCCTACTGTATCTGAAATCTTTGACCAGTTTTAATTGTCTACAAAAGAGACACGAATCTCTGTGACTTGCTGGTACGTTCAAGACACAGAAAACCAGCCAGCCAACCTTCAGGAACCTCTCCATGTAACAAACCTAAATGCAGGACATCTCCTTTCCTGTGCTCAGTCACCACAGTCAGATGCCCCGAATCTCATATGAAAATTACAAAACTGTCAAACCTATAACATTGTTTATGTGATCAGCTGCTCTAAATGTTTTCAATGGTACATTGGTGAAACTGGACGTACCCTTGATACACATTTCAAAGAACACTTGGCTGATATCCAACATCAAAGAGATAAAACTATCTCAAATCATTTTAACCAGTTGGACCACTCAATCAACGACATGCAGGTGGAAGGTCTGTGGCTTCTAATCAGTAACAGCGCCATAGACAGAAAAGACAGAGAATCCCATCTTATAGATAAAAAGACTGGACAAAGCAGCAGGGAAGCTTCAGTCTTTTTCTCCTGATTTTTGTATTTGATGCTTGTGTGTGTATGATCTTATGCATGACAAAAGCCAGTTGGCCAAAAATTTGTGCCTGTCTTGTCTGGTTGTATTAAATACGTCTTCTGATGCTTTTATTTTCTTTTTTTCTTTTTTTTTTCTTTTTTTTTCTGGTTCTTGTTTGCTTGAACATGGGCAGTCACACTTGTTTTGGATTTGATTTTCTGATGTTTTCAGGCTATGTCAATGGAGGTTTGATGCTGAGGGATCACAGCGTTTGGCTTTGACTGTCGTCAGAACTAGAGGCTCTTTGTCAAGCAGAGATGGAGAGTACTTTGCTTTACATGATGGTAAGAGTTGTTTGTTTCTTTGTATGTTTGTTTTTTTGTTTTTGTTTTTTTGTGTATTTGTTTATTGTTTTTTTGTTTTTGCCACAATTGACCTCAGTTGCATGCAGATTCATGGAACATGTTGGGTTGTTGGTGGTATTTTTTCATGGTGCTTAACTTGTCTTTCTTTGTTGGTCTGTTTTTATTTCTGTGTCTTTTTCTTTTAACTTTCTTTTTTTTTTCTTCTATTGTTGTTGTTATCGATGTTTGATGGGACATGATCGTAAATATTCATGATCAACATTAGTCTGTATGTCTGTGAATAGATGTCCAAAAATTTCATAAATCTGTCAGAATGTGATATAATCAATGCTCAAGTTTTTCTTTGATTTTTTAAAATGGTTTGAAATTTTTATTTATCTGTTACATGGTGTATACACACACACGCGCACACACACACGCACACACACACACACACACACACACACACACACACACACACACACACACATATATATATATATATATATATATATATATATATATATATATGTATATATATATACACACACACAGACACATTTGTGTGTATATATATGTGTGTATGTATATATATTATATATATATATATATATATATATATATATATATATATATATATATATATATACATATACATATAAATATAAAAATATATATATATATGTATATATACATATGTATGTATATATATATATGTGTGTGTGTGTATGTATGTGTATATGTATATATTTATTTGTTTATTGTTTTCTTTTTTGCTTGAAAGAACATTACACTGTACATATCCTACTGTCTATATATCAGAAACAGACATGATATCCTTAATAGTTCACATTTCTGTTAATTCATCATCAGTTTATTTCAAAACTCTTTGACTGTACAACTCCCTGTGGGGTTGCCAGGGGCTCTTTCAGCAGAAATGTTCTCTTTTCTGTCACTGTGTGTGTTTCTGCCTTGTTCCTTTGCTTTCTGCCATCTCTTCCTGTTGCTCTTTCAGCAGAAATGTTCTCTTTTTTGTCACTGTGTGTGTTTCTGCCTTGTTCCTTTGCTTTCTGCCATCTCTTCCTGTTGCTCTTTCAGCAGAAATGTTCTCTTTTCTGTCACTGTGTGTGTTTCTGCCTTGTTTCTTTGCTTTCTGCCATCTCTTCCTGTTGCTCTTTCAGCAGAAATGTTCTCTTTTTTGTCACTGTGTGTGTTTCTGCCTTGTTCCTTTGCTTTCTGCCATCTCTTCCTGTTGCTCTTTCAGCAGAAATGTTCTCTTTCTGTCACTCTCTGTGTTTCTACCTTGTTCCTTTGCTTTTTGCCATCTGTTCCTGTCATCTGTCTGCTGTGCTGGTCCATTCACCTGTACGTATTGTATGAAGCCATATGTGACCTCCCACCACCAGTTCAGTCTTAACTCGCAGTCAGTGGAACAGCACTAGGAGCTGAAAAGGTGACTGAGGGTCTGTCTGGGGTGTTTTGACTTTTTCTCAAAATTGATTTTTGTGGACTATAATCTATCCCCAACAGAATTTTTTTCTTGAAAAATATTATTAATCAATTTAAAATAGTATTTGATTGCACTGATCGCAGCAGAAAGAACGCAATTTCTTACCAGAAGTACCTATTTTTGTCTCTTATTGCGAAGCGTAACCTGTACAGAACCCCCACATGTAATATACTGACAGAAAGCTCTTTGGTGCACCTTTCAGATAATGACAGTTAAAATTAGAAACAAACCGGGTCAAAGCCACCAGATAAAGAAATTTAAGGAAACTGTGTAGGAGAGTACATAAAAACTTTAGAGGCCAGAGAAAATGGCCATCATACAACTTAATGACTTTAAACATGCATAACTTCTACAATTTTTTGAGTACAAGCTTTATTCAAGTACCAAAATAATCAGCAGAATGTACACTTTCCAGTGATATGTATATCTCAAAATACCCAAAGTGCTAGTCAAGACTGATTTCGTGCTGGAAGGTCACACATATACTGTCTCTTAGGATTGATAATTGGGTACAGGTGGCTGGTGATAGATTGGACGGAGTGGTCATTACCAGGGGCATATCCTTACATTATGTGAGTGAGCGCACTGATATGTATACTCAGAAAGATTCTCAATATCCGATGGCAAGAGAAGATCACTGATACAGAAGTACTAGAGAGAGCCAATCTCCCCTCCATCCACACTTTACTTCAAAAGAGTCAAGTTCACTGGGCTGGCCATGTGTGCTGGATGTCTGACACCAGAATTCCGAAGCAACTCCTCTACGGGGAACTAGCGTCTGGCAAGAGAACAGTTGGAGGCCAGAGAAAACAGTTTAAAGACAGCTTGAAGGCATCGCTAAAGTCCCTCAACATAGACTGGGAGAATTGGGAAAACCTTGCCCTCGACCGTACAGTCTGGCGTAGAAGAATCAAAACCGGATGTACCACTTCAGAAGTGTCTCGTATCCAATCTGCACAAGAAAAATGGGCTGCAAACCCTTCAACCACAGTAACCGACCATAGATGTCCAACCTGTGGATGTTACTTCTGTGCCCGGATCGGATTGATCAGTCACCTCTGGACACACTGACTCAAAGCAACTTCATGAAGCCGTGGTCATTGTCGACGACGACAGACGGACATCATACTTAATTTTCTTTTCCCTTTTTTTTTTTCCAGTGAAGTGTTGTATACATTTTGAATGGTTATAACCCTGATATGACTCTGTGGAGTTGGCTGGGCTTTAAACTAAAATAACAACAACAATTTTTTTGTCTCATTCTGTTTCATTACTGAACAGGTGTGGACAGATCAGCTCCAGAAGTTCTTCGATGGATGCGTGGTATCAATCCTCCTTTCTCTGCCTTTTACCCGACTGGGTCTGCGCTGATGGTGATATCAACAACACGCAACACAAACTTTAAGCTATATCTGAAAGTTGAGGCTCGACCTGCGCAAGGTGAGTCAAACAGCAAGTCAATAAATTGCAGTATTGATGACAGTGGTGATGTCTAAAGTGCAGTTAATTTATTATAACCCTCAGTAGTGTGCATAAATTCAAAATATATACGTAGATGAAAACATTTTATAGATATAAATTTAGATGTAAATGTAGCTATGGACTGAGAGGGTGGAAGATGTGCTTGCGGCAACAAGGGATAGATATATATGGATGGCCATGATCGCCAACGCCATACGGCAGGGCACTTGATGATGATGATGATGATATATATATGTAAAATTTGTCCCATAACCTTGAATTCGTTGGGGAATGAGATGGTAGAGAACTAAATTGTTCTTGGGGCCTGCACAATGAGGGTAGTGCCCAATCCCTTGCCCTATCACGAATGCATAAGTTTAGAGGACAAGGTGTCAAAAGTCGAGGTCACACAGACCTAAACAATACCTGAGCTCAGAAGTTTTTCAGGAAGGCATGTAAACAGCATTTATTCAGAAGCTTCAGACAGTATCTACTATTTGTTTTTATTATTTGACAGTCTGTCACTGTCCTCGCTTTTCTTGTCAACTTTCATTTTAACTGAAACTTTGTCAATGTAACAGTGATTTTGAGAAGTACAAAATGTGGATTTCTCTAGTAAATTTTTGATAAAAATAAAGGGTGATTGTTAGAATGGTTTGACAGTCTTGTTTTTATGATGGTAATCTCTTAGGTTTTCTTTTTGTTTTATGTTGTTGCTGTGTCTTTTGTTGCCATTGGTGATTCTTGTCGTTTGGTGGGTGTTTTTTTTTCCCTCTCTTTCTTTTCCCTTGCTGTTAAAGTTTCATGAAATCGAAAACAAGTGCCTATCTCATAGTTATAACCCTGGAGACTCTTCAGGACAAAACAATACTAATATGGCATGACCACTTTTCAAATTGCAGAATTCATCTCAATTCCCCTCTGACATCTTATTTACCTCCCCTCTCCCCACTTCTTACCATTATTCATAAACACATTGCGATTTCATTTAGTCCTCTTCTAACCCTGGACGAAGCAGCAGGCAAGTTTCTGTCTTTTTCTACTAATTATGTCTTTTGTGTTTGTGATCTTACATTCATGCTTGACAAAGGCCAGTTGGCCGAAAATTTGCGCCTGTCTTGTCTTGTATTAAATACGTGTTCTGATTCTATTTTCATGTTAATTAAAGTTTCAGTTTTAGCTTCTCAAGGTAATGTCTCCATGCTGGGAATGAATTCCATATTCACAAACACCACTAATGTCATGTGATGGGGAAGGTCCAAAATGATCATGGCATATAAGCTCTATGCATTGGAAAGGTCTTGAGGTCATATCTAGCATATGGGTTTTATATCTAGTCGATATCTTATATTTGTGTCTGTCATTGGATCAGTCTTGGCTACATTGTAATGTTATGTGTATCTACATCTGTAATGTCAACAACAACAACAACAAAAAAGAAAATTGGAGACACAACCAACCACACAGTGTAAACTTATTTCACCAATGTCTTACATAATCACATCACAGAAATCACCCCAAACTAATAAAATGATAGGCTTATCTGTGTATCAGCATGATTGAAATATGTCCTCTATAATTTTCCATTGCTTTTATTCTTTCTCCCCATTTATAGCCATGTGTGTGTGTGTGTGTGTGTGCGTGCATGTGTGTGCGTGCGTGTGTGTCTGTTCAGCGCTTAGATTTGATTTTTATCAAGATTTTGCGCTATATGAATATTGTAATATTATAATTATTATTGAAATATTGTCTCCATTATCATAACTTCTCCAGTCCTTCCCCCATATTGATGCTGGGGACTCGTTCAGTATAAACAGTATCCCCACCTTCTGGAAAGTCTGTGCTAGAAATTTCTTCTTTCCTTTCACTATCTTTGTTTCTGCCTTATTCCTTTGTTCTGTCATTTCTTCCTAGCATTTTCTGCCTTGCTGGTCCATTCACCTGTATGTGTTCAGTAAAGTCTTACACACTTTCCCTTAGGATTGATGATTGAGTACATGTATTTGAGATTTGAAACAGCATGGTGCCCATTTCCTCTCCCTCACTTCTTTACCTTTCCCAACTATGAACAGGGTCAGGTACCTGTTTACAGGTGGGTTGAATGAACTAAACTGAGCTGAACTGTAAATGTGCAGAGGAATGCAACGGGACTCACATGCCAATGTTTGAACTACGTTGGGATACGGCCCCCCTGATCTTGGGTTTTCCCTACACTACCAATAGCGGGTGAGGCTGCATCTTGTGTATCTGTGTATTAACTTTTGTCTGTAAAGTTCTTTCTGTTTGTCTATCTCCTTTTTTGTCTGTAAAGTTCTTTCTGTTTGTGTATTTGTCTATCTCCTTTTTTGTCTGTAAAGTTCTTTCTGTTTGTGTATTTGTCTATCTCCTTTTTTGTCTGTAAAGTTCTTTCTGTTTGTGTATTTGTCTATCTCCTTTTTTGTCTGTAAAGTTCTTTCTGTTTGTGTATCTCCTTGTCTCTGTCTGTCTTTCTGTCTGTCTCTGTCTCTGTCAGGCTTACACATTGTATTTTCCACCGCACAAACTACAAAGAGTCTGCATCATCATCATCATCATGTGCCCTGCATGGTCAGGACAAAGAGAAAATGGCTGTAGAAAGTGGCTCAACATCTTTGTCACCATATTATGTGGGAGCCTATCACAGCACTGACGGACCAGTAACATGCTATGGCCTTGGCTTGTCTAAGGGGTGGGCCTGCAAGTTCAAGTCCGCTTGTGAACTGATGATGGGCGTGGTCAAGGGATCCCACAGTGGGCACAATAATTTTACATGGGTAGTCACTTGTTCTTTCATACAATGGAAGATATTTATCTTGTTTTGGTAGCATTCACTACTGCATACATTACAGGGGACTGTTACTTCTACAGGTAAACAGGTCCTGCTTGTTTGGTCAGTCACACACATATCTGGCTTCATGTGCGCAAAACTTTCAAAAGAAGCTTTTGCATTGTTGTCAAAACGTTTATCAGGATTTAATGACTGTGTCTTTCAGTGCGTATGCACCTTGAATGGAGGATGGCT
This sequence comes from Monoplex corrugatus, assembly GCA_030674185.1. Taxonomy (NCBI): domain Eukaryota; kingdom Metazoa; phylum Mollusca; class Gastropoda; order Littorinimorpha; family Ranellidae; genus Monoplex; species Monoplex corrugatus. Next base: position 63,999,928 of record JAPXFY010000020.1, read on the forward strand.
GTCTCTCTCTCACACACGTATGCATTCATACGCACATAACAGCAATAACAACAACAATAGTAATAATAATGATGATCAGAATGACAATAAATAATAATAATGATGATAACGATTACAATATTGATATAGCACCAAATCTTGACTACTCAAATCAAGGCGTGTTCATGTGCCAGACATACGCATGCACACACATATTTGATACAGAGAAATAAAACGGAAACAAAGAAGAAGAGAGACAGAAAGAAAAACAGAGAAATGGGCTTCTTTGTAAACAGACATTCGTGTTCTACACACACAGAATAAAAATGAGTGTGTGTGTGTAAGTGAGAGAGAGCCTCCCTCTCTTCTGTCCTCTGCATTCTGTTATACACATTAATACATGTGCACAGATACTTACGAAGCACATCGTAAAGTATAATGAACATTCTTTGATATGGGACTGTTTGGAATTCTTATTATCATTACATGTAAAAACACATGACTATGTCATTTGGTTCGTTTGCCTGTTGTTGGTTTCAAAGCACAGTTTAACACTTTGACTCCCGCACCCTGTCCACCAGCATCCTTCATTTCCAACCATGCTACCAAAGCAAAAACTTGACCCTTTGATTCCCTCACCCTTTTGACCAACTTCCTACAGGAAGCTGGTGGAAAGGGTGAGGGAACAAAAGGGTTAAGTTTTTGCAGTTGGTAGATAGGGTGCGGGAGTCAAAGGGTTAACACTTTGACTCCCGCACCCTGTCCACCAGCTTCCTGTGTTGCCAACCATGCTAGCAAAGCAAAACCTTAACTCTTTGACTCCTTCGCCCAACACAGTGATGTCAGCAAGAGGTCCTTGACACTAGCCATGATGGAGGAAAGGTACCCCAAAGCAGCGTGGATACATGCCTTCACAGACGGGTCTGCCACGGACGCTACCAAAAGAGGCGGAGCTGGCGTGAACATCCAACTCCCCGATGGACGGCAGTTGACGAAGGCAGCACCTACGGGAATGCACTGCAGCAACTACCGAGCGGAAGTGGAGGCCCTGACTCTTGCTGCCGATACCATCAAGCAGATCACAGACGAACTAACACCTGTCGTCTTTCTGACTGATGCCAGATCTGTTCTTGAGGCCCTGCAGAACAACAAACAGCCCCGTCTGCAGGAAGCTCTACAAGACATCAAGAGCCCAAGAACAGTACTGCAGTGGGTGCCAGCACACTGCGGCATTGCTGGCAATGATGCAGCAGATAGAGCAGCAAAGGAGGGTGCCAGCCAAGAGCAGGAAGACAACCCTGTGACCCTTGCAGAGATGACCACCATCATCAGGTCCCTGCACAACCAGCCACAGGCGGAGGACAGTTACCACCAGCTGTCCAGGCAACAGCAAGTCACCATATTCCGTCTACGAACTGGACATAACCGGTTAAATCACCACATGTCCAGAAAGCTCCGCCTTGTACCCTCTCCACTCTGCTCCTGTGGACTGGCAGAGCAGACAGCCGAGCACATATTGCAGGACTGCCCTGGTCTACGGAAGCTGAGGGACGAGATCTGGCCAGAGCCTGCCGGACTCCTGGAGAAGCTGCATGGCTGTGTGGAGGCGTTGCTGAAGACTGCCGATTTCGTCATGAGATCTGGTCTCCACGTTTGACGGCGTTAGACAACAACAACAACAACAACTCCTTCGCCCTATTTACCAGCCTCCTGCAGGAAGCTTGTGGACAGGGTGGGGGAGTCAAAGGGTTAAGCTTTTGCAGCTGGTGGATAGAGTGTGTGAGTCAAAGGGATTAATAGCACATAACTTAACCATGTTTTACAAGTGCGCAAGTCAGCTAATGCGAAAGACCGTACTGACTGCAAAATACTCGACCCAGTCAAAACACAGTTATCTCTTCTGTGTGTAAATCTGTGGACAGTTCCTTATCAGATATCACAGTGTGGATGTCACACAGTCTGACAAGTGTTTCGTATTAACTCTGAATGAGCTGACACAAGAGCTGTTTCCTTCTTACTGTTGAGAAGAATCGCTTAACCCTTTCACTCCCGCACCCTGTCACCATAATTCTGCGTTGCCAACCATGCTAGCAAAGCAAAAACTTAAGCCTTTGATTCCCTCACCCTATCCACCAGCTTCCTGCAGGAAGCTGGTGGATAGGGTGAGGGAATCAAAGGGTTAAGTTTTTGCAACTGGTGGATAGGGTGTGGGAGTCAAAGGGTTAATCCTGTGTGATCAGACCTGTCGGTGTGGAATGGAGCCGTCCTACATGATCCTTTTGAAACAGATGTGAGATGAAGGTCACTGCAAGTTTCACCGTTTTACGTATTGGGCATTAGAAGCAAAGGCGAAGAAAGCACATAATTCTCCTGATAATCTTTGTTTTTGTGATTTTTGCTTGGCTGTTCCAAAGAACATCGTTGATTTGATACAACTCTATCAAATACTTTGTCTTCTTGCTTTGGCTGTTCCAAAGAACATCGTTAATTTGATACAACTTTGTCAAATACTTTGTCTTCTTGCTTTGGCTGTGCCAAAGAACATTGTTAACTTGATACAACTCTATCAAATACTTTGTCTTCTTGCTTTGGCTATTCCAAAGAACATCATTGATACAACTCTATCAATACTCTGTCTTTTTGCTTTGGCTATTCCAAAGAACATCATTGATACAACTCTATCAATACTCTGTCTTGCTTTGGCTATTCCACAGAACATCCTTGATACAACTCTGTCAATACTCTGTCTTCTTGCTTTGGCTATTCCAAAGAACATCATTGATACAACTCTATCAATACTTTGTCTTCATGCTTTGGCTATTCCAAAAAACATCATTGATACAACTCTGTTAATACTTTGTCTTCATGCTTTGGCTATTCCAAAAAACATCATTGATACAACTCTGTCAAATACTTTGTCTCCGAGTCTGTGAGTTTCATGGCTTTACCAGAAGATGCCATTTGCAAAATGGGCGTCGGCTCAGTGCTGGCTTTGATTGGCTGGAGGATGTCAGCCGTCCATTTGGAAAAGGCCACAATCTGGGATAGATCACCATCTTTTCGAGGCAGTTGGGTTAAACCCGATGTCTGGGGCTGCTTGAGACGTATGTTTACTATGACACATGATTGTTTCAGGTTCGTTTCACCCTGTCCAGTCAAAACGTAAGATCAAAACCACTTCTGTGTCAGTACTTTAACCCTTTGACTCCATCACCCTATCTACCAACTGCAAGAACTGAACCCTTTGACTCCCACATCCTATCTACCGGCTTCCAGCAGGAAGCTGGTGGATAGGGTGAGAGGGTCAAAAGGTTAAGTTTTTACTTTCCTAGCACAGTTGACATAGCAAGATGCTGGTGAACGTGTACAGAAATCAAAGGGTTAAAAAAAAAAGTGAAAAATTGCTTAGTGACAATTTTAGGTATTTCAGGTTGGTTTTGAGTATATGTTTTTGTGTAAGCCTGCTTGGTTATGTTTATGTGTTTGTATTCAGGTTTGTTCTTCTAATCCCACTTGTTTTAATCCCCCTTGTAAGAAATTGAGCAGCAGGGCCATTGCCTGGGGCACATTCTTAGATTATTTCAGTGGATGCAGTATGTGTACATAATTTTCTTTTCTTTTTTTTTTGGGGGGGGGGGGGGGGCGGAGATCATCATTGTGTATGTTTTGTTTGAGAATTTTTTATAGCACTCACATAGTTCTGAGCAGTGGGCTGGGCCAGATTTTAATAAACACTGATAATGGTAATAAATAGTGATAAGGATGATAATAATCATCATCATGATAATGATGACGGTAAGAATATTTGATTATACGATGATGATGATGATGATGATAGTAACAACAACAACAACGATGATGATTATGATGATGATAGTAACAACAACAACAACAATGATGATGATGATGATGATGGTTATTGTGATGATGATGGTTATTGTGATGATGATGGTGATGATGATGGTTATTGTGATGATGATGGTTATTGTGATGATGATAGTAATAATAATGATAATAAGAATACTGATGATAGTAATAACAGAAAAGATAATAACAGTAATGCTTACAAAATTTTGCGGTCTGTACTCCATCCCGCTCTGGATGGGTTCCTGACCCTGTTTTGGATTGGAGAAGATAAAGCAGCAAGGGCGCAGCAGTTTGGGACCCACTCTGAAATGGATGACTTAACAGTGGTGAAATCTCCGTCACTTGATTCCTAATTGTTGTAGGGTTATGAGAGGCCTTTACTTTCTTTGAAACAAAAATAACAGACAGACATCCTGATCTGAATGTCCGAAATAGTTGATTTCTTCTTCGAGGCATTTACTTTCTTTGAAACAAAAATAACAGACAGACATCCTGATCTGAATGTCTGAAATAGTTGATTTCTTCTTCGAGGCATTTACTTTCTTTGAAACAAAAATAACAGACAGACATCCTGATCTGAATGTCCGAAATAGTTGATTTCTTCTTCGAGGCATTTACTTTCTTTGAAACAAAAATAACAGACAGACATCCTGATCTGAATGTCCGAAATAGTTGATTTCTTCTTCGAGGCATTTACTTTCTTTGAAACAAAAATAACAGACAGACATCCTGATCTGAATGTCCGAAATAGTTAATTTCTTCTTCGAGGCATTTACTTTCTTTGAAACAAAAATAACAGACAGACATCCTGATCTGAACGTCCGAAAGAGTTGATTTCTTCTTCGAGGCATTTTCTTTCTTTGAAACAAAAATAACAGACAGACATCCTGATCTGAACGTCCGAAATAGTTGATTTCTTCTTCGAGGCATTTACTTTCTTTGAAACAAAAATAACAGACAGACATCCTGATCTGAACGTCCGAAATAGTTGATTTCTTCTTCGAGGCATTTACTTTCTTTGAAACAAAAATAACAGACAGACATCCTGATCTGAACGTCCGAAATAGTTGATTTCTTCTTCAGATGTGACATTCAGGAAAGGAGACCAATGAAAAATTATCATATCTGCCATTTTCCCCTGCCTGACATCACGTTTGGGAAGTTGTCTACTGATTTTGTGTATGTGTGTGCGTGCGTATGCATGTGTGCATGCGTTTTTTATATTTGCTTGACAAAATGCTGGTGGCTGAAAATTTTGCCTGTCTTGTTTTCTTATATAGAATACATGTTCTGTTTCTATTTCTGTGTTTTTCTGGTTCATAAAACATGATGTTTGATATCTGCAGAGGAGTAAGTTGCCCAGTACATTTTAGTTCCCTGGGGGGTGACGGATTTCGTATTGACGTATTGACGGAGAATAATCAGCAAGCTTCTTGTAGTTCCTCTCCAGTGTCTGCCTATAAAGGTAAGTTTCATGGACATTGTTATAAATTTGATTTGTTTTGTTTGTGTTGGTTTGATTGTTTCACTTGTACGTCTTCATGTTTATGTTATATGTGTAGGGTAACAAGGACTAGCTGTTAGACAGGTATAGTGGGACCTTATACTACTATTGTTAGGTAATAAAGTGTTCTTCTCCTCTTGGGGATACCATGAGCTCTTTCAGTACAAATTGTATCCCCACTTTCTGGAAATTCTGTGTTAGAAATTTCCTCTTATCTGTCACTCTGTTTCTTTCTTCCTCCTTTGCTTCGTGTCATTTCTTCTTATCATTTTCTGTCTTACTGGTCCATTCACCTGTATGTGTTCAATAAAGTCTTTCATACTTTCTCTTAGGATTGATAATTGGGTATATGTGTTAAACGCATTTTTGGCTCTATGGAGATGAGATATGCGGAAGCAATTTTAGGTAATTTTGCATGTTTTTATATATGTTTTGGTGTCCTTAGATATGCTTAAATTTGTTTTCAGGTGTGTTTTTTAAATCCCCTGTGCGATAGATTGGACAGGGTGGTCAGTGCCAGGGACATGTCCTTAGATTATGTGCACGAATACATTGATATATGTGCCTAATTTTCTTTTCTCTTTTTATTTTCCTGTTTTGTATGTTTTGAAGTAGTCTTAGCCCGGATATGGCTCTATGCAGTCGGCTGGACTTTAAACAACAATGGCAAAAGCAAGTGCATTTTAGGCTCAAGGGAAATGAGTTATGAGGAACAATTTTATGTTGTTTGGAAGCAATTTTATGTTGTTTAGGCCAGTTCATATATATTCAGGTATGTTTTTGAAATCCCCCGTGTGATAAATTGAATGGAGTGGTCAACGCCAGGGGCATCTCCTTAGATTTTGTGCATGAATGCAATTCAGGTGTGTTCTTAATTTTCTTCTCCTCTTTTTCCTGTTAGAATATTGTGTTTTGAAATGGCTATTGCCCTGACATGGTTCTACGCAGTTGGCTGAGCTTTAAGCAACAATAACAGTAACAATATTGTTGTTGCTGTTTTCAGATTCCAAGGTAAATCCAGACAAAGTTCTTAATGTGGAGTGTTGGCGAAATACTCGGCCTATGTACTTAACTTGGGCCCAAAAGATTACAGTGGACCCTGTCCCTGGGACAACTTCTGTCGTTGAGGTCATTCCAGTTGGTAAGACAGTCATGTTTTGTGCTACTGAAATAGTGAGAAATGTGCTGTATGGCCAATCCATTGTCAGTCATTTCTTTTGGGGGGAGGTAGGTGGTGGGGGAATACTGTTCAGAGATGTGTGGAATTACTTATCATAATCACCTGAATGAATTGGTTGAGAGAATTCATTTGGTTGTTTCCGTGTATATATTATGGAGAGGATGTTTTGATAATGAGAAGTTGATAAATGAATCGGCGGGTGAGGAAAGTTTTTGATGATTTGACAAACTTCTTGATAATTACTTAACAAAAGTAAAGATAAACTTGTGTTGTTATCATTATCAAAGTAAAGATAAACTTGTTTTATATTTTATCATTATCAAAGTAAAGATAAACTTATGTTGTTATTATTATCAAAGTAAAGATGAACTTGTGTTGTTATTATTATCAGCACTGCTTCAGTGTTGTTAAATTTTTACAACCTAATGAACTTCACATAGTCTAAATGAAATCAAGTAGTAAACAAGATATTTGAGATCTGCATATTCATTTAATCTCCTTTTTACAAAGAAGGGTGGAAGTCAGTCAGCAATGACCTGGAGGGATGTGCATTTGTATGAATACTTGTCAGGAACCAGAAAAACACAAAAATAGAATCAGAACGCGTATTTAATATAACAAGACAAGACAGGCGCAAATTTTCGGCCAACTGGCCTTTGTCAAGTGTGAATGTATGATTGCAAACAAACACCAAATACAAAATTATGAGAAAAAGACCGAAACTTCCCTGCTGCTTCGTCTCATAGTTTGTTACATGTTGTCATGTTTTCCGTCGAACCTACATTTTCGTCTTCTCTCTGATTTCCAACTTCTTCCTCCACTTTTTTCCATTGCTGTATCCTACACAAAGACCTGCTTTACTAAAACAAAAACGTGCAGTCATCTATACTTTTTCCGTTCCTGCTTACGCAGAAACATCATCCCCAAAGGGTCCCTTTCTCCCACTGGACGAAGCAGCAGGGAAGTTTCAGTCTTTTTCTCATAATTTTGTATTTGGTGCTTGTTTGTAATCATACATTCACGCATGACAAAGGCCAGTTGGCCGAAAATTTGCGCATGTCTTGTCTTGTTGTATTAGATACGTGTTCTGATTCTGTTTTCGTGCCTGAACGCGGGCAGTCACACTTGTTTTGGATACTTGTCAGTAAACAAGATGTGTCGGCAACATTTTTTTTTTTAGTTACTTGTGGATAGATTTTCACCATGTGGATACGTACGTTTATTTTACTGACTAGTTTTGAATATGTTCAAATACCTGGGAATGGTCATTTCATCAGACAGCAGATGCACATCGGAAATAGCTGGCAGAATCGGCCAAGCCAAAACAGCATTCAAAAAGATGACAAGTGGTCTAGTATTTGTACCATGATGATGTAAAATGTCAATATCTTCACTTGAAAATGTCTCCATTGTAGAGGGAGCCACAGAGAGAGAGCCACTTTTTTTAACTCTTATTGTCCCTTAGGGGTTTTAAGTCCGGCCAAAGGCTTTGCACTATGCAAATTGTCAAAGAGGAGGTCTGGTCAGTAAAATGATGATAACTTTTTTTGTGTCCAACCTACATCAAACATTTTGGTATGCCCATATTCAGAATAAAATTGTGCATCTTGTGAATGATGTTACATTGATATTATTGTCATATTGAGATAATTAGAAATGCTAATTACAGACACACATTTTACGGCGCAGACAAAAAACAGTTGTATGGTTGATACTGAAAGCACTATAGCTGACCAGGTAATCCCTGTACATCCAAACTCAAATATGTTCCTTGACATCCTAGTAATAAGTTCATCACCGCAAATATTGTGATTGTCGCTTTGTTTTGATGCTTTTCGCCTCTAATTGACTTCAGGTCACATCCCCGAAAATGACAAAAACCAGACACTTTAGCTATTACACATGTCACAATGTGTTCGTGAGTTGTCTTTTCTACAGTGGCTGCAAATTTTCTAGTGTAGAACCCTCTTTTGATGCAAAAATAAGTAAAAACCACTAGAAAAAAAAAACATGTATGCTTATCTGTGGACTTTTTCATGGATCATATGATGCCAGGTGAGTTTCAGAAAGTTGTCATTTCTTTGAAGAAGGCCCAGCTGAAGTGACAACAACAACAACAACAACAAGAAGATTTATTTTAGCCCAGTGCCAGACAAGGAAATGTTGCTATGCATACATCACACTCACGCCTCACAACAATTACAATATTCAACATCATAAAAGACAAATTTGTCGGTCATCCACGGAATTGAAGAAACACACGCACACAACACACACACACTCTCACGCCAAGCTGCCCATATCCAAGCCACCTTAGCTGGCCACAAATTGTTGGTTCTACCCTGCCAGCTAATTAATTTAACAGTGCGCATCTGTCTTTCCCCTTCCACTCGCCACACCACTCTCACCCATCCTGTGGCGAGCCACAGGCATACATTGAAGTATAGGCTTACAGACTGACCTAGATTCGATAGGCCTACTCTGTGCCAGTATCAGTCACTTCCTACACTCAGTCCCTCCCAAAAGATCGCAGCAGTTACAAAGCACTGCTGTAGAGTGGTGGACTCTGGTCAAATCTGCCTGGCTAAAAATACAAGATACAAGATTCTATTTAGCCCAAAACATCACAATGGGAAATTGTTTGGCATTCGCATTAAAATACATACAGGAACAAGAACGCATAAACAACAAACAAAAACATTTAATGTACACGCATGCTCTTTACTCTCTCTCTCATCCCTCTCTCACCCTCTCCCTCCCCTCATCTCTCTCACCCTCCCTCTTTGTCGAACACAATATCAAAGATTATGACTAATTCTAAAACTGTACGGTTAAAAAAGCACATCATAAGAGTCAGATGCCTTGGTTGGGACTTTTAAGTGTCACCACCATCCAAAAAAAACCAACTCATCATTTGTGTCAGAAAACTTTCATCACTGTCACTGATGATATTGTTGCTATCACTATCGTGCAGTGTTTCTTGAAACAATTTTATCGCCTGCTCAGTCTCATAGGGCACCGCCCATCTGATGCCATGACAAATCAATACACAGCTTAAGATGCAAAAAAACCCCAACTTCAATCTACTTCACCAGCACAGAAAAGCGTGAAATGAAAGTGGAAGTATCTATTGCCGTAAAGCAATCTGAAAAGCTGGCTGATGTCAGAAAAGAGTGACTGTCGCGATAAAGATGTCCGATAGCTGAAAAAGCCGACTGAGTTGGCTTGCCGTCCATTCTGGTTGGGCGGAAAGCCGACTCAGTCGGCTTGCCGGACAATAAGAGTTAAACAAGTTTTGTGCTCTGCAAGTTTAATTCAGGTTGGTTACTTTTTATGGTGACAACTTTGCAAGATGTCTCATTGCATGTTGTCAAGTATTTCTCTGTTGTTTATGGACAGGTTTTGACCAAGTGTGGACCATTATGTCCTGTGCTAGAATTAATTGAGATTTCGTGATTTCGAGGTAAAACAACTGGAAAAACTAAAACATTATTTCATATTAAGTAGGAGGGGTGTGTGTGTATGTGTGTGTGTGTTGTGGTGTGTGTGTGTATGCGTGCGTGTGTGTGTGTGTATGCGTGCGTGTGTGTGTATGCGCGCATGTGTGTGTGTGTATGTCTGTGTGTGTGTATGTCTGTGTGTGACATCAAAATATGTTAGCAAGATTTTCTCAGCATCTTGATGTTTCAGGATGGTCGTCTTTATATTGTGGTAAAGATGTGGACCGTTGAGGATTCATGAATGCACAAATCTGGAGGTCAAGATGAAGGTCACATAGAGAAAGTACCCAAAAGTACCACTTTTAGCAGTAACATAAAGTACCCAAAAGTACCACTTTCAGCTGTCATATAGAGAAAGTACCCAAAAGTACCACTTTTAGCAGTCACATAAAGTACCTAAAAGTACCACTTTTAGCAGTCACATAGAGAAAATACCTAAAAGTACCACTTTTAGCAGTCACATAAAGAAAGTACCCAAAAGTACCACTTTTAGCAGTCAAAGTACCCAAAAGTACCACTTTTAGCAGTCACATAGAGAAAGTACCTAAAAGTAACACTTTTAGTGGTCACATAGAGAAAGTACCTAAAAGTACCACTTTTAGTGGTCACATAGAGAAAGTACCTGGAAGTTCCACTTTTAGCGGTCACATAGAGAAAGTACCTAAAAGTACCATTTTTAGTGGTCACATAGAGTAATGTACATAAAAGTACCACTTTTAGTAGTCACATAGACAGTACCTAAAGGTACCACTTTTAGCAGTCACATAGAGAAAGTACGTAAAAGTACCACTTTTAGTGGTCACATAGAGACAGTACCTAAAAGTACCACTTTTAGCGGTCATGTAGAAAAAGTACCTAAAAGTACCACTTTTAGCAGTCACGTAGAAAAAGTACCTAAAAGTACCACTTTTAGCGGTCACATAGAGAAAGTACCCAAAAGTACCACTTTTAGCGGTCACATAAAGTACCTAAAAGTACCACTTTTAGCAGTCACATAGAGAAAGTACCTAAAAGTACCACTTTTAGCAGTCACATAGAGAAAGTACCTAAAAGTACCACTTTTAGCGGTCACATAGAGAAAGTACCCAAAAGTACCACTTTTAGCAGTTACATAGAGGAAGTACCTAAAAGTACCACTTTTAGCAGTCACATAGAGAAAATACCTAAAAGAACCACTTTTAACAGTCACATAAAGACAGTACCTAAAGGTACCACTTTTAGTGGTCACATAGAGAAAGTATCTAAAGGTACCACTTTTAGTGATCACATAGAGACAGTACCCAAAAGTACCACTTTCAGTGGTCACATGGAGAAAGTGCCTAAAAGTACCACTTTTAGCGGTCATATAGAGAAAAAAACCTAAAAGAACCACTTTTAACAGTCACATAAAGACAGTACCTAAAGGTACCACTTTTAGTGGTCACATAGAGAAAGTACCTAAAAGTACCACTTTTAGTGGTCACATAGACAGTACCTAAAAGTACCACTTTTAGGGGTCACATAGAGAAAGTACCTAAAAGTACCACTTTTAGGGGTCACATAGAGAAAGTACCCAAAAGTACCACTTTTAGTGGTCACATAGAGAGTACCCAAAAGTATCACTTTTAGGGGTCACATAAAGTACCCAAAAGTACCACTTTTAGTGGAAAGTTTGTGAACAGCACATTCTCAGGAAATTTTGACAATACTTAACCCTTTGACTCATGCACCCTATCCACCAACTGCAAAAACTTAACCCTTTGATTCTCTCACCCTTTCAGCTTCCTGCAGGAAGCTGGTGGAAAGGGTGAGGTAATCAAAGGGTTAAGTTTTTGCTTTGCTAGCATGGTTGACAATGCAGGATGCTAGTGGACAGGGTGCCGGAGTCAAAGGGTTAAAATCTGTTTTCTCAGCAGTCTTCTATTGTCCTCAATACTTTGCCAGCTGAAGCTTCTTCAAGGTCATAGTGACCTTGAGAAGTACAGAAAGCAGATTTTCTGTAATTTGTGCTTTTTTTTAAAAGGGAATTTGTTAGAATGGCTGTATCATATTTTTTATATTTATTTTTGTTAGAATGGCTGTATTTTTATAGTATTTGTAGTTGGTAGAGTGGCTGTATTGTCTTTTTTTTTAATATTTCTTTTTGTTAGAATGGCTGTATTGCCTTTTTGATATTTGTTTTTGTTAGAATATCTATATTATCTTTTTTTTTTTTATATTCATTAGCAGTGCATGTCTGTTATGGAATAGTCATTGCATGAACAGCAAGCTTTCTTGTATTTGACATGTTTGTATGTGAGTTTTCCCCATGTCTGCATAATTTTTGCTGTTTTTGTAAAGTAGCGAAGTTTATAGTGTTATTTAATGAGGTGATTTGTGTGGGGTTTTTTCTTGTGTATGTGCGAGTGTGTGTGTGCGTGGCCTGTGTGTGTGCGTGCGCGTGTTTCCTGTTCTTGTAAAGTAGCAAAGTTTTGTAACGTTATTTTGTGAATTGCTGCAGCCAAGAATTCATGTTTTTTGTTGTTCTTTGATTCTGTAGTTAATGATGTGATGTAAACATGCAGTCTGCTTGTGACTGACCCCTTTCATACATATATGTAAGATATCTGGACATGCGGAAAATCAGATGATAATAAAATCAAAGCAGTGGAGATGTGGTTCTACAGGCAGCTTCTTAAAGTCAAATGGACTGTTGAAATACCAAATGAAAGTAATTTAATCAAATCACAGTCCAACGTCACCTGATGGTAGACATCAACAACCAAATGAAAGTAATTTAATCAAATCACAGTCCAACGTCAATGATGGTAGACATCAACAACCAAATGAAAGCATTTTAATCAAATCACAGTCCAACGTCACCTGATGGTAGACATCAACAACCAAATCAAACATCAGCTGATGGTATACATCAACAACCAAATGAAAGCATTTTAATCAATCAAGTCCACGTCACTGATGGTAGACATCAACAACACTAATCAACATCAGCTGATGGTAGACATCAACAACCAAATGAAAGCATTTTAATCAAATCAAAGTCCAATGTCAGCTGATGGTAGACATCAACAACCAAATGAAAGCATTTTAATCAAATCACAGTCCAATGTCAGCTGATGGTAGATCAATCAACAACCAAATGAAAGCATTTTAATCAAATCACAGTCCAATCGTCACTGATGGTAGACATCAACAACCAAATCAAATCACTGATGTAACTCAAACAACAAATCAACTCAGCTGTGGTAGACATCAACAACCAAATCAACGTCAACTGATGGTAACATCAACAACCAAATGAAAGCTTTTAATCAAATCACAGTCCAACATCAACTGATGATAGAAATCAACAACCAAATCAACATCAGCTGATGGTAGACATCAACTATTTTAACACAACATCAACATCAGCTGATGGTAGACATCCAATCAACATCAAATCAACATCAACTGATGGTAGACATCAACAACCAAATGAAAGTAATTTAATCAAATCACAGTCCATGCAAACTGATGGTAGAACATCAACAACCAAATGAAAGCATTTTAATCAAATCACAGTCCAGTGTCAACTGATGGTAGACATCAACAACCAAATGAAAGCATTTTAATCAAATCACAGTCCAGTGTCAACTGATGGTAGACATCAACAACCAAATGAAAGCATTTTAATCAAATCACAGTCCAGTGTCAACTGATGGTAGACATCAACAACCAAATGAAAGCATTTTAATCAAATCACAGTCCAGTGTCAACTGATGGTAGACATCAACAACCAAATGAAAGCATTTTAATCAAATCACAGTCCAGTGTCAACTGATGGTAGACATCAACAACCAAATGAAAGCATTTTAATCAAATCACAGTCCAGTGTCAACTGATGGTAGACATCAACAACCAAATGAAAGCATTTTAATCAAATCACAGTCCAGTGTCAACTGATGGTAGACATCAACAACCAAATGAAAGCATTTTAATCAAATCACAGTCCAGTGTCAACTGATGGTAGACATCAACAACCAAATGAAAGCATTTTAATCAAATCACAGTCCAGTGTCAACTGATGGTAGACATCAACAACCAAATGAAAGCATTTTAATCAAATCACAGTCCAATGTCAACTGATGGTAGACATCAACAACAACAAAATGAAATACATTAGCTGTGCAGCTTGCAACACGAACACAGTCCTAATGATAAAGAGTTTTGTGAGGAAAGTTGAGGGCAAAAGAAAATCGGGGCAGACCACCCACCTCCTTTATGAATAACATCAGTGATTTGAAGGTCTGTGACGTAGCACAGAAAAGTCAAGACCGGAGTAAACGGAGCAGAACTGTTGCGACGTCGGCTACGTTGATTGCCATCGCCATCGAACTCAACAGTGCTGATGGGTGACGTGTGATGTTAGACCTCAGGTAGGTATGTTGAAGATCCCATAAGCTGTATCAATGTTAGGCAGCTTATGGAAGCATGAAAATGCCAGCATGCAAACTTCCTCAAAAAGCATATGACTGCCTAAATGACATGGTAATCTAGCATGAATATGCAGATTGTGCAGCAACACAACACCTGCATAGTATGAGCCTAGGAACCAGAGCAAAATGCGTACACAACATTGAAGAAAACATTACTGGGAGTGGGGGGGGGGGGGGGGAGAGAAGCACATTACAGGAGAAATCAAAAAGTTAAGATAGTGATGAATAAGCATAGACATACAGTTGTGGGGTGAAGCAATTGATACAGTGGAAGGAATCTGTCAAGACAACATTAATTTTTGGTTTGCTTTAGGTTACGAGTGTGATGGAAGCGTTTATGACGTGACGACCTACAGAAGCCTTGCCTTTGAGCGTTCTATTCCTCGGGATGATTTAGGGAAGTTTTCAAAGTTAGTATTGACTTTTTGTAGATTTTGTGAATGAGAGTGCATGTATGTGGGTGTGTATGGTTGTCTGACTGAGTCTTTCATTCTGTCTGTCCATGTGTTTGTTTGTTTTTTCCTGTTTATTGATTTTGCAGATCTGTGTGTCTGTCTGACTTTTTCCTTGTGCCTCTGTGTCTGGATCTGTTTTTCTGTGTGCATTGATACACTGTAATTTCCTGCCTGTAAGATGACGCAGAACATTAGGCGGCCCCCCACACCCCCTCTTATTTTCAAAACAAATTTCAGTTTGGTCCGAGAGACCAAATACAACCCATATTAACAAACAAACAAAAAGGGGGGGGGGGGGGGGGGCCCTGAGAATTCGAATGACACACTCCCACAATCACACATTCAATTTGAATTTGGCACTGTATGCCAGTTGCTAGGTCTTGAGCGTAACGTATGGTTTTGGCGAGTCTCTATCACTATGACGGTCAGTTTGGGACTGAAAGTTCAACTGTAACTAGCATGGAAGCAAAATTGCAGTGTTTCAGTTTCAGTTTTAGTTTCTCAAGATGATGTCTCTGCACTCGGAATGAATTCCATATGCACTAACATCACAGATACTATGTGATGTAGAAAGCCCAGAATGATCATGGCACAAGCCTTAAGCCTGCACATAAAACTGTGAGCTGGCCAGGTCCTGAGGTCCTTCCTAGATAGTTCCTAAATCCTGAGGTCATAGGGGATTGAGGTGACAGAGACCAACTTTTCACAGAGATCTCAACTTTTCCTGGGGCCACCACTTTTTTTTTTTTTTTTGTAACCAAGACTTCAGAAAGGCAAGAAGGCTGACTAGTCTTCAAAGGGTGGGACCTGGGAAATGAACCTATCTCTTCAATGGCAGCCGGGCAATGCCCTGCTCTTCACAATTTTCAACTGCCGTGGGATCTTTAGCTTGCGCAGCCAGAAGGCATTTGGGTCAGATTGTTTTTCATCCCTTCCATAGGACTAGACGTTCAGTTCGATTTTCCAGTCAAACTGAGGAGAAAAGTGGAGGCCTCTACAGAGAGTGAATCTTGGAACCTTGAGTTTAGTTATTGGCAGGCAAACGTCTTAATCATTCTGCCACTCTTCTCCCTAAATTGCAGTATGAGTTGTTTTGAGTTATTGTTTTTTGTGTGACTTGTGGAAGTTTAGAAACAGGTGAACCGTTGTCCATTTCAGCAGTCAGCCACTTGGATGTTTTGTTGTTGTTGTTTTTACTATTTTGCACACAGATAAGGCACTATCATCCAATGAGGTGCAGGAGTTGGAGTTCAGTTAAAAAAAATGCATCTTGTAGGCTCTAAGTTACAGTATATCTCTGTCAGTGTTTGTATTTTTTGTGGGAACTCAGAATGTGTGTGTGTGTGAGAGAGAGAGAGAGAGGCTATTCTAAAGTAACTATCCAAGATTGCCATGTGTACCACCATCAGATCAGGGAACCATATGGAAATGTTCCCTTCTTCCGATTCATAGTATTATCATATTCTTATTATTTATATTATCATATTCTTATTCTTGAAATATTGAGAGGGCCCCCCATGGGGATGCTGGGGGCTCTTTCAGTATAAATAGTATCCCCACCTGGAAATTCTTTGCTAGAAATTTCCTCTTTTCTGTCACTCTTTATTTCTGCCTTGTTCCTTTGCTTTCTGTCATTTCTTCCTATCATTTTCTGCTTTGCTGGTCTATTCACCTGTATGTATTCAATAAAGTCTTACATACTTTCTCTTAGGATTGATAATTGGGTACATGGATTAAGTGCATTTTTGGCTCTAGGGAGGTGAGATATGGCCATTTCTTACTTATGTTTAATGTCCTCAGTTATGTTTAAAGTTTTATTCAGATGTTTTTTAAATCCCCTGTGCAATAGATTGTACAGAGTTGTCAATGTCAGGGGCATCTCTTTAGATTATGTGAGCAAATACATTGATATGTGTACTTGATTTTCTTTTCCATTTTTTTCCCCTGTTGAAGTATAGTGTATGTTTTGAAATGGTTTAGCCCTGATACGGCTCTGCACAGTCGGCTGGGCTTTAAACAAAAATAACAATAACAGTTCATGTTATATATTCTTATTCATGAAGCTTGTGAGAGGGATTATTCTTCGCATTGGATTATCCATGATTCTGTGCAGGAATGTACAACTTTGCAGGCTAAGAAGACCTCTTTCTAAGATATTTATTGGAGTAAAAAAACCCACTGCAATCCTTTTAACATACTTCCATAGACTTCTACTATTAGTTTGGATTCAGAGTTTGTTCAAGAAAGATTTGTTGCACTCAGATAATTCCATATGTGCTTCACCCAATCCTGCTAGCAGTTATCTGGTAGATTTCCTGAACCTGTGCAAAACACTATTCACTGGCAAGATCTTAAAGTAGGAAAGGGAAGCAGAGAGACCAATGAAACATTAAGCGGACCCCCCCGGACCCCCAGAATAACGGAAACGTTCAGATGGGTTGCAAACATGCGGGTTTTCAATGTTGCGGCCTGGGATCAAACTCGAGACAACAAATCTTTTAGACCACACCTCTAAACAGTCAGTGTTAGAGTAGAATGTTTCCTGATTTGGTTCTTTCTTTCTGTTTACATGCTGTAGAAAATGGTGAACTTATTTCCACAACCGTGGGAGTTGTAGGGGATTTGCATGCTGTAGAAAATGGTGAACTTATTTCCACAACCGTGGGAGTTGTAGGGGATTTACATGCTCTAGAAAATGGTGAACTTATTTCCACAACCGTGGGAGTTGTAGGGGAATGAGGTGGTAGTAGAGATCTCTTCAATCTCAGATCATAATCAGCTTTTTGAGGGTTCTGTCATGCAGGTTTAAATCTTAGATGGAACTGAGGTGGCTTAGAAAATGGGGAAAGAAAAGACGAGAACAGAGGAGACCTCCCTAAGTGTGATGATCTTAACCCTTTGACTCCCGCACCCTATCCGCCAGCATCCCGCATTACCAGCCATGCTAACAAAGCAAAAACTTAACCCTTTGATTCTCTCACCCTTTCCACCAGCTTCCTGCAGGAAGCTGGTGGAAAGGGTGAGGGAATAAAAGGGTTAAATTTTTGCAGTTGGTAGATATGGCTCTGTGCAGTCGGCTGGGCTTTAAACAACAATAAAAGAAAGAAAAAAAAAGCTATTGTGTGAGAATCTGTAATAATTATGTAAAATTGTTCTGCATATTTCTCTCCAGCTTTTGTGTGACCAGATTCCTGTTCACGGCATCCAAGGAAGGGGATCACCCACGCATTCTCTTTACGGGATCAGGGCCTCATACAGTCAGTAATGTTCTTACAATATATGATGGTAAGTCTCTATCATCAGTATCAGCATGTTATTGTTGATGTTGTTGTTGTTGATGATTATGCAATGTAATAAGCCAGTTAAGTTAGGTTTTGCAGTATGCTATCTACTGTGGTTTCTCTGTGATTGACTGAAGAGGATTTGCCTACCAGGAAAAGGTTGGGATTTTTTTTTTACAAACTATAGTATTCTCATGTATATGAATTTATATCAGTAGATTATGAGCTGGGTGGCATGGGAGTGAGGAGATAGAGACACAATTCTCATATCAGCTGTTTGAGGGTTTGTCACAGATAGAAACACTGTTCTCATATCAGCTGTTTGAGGGTTTGTCACAGATAGAAACACTGTTCTCATATCAGCTGTTTGAGGGTTTGTCACAGATAGAAACACTGTTCTGATATCAGCTGTTTGAGGGTTTGTCACAGATAGAAACACTGTTCTGATATCAGCTGTTTGAGGGTTTGTCACATATAGAAACACTGTTCTGATATCAGCTGTTTGAGGGTTTGTCACAGACACTGTTCTGATATCAGCTGTTTGAGGGTTTGTCACAGATAGAAACACTGTTCTGATATCAGCTGTTTGAGGGTTTGTCACAGACAGACACTGTTCTGATATCAGCTGTTTGAGGGTTTGTCACAGATAGAAACACTGTTCTCATATCAGCTGTTTGAGGGTTTGTCACAGATAGAAACACTGTTCTGATATCAGCTGTTTGAGGGTTTGTCTCTTTCTTCTTCCTCAGTGCTTTCCTGATTCTTGAATATTGTAAGGTTCCCCCATGGGGATGCCGGGGGCTCTTTCAGTATAAATAGTATTCCCACCTTCTGGAAATTCTGTGCTAGAAATTTCCTTTTTTCTGTCACACTCTATGTTTCTTTCTTCCATCTTTGCTTTCTGTCATTTCTTCCTATCACTTTCTGCCTTGCTGGTCCATTCTTCCATATGTGTTTGATAAAGTCTTATGTACTTTTTCTTAGGATTGATAATTGTGTACATGTATTTTGTGCATAGTTGGCTCTAAGGAGATAAGATATACGAAAGCAATTTAGGTAATTTATGCCCGTTTTTTTTTTTTACATGTTTTAGTGTCCTTGGAGCAAACATTGTGTGCTTAGCATTGTGGGGTTGTATGTGAGAGAGGGTATAAGAGGGGGTGTGTGGGTGCGTGCGTGTGATGTGTATTGTGTGTGTTGACTCTGCGCACATGCGTGTGTGTGGGTGGGGTGGGTGTGTGTGGGTGGGTGGGGGGGGGATCGGCTGTTGCTTGTATATGTGTTTCTGTCGGCTGGCTTAAAAAGTTTAACCTTGTCCTCATACTCATTTTATTGTATTTAACTCATTTTGATTTTAATGTGCATATCGCATTGCATCTTTAATCAAATTTTTCTATACCTACCAATGTTGTTTTTCAATGAGTATTGCCCTTTTTGTCCATTGTTAAAAGTCCTAACCAAGGCATCTGACTCTTATGATGTGCTTTTTTAACTGTACATTTTTAGAATTAGTCATAATCTTTGATATTGTGTTCAACAAAGAGGGAGGGGGAAAGAGATGAGGGAAGGGAGAGGGGTGAAAGAGAGAGTGAGAGAGAGTAAGAGCATGTGTGTACATTTGTTTATGCATTCTTGTTCCTGTATGTATTAATGCGAATGCCAAAACAATTTCCCATTGTGATGTTCTGGGCTAAATAAATCTTGTATCTTAGGTACGCTTAAATTTGTATTCAGGTTTGTTTTTTAAATCTCTTGTGCGATAAATTGGACGGAATGGTCAACACCTTAGATTATGTGTGCGAATGCATTGCTATGTGTACTTGATTTCCTTTTCCTTTTTTTTTTTCCTGTTGAAGTTTTGTATGTTTTGAAGCGGTTATAGTCCTGGGCTTTAAACAACAATAACAATAACAATATTATAAGGTACCTACACACAGCTTGATAGACTGGATGCTGTTTATGGAAAGTTTCCCCAGCTTAGAGTTAACGCTTATGCTCAGATAGACAGACAGGAGATTTACTGTACTTCTACACCAGACGGTCCTTTTTTTAAGCACTGTGGATAATTTTATCCCACATAAAGACCTTAGAAGATAAGAATTTTATGCTGCTCGATTGGGCCAGGTGTCATGTATGGATGTGAAGCATGGAGTTTGAAGAAAGATGACAAAAATAAAATAGATAAATAGCAGAAATGTGCTTCTGCAGACTCTTCTCAGAATAAAATGGAATGACAAAAGAACCAACGAAAGCATGCTAAAGGAATTAGCTGTCCAAGTATAATGCTTCCAGAGATCAACAAAAGAAAATGTACTCATATATTGGGGACATGAACAGAAACACAAGAACCGACTTGATGGCATCAGTCATGCAGGGGAGAGTTGAGGCAAAGAGAAAATAAGGAAGACCAGCAAAATCCTTCATGGACAACATTGCTGATGCCTGCAGACTGAAACTCCATGACATCATACACTGGAGCAGAGACCATGGAACTCCCACCATTGTCCATGGCAGTGGAGATGGATGATGAATGACCTTAGTGTTTGGTTACTTTGAAGATTGTCTTGAAGAGTGGAAATGTGTAGTGTGGGGGCAGTGACTCAGAAACGGTACAGGAGATGCTGGAACTTCTTTTATGTGTCCACTTATACAGTCCTGGACATTGTGGGTAAACAGAGTCGATGATCAGCAGTGACCTGAAAAGACCAGTGGAAAAAAGACGTGCAATGCCAAGGTCTCTTTCATGCCTTCGATCCAGGTCTTAGATGGGGTAGCAGTGACAACACATAAAAAAAATGTGAAACCGATTCTGAGTTGTGTATGTGAATAAGACTAAGAAGACTGGGGAGAAGGAACCTAAGAGTGGTAAGCATAATAAAAAGCTTTTGTTGTTTTGTAGGTTTCTTTCCATTGTCTTGGGAGGAATAACTCACGGTTGTGTTGAATTCATTTAACAGGCTTTGTCTTTGAAATTTGCAGGCAACAGCACCCAGGATCCTGTTGTCTTTGAGCTGAATGTGACGTCCATTTTTCAGAAGATGTTTGTGGGACCTGGGCCAGAAATGCTGGTGGAGTTCAGCGCAGACGGCTTAGGCAGTATAGGATATATCACAATGAAATACTCTTCGTCACCAGGTGTGTTGGTAGTGACTTTTATGATAGTGACAGTGATGGTATGTTACCTCTTTTATTTGAAGAATCTACTGCTAGACACAGTGTTGAAATGGTAGCATTTTTATCTGCAGATTCCTCTGTTAGAGGCAAGGTACAAATTTTTGGCCTCATGGATTTTTTTTTTCAAGGGCAGAGTTCACTCTTTCATTCCTATCTTGTATTAATCATTACTTCCCCTTGTTTCTGGATTCTCATAGGATTGTATTTCCTTCATTCCTGCATATAGAGAAGAGTCAGAAACGTGGGAAAGGATGCAGTGCCAATCCCATTCCCATGCTGAAAAAGAAGGGAGGGGTGGCTAGCACATGGATAATTGATAAATGGTGCTTTGTGACTGACCCGGTCAAGTACTGATGATGAACACTGATGAAGCAACTGTCATGAACGTCAAAGCGAGTAGGCTACTGTGAGTCTGATTAACCGTGCTGCAGGAAAGAAGGAACACATTTGTTCTGTTTTCCACCTCCGAGAAGGAAGAGTAAGAATCCTGCAGCATGGAAAACTGTTCTCCAGGGATAAAAGAGTTTGTGATTTTCTTGGTTACATCCACCTGGAAAAGGCCATGTCCAACTTGGTAATGGAGCAGCCATCCCCAACTCAACAAATTGCAGGTGGCAGATGTCCTTCTACCCCCGTTGGGGACTCTTTCAGTATAAATAATTATAGTATCCCCACCTTCTGGAAATTCTGTGCTAGAAATTTCCTCTTTTCTGTCACTCTCTTTGTTTTTGCCTTGTTGCCTTCCTTGCTGTCATTTCTACTTATTCTCTGCCTTATGGTCCATTCACCTGTATTTTTTCGATAAAGTCTTACATACTTTTTCTTCGGATTGATAATAATGTACATGTATTAATTGGATTTTTGGCTCTAAGGAGGTGAGATATGCGGAAGCAATTTTAGGTAATTTATGCCTGTTTTTATATATGTTTTGGTGTCCTTATGTATGCTTTGGCTAAGTGTTCTTCCCTTCCTCTGTCTGTCTCTCTGCTTGGATCTGACATTCCACTATCTTCCACTGTCCGCAATCTTGGAGTCACTCTTGATAACACCCTGTCCTTTGAAAAACACGTCCAGAATGTTTGCAGATTATGCTATCTTGAGATACGCAGAATTTCTTCTATTCGCAATATCCTCTCTGTCGAAGCCACCAAAACTCTCCTCTGTGCCTTTGTTCTCTCTCGTCTCGACTACTGCAACTCCCTCCTCTCGGGCTGTCCTTTCTCTCTCATTCAAAAGCTTCAAAAAGTTCAAAACAATGCTGCTAGGCTCATCTTCAGAAAATCTCGTTCCTCTCATGTCACTCCTCTTCTAAAATCTCTTCACTGGTTACCTGTTGAAAAGAGAATTCGCTACAAGATTGCTTTGTTATGTTTTAAGTCTCTCAACGGTCTTGCACCCCCTTACATCTCTGACCTCCTCCATCTGTACACCCCCTCTCGTCAACTTCGTTCCTCGGCTGATACTCGTACCTTCCGCATACCATTCTGTCGCACTAAAACTTATGGTCAACGCTCCTTTTCCTATCAGGCCCCTGTAATCTGGAATCAGCTCCCTGTCTCTGTTCGCCACTCTGCAACTCTCACTTCTTTCAAGTCCTCTCTGAAAACCCATCTCTTCCAGTCCCTCTCATGATACTTATAAAGACTCTACCACCTAACTTCCCCAAATCCCCCTTGTTGTCTTTTGAGCCTTGAATGTCGGCTGGTGTGTGTGTGCGTGTGTGTGTGTGTGTGTGTGTGTGTGTGTGTGTGTGTGTGTGTGTGTGTGTGTGTGTGTGTGTGTTTGGTTGTGTTTGCGTGATACCTGTAAGCGCTTAGGGCTCTTGTTTTCATCAGATTAGGCGCTATATAAATGCTCTTTATTATTATTATTATTATTATGCTTATATTTGTATTCAGGTGTGTTTTTTAAATCTCCCCTGTGCGATAAATCGGACGGAATGGTCCTATGCCGGGGGCATGTCCTTAGATTATGTGCGCAAATGCATTGATATGTGTACTTAATTTTCTTTTTTTTTTCCTGTTGAAGTTTTGTGTTTTGAAGCAGTTATAGCCCTGATATGGCTCTGCACAGTCGGCTGGGCTTTAAACAACAATAAAAGAAAAAAAGATGTCCTTCAGATACAGAGGTTAGCTTCCAGATAACCAGCCTTGACTGAACGAATAGGCTGTCCCAGACTGACTGGCAGTGTTTTAGTGTGGAGGGGCAAGGTAGTACTTGGTAAGACCACAACTGAAAGTACCTTGTAGTGGTAATAAGAAACTCAGGGGACAGCCGGACAGCTTGAAGTCGTCAGAGGAGAAAGCCCCATCAAGCAAAGCCCTGTCATACAAGTGTTTTGGCCCTAAACCCCTGACACTCTTAAGTGGACAGGCTGCATCCAAATTGTGACTCCTGGATGCCGCTCTGCTGTTGATGGGATTTTTTAATAGAAATTTGTCCTCCTCCTGGAATCGAACCCAGGTGGTCAGGTTTCTCAAGGCAAAGTCACCCTTGTGACGGATGTCTTAACTTGGCTATAAGTCACCAGCAAGATATGGGGGAATTTTAATCCTTATGAAGTTCACTTTTGTTCTTCCTGGTCCAGATTCAGCTGGAGCTCTTCTCCACTGCTTCTGCCATTGCCTTTAGGGCTCTGGTCTTTTCTCTCCCTGAAAGCTAAAACTTGTCAGTTGTGGCAAGACCATGATCCTATGATGGCACCATCTGGTGAATATTGGCCAGCAGAATCTCTGGCCCCCCGCACTCATAGGATAGGTCTGTTGACCATCAGTAAGGGCAAGGTTCCGGCTACAGAAAACATAGAGGGCCGATGTCAGCTGTAACAGGCCTGCAGATGCCTTCTAACAAACCATGGTAGCATGCAATATAATGGAAGTATCTATATGGTCATCGGACGAAATGGCATTTGCCCACTGAGGTTTCTTCAGGGTGGAGCAGCACCAGGTGTTGCCACGGAAGAGGGAAGCCAGCAGGAATGAACAAAACAGGGACCTTACCCATTGCCAGATGAGGCCTGACCTGGTAGACGGTGATCAATGAAGTTGTTGCATCTTTTGTATGAGCAGTAGAAGGCATCGTCACTGAAGGAGCTCAGAAAATGAAGCTGTAGAAACGAAAAGCAAAAACATGAAAATGAAATACGCAAAAGCAAACACACAAAGCAAGCTACAAACATTCAGACAAAACAGATACACTCAAACAAAAGCAAACACACAAAGCAAGCTACGAACATTCAGACAAAACAACAGAAACACTCAAAAGCAAACACACAAAGCAAGCTACAAACATTCAGACAAAACAGATACACTCAAACAAAAGCACACACAAAGCAAGCTACAAACATTCAGACAAAACAACAGATACACTCAAACAAAAGCACACACACAAAGCAAGCTACAAACATTCAGACAAAACAACAGATACACTCAAACAAAAGCACACACACAAAGCAAGCTACAAACATTCAGACAAAACAACAGATACACTCAAACAAAAGCACACACAAAGCAAGCTACAAACATTCAGACAAAACAACAGATACACTCAAACAAAAGCAAACACACAAAGCAAGCTACAAACATTCAGACAAAACAACAGAAACACTCAAAAGCAAACACACAAAGCAAGCTACAAACATTCAGACAAAACAACAGATACACTCAAACAAAAGCACACACACAAAGCAAGCTACAAACATTCAGACAAAACAACAGATACACTCAAACAAAAGCACACACACAAAGCAAGCTACAAACATTCAGACAAAACAACAGATACACTCAAACAAAAGCACACACAAAGCAAGCTACAAACATTCAGACAAAATAGCAGATACACTCAAACAAAAGCACACACACAAAGCAAGCTACAAACATTCAGACAAAATAACAGATACACTCAAACAAAAGCACACACACAAAGCAAGCTACAAACATTCAGACAAAATAGCAGATACACTCAAACAAAAGCACACACACAAAGCAAGCTACAAACATTCAGACAAAATAACAGATACACTCAAACAAAAGCACACACACAAAGCAAGCTACAAACATTCAGACAAAACAACAGATACGCTCACATGCACATGTAAGTTGATGCAATTTTACACAATGTAAAATGATGCCCTTTTTATCAAAAGAGTTTATTTGCTGTATTTTCATATAACATTAGTCTCATATATGTGTGTGTGCATGCATGTGTGTGTGTGTGCGCGCATGTGTGTGTGCGTGTGTGTGTGTGTGTGTGTGCAGTAACTGACATATGCGAGGAGAGAAACATCAAACTGACTGCCACTTCTACTCCTCAGAACCTGACTTCCATCAATTATCCAGGCTACTTTCCAGTGTATGTATTATAATTGTTTTATTTTACTTGAAAGCAGTATATGACAGGTGCAGTAGTCAAATGGAAGATGTTTTGACTTCCAACACAGTATCCAAAACAAGTGTGACCGCCCGCATTCAAGCAAACAGGAACCAGAAAAAAACATGAAAAAAGAATAAGAACGCATATTTAATACAACAAGACAAGACAGGCGCAAAAATGCTGGTAGACAGGATGCGTGAATCAAAGGGTTATGCTTTTCCTTTGCTAGCATGGTTGGCTCCGCAAGATGCTGGTGAACAAAGTGCAGGAGTCAACGGGTTATGATTTTCACTTTTATACATGGTTCACAATGTGAGATTCTGGTGGATAGGGTGAGAGAATCGAAAGGGTTAAGTTTTGCTTTGCTGGCACGGTTGACAGTGTGGGATGCTGGTGGACAGGGTGCAGGAGTCAGAGGGTTATGTTTTTGCTTTGCTAGCATGGTCCAAAATGCAAGATTCTGTGGACATGGTGGGAGAATCGAAAGGGTTAAGTTTTTGCTTTGCTAACATGGTCGCAGGACATTGGTGGACAGGGTGAGGGAATCAGAGGGTTAAGGTTTTGCTTTGCTAGCATGGTTGGCAATCAGGATGCTGGTAGACAGGGTGCGGGAGTAGATTAATGACTTCTGATAAACCCAAATGTCAAAGCCTCTGTCAGGTCTTGGCCTAATGCAGTGGGCACACCAAATCTATGGCTGGGCCATCTATGGAGGTTTTTGATTTTTTTACTGTCCAACAACCCAATTTCATTTGTTACTCATTTTCAATGAATGAATATATAAATGAATTAACACTTTGGCATTGTCAGCTGGCTATTTGACCTACTTCCCTGCAGACGTGCCAGCTGCCACTGACTACTTTCCTTGGAAACGTGCATTTGAAGGCCACTTTGAATTAATTTTCACAGGTGCCCCAAATGACTTAACATCAACATGTAGGGTATGGTTAGAAAGGTAATTTAATCCTCTTTTAGGATATCTACAGTATAAGGTTTGTTCAGATATGCTTTGAGGTTATTTGTGCAATGAAATATCATGGTTGAGGAGCATTTCATCCAAGCATTTCATCCATTCAGCAGATGTAAACAAAACAGAAAAAAGAGACACCAATTCTCCATGACTTGTATCATCTGATCAGCAGCTCAGAAAAGTACACACACACACAAAAATTCCACAATCCTGAGTGAACAGCGACATCGCGCATTCGTAGGGCGCTCCATTTTGCCTTTGTTTCAGTAAAGCGCGCGGTTCGGGTGACGTTCTCGCGCCCAAAAAATTCTTCAAATAGACTTTTTACTCGGGAAATCACTCTCACAGTATTTAGAAATGGTTACTTGATACTATAATAGAGGTTTTTTCCTTTAGACCGTAACTGGCTTCACGTAGGAATTTTCTAACGCAAGACGCTAGAATCCTAGCATTACATTGTCAGTGGCGAGCTTGCTGAACGCTATACCCCTAGTGTTCTGGCACCTGCGGTTCTCCACGAGAACGCTAGTGGGCTAGCATTACGATGTGAAAAAGTTAATAAAAGAATATAAATACAGACAGATTAGAGTGTAAGGAATGTCACTTATATATACATTCTGATAACTGTAAGTAAAGCCAGTATATAACAGCAATAGTATAAAAATGGCGGTCAGATCTATCTGTTACTGAAGAACTGAAGTGGCCATGAAATGGTTGGAACAGGTTTGGGGGAGGGGACGGGGATCATGAGTGAATACAAACAGTATGGCTGTAATATTGCAAAAATAAATGACAGAGAAAGGAGATTTATGCTGTGACAGCTTGTTCACACTAAGGTCAGTGGGATGTGAGGTGGACATCAGTATTCTTGACCTTGTACCAGCTGTTAGTAAATCCCTGTGCTGATGCAAAAAACAAAACGTCAGAAGTGAAGATGTTCACGGACAGTTACATCAAAGTGAAAATTAGACAAATATGATCTGCAATCCGCACGTTAATTTTACTCTTGCCAGAGGGAGTTGCACATTAATTTTACTCTTGCCACAGGGAGTCGCACATTAATTTTACTCTTGCCAGAGGGAGTCGCACATTAATTTTACTCTTGCCAGATGGTGTCACGCATTAATTTTACTCTTGCCACAGGGAGTCGCATATTAATCTTTCTCTTGCCAGAGGGAGTCGCACATTGATTTTAATCTTGCCACCGGGAGTCGCTCATTAATTTTACTCTTGCCACAGGGAGTGGCACATTAATTTTACTCTTGACACAGGGAGTCGCGCATTTAGTTTACTGTTGCCACAGGGAGTCGCTCATTAATTTTACTCTTGCCACAGGGAGTGGCACATTAATTTTACTGTTGCCACAGGGAGTGGAACACTAATTTTACTGTTGCCACAGGGAGTTGCACATTAATTTTACTCTTGCCACAGGGAGTCATGCATTTATTTTACTCTTGCCACAAGGAGTGGCACATTAATTTTACTCTTGCCAGAGGGAGTCGCACATTATTTTTACTCTTGCCAGAGGGAGTGACACATTAATTTTACTCTTGCCAGAGAGGTCGCACATTAATTTTAGTTTTTACTCTTGCCAGAGGGTGTCACATTAATTTTACTCTTGCCAGAGGGATGCACATTAATTTTACTCTGCACAGGGGAGTGGCACATTAATTTTACTCTAGCCACAGGGAGTGGCACATTAATTTTACTCTTGCCAGAGGGAGTGGCACATTAATTTTACTCTTGCCAGAGGGAGTGGCACATTAATTTTAGTCTTGCCAGAGGGAGGGCACATTAATTTTACTCTTGCCAGAGGGAGTGGCACATTAATTTTACTCTTGCCAAGGGAGTCGCACATTAATTTAGTTTTTACTCTTGCCAGAGGGGTGTCACATTAATTTTACTCTTGCCACAGGGAGTGCACATTAATTTTAGTTTTTACTCTTGCCAGAGGGTGTCACATTAATTTTACTCTTGCCACAGGGAGTGGCACATTAATTTTACTCTTGCCAGAGGGTGTCGCACATTAATTTTACTCTTGCCAGAGGGAGTGGCACATTAATTTTACTCTTGCCAGAGGGAGTCGCACATTAATCTTACTCTTGCCATAGGGAGTCGCACATTAATTTTAGTCTTGCCACAGGGAGTCGCACATTAATTTTACTCTTGCCTAGAGGGAGTCGCACATTAATTTTACTCTTGCTAGAGGGAGTCGTACATTAATTTTACTCTTACTAGAGGGGGTCACAGATTAATTTTACTCATGCCAGAGGGAGTCGCACATTAATTTTATTCTTGCCAGAGAGGTCGCACATTAATTTTACTCATGCCGGAGGGAGTCGCACATTAATTTTACTCTTGCTAGAAGGGGTCACAGATTAATTTTACTCATGCCAGAGGGAGTCGCACATTAATTTTACTCATGCCGGAGGGAGTCGCACATTAGGTTTATTCTTGCCAGAGGGTGTCACACATTAATTTTACTCTTGCCACAGGGAGTCACATATTAATCTTATCTCTTGCCAGAGGGAGTCACACATTAATCTTACTCTTGCCAGAGGGAGTCGCACATTAATTTTACTCTTGCCAGAGAGAGTGGCACATTAATTTTACTCTTGCCAGAGGGAGTGGCACATTAATTTTACTCATGCCAGAGGGTGTCACATTGATTTTACTCTTGCCAGAGGGAGTCACACATTAATTTTACTCTTGCCACAGGGAGTGGCACATTAATCTTTCTCTTGCCAGAGGAGTCGCACATTAATTTTACTCTTGCCAGAGGGAGTGGTACATTAATTTTAATCTTGCCACAGGGAGTGGCACATTAATTTTACTCTTGCCAGAGGGAATCGCACATTAATTTTACTCTTGCCAGAGAGAGTCGCACATTAGTTTTACTCTTGCCAGAGGGAGTGGCACATTAATTTTACTCTTGCCAGAGGGAGTCACACATTAATTTTTTCTCTTGCCAGAGGGTGTCACATTAATTTTACTCTTGCCAGAGGGTGTCACACATTAATTTTACTCTTGCCAGAGGGTGTTACACATTGATTTTACTCTTGCCAGAAGGTGTCACACATTAATTTTACTCTTGCCAGAGGGAGTCGCACATTAATCTTACTCTTGCCACAGGGAGTGGCACATTAATCTTACTCTTGCCACAGGGAGTGGCACATTAATTTTACTCTT
Source organism: Monoplex corrugatus (assembly GCA_030674185.1). NCBI lineage: Eukaryota > Metazoa > Mollusca > Gastropoda > Littorinimorpha > Ranellidae > Monoplex > Monoplex corrugatus. The sequence continues at coordinate 64,029,852 of JAPXFY010000020.1, forward strand.
GCCACAGGGAGTGGCACATTAATTTTACTCTTGCCTCGGGAGTGGCACATTATTTTTACTTTTGCCACAGGGAGTGGCACATTATTTTTTACTCTTGCCACAGGGAGTGGCACATTATTTTTACTGTTGCCACCGGAGTGGCACATTAATTTTACTCTTGCCACAGGGAGTGTCACATTAATTTTACTCTTGCCACAGGGAGTTGCACATCATTTTTACTCTTGCCACAGGGAGTTGCACATTATTATTTTTACTCTTGCCACAGGGAGTTACACATTATTTTTACTCTTGCCACCGGGAGTTGCACTATTATTTTTACTGTTGCCACAGGGAGTTGCACATTAATTTTGCTCTTGCCACAGGGAGTTGCATATTATTTTTACTCTTGCCACAGGGAGTGGCACATTAATTTTACTCTTGCCAGAGAGAGTTGCACATTAATTTTACTCTTGCCAAAGGGAGTTGCACATTAATTTTACTCTTGCCAGAGAGAGTTGCACATTAATTTTACTCTTGCCACAGGGAGTGGCACATTAATTTTACTCTTGCCAGAGGGTTCACACATTAATTTTACTCTTACCAGAGGGTGTGGCACATTGATTTTACTCTTGCCAGAGGGTGTCACCATTAATTTTACTCTTGCCAGAGGGAGTCGCACATTAATTTTACTCTTGCCAGAGGGTGTCACATTAATTTTACTCTTGCCAGAGGGTGTCACACATTAATTTTACTCTTGCCAGAGGGTGTTACACATTGATTTTACTCTTGCCAGAAGGTGTCACACATTAATTTTACTCTTGCCAGAGGGAATGGCACATTAATTTTACTCTTGCCACAGGGAGTGGCACATTAATCTTACTCTTGCCACAGGGAGTGGCACATTAATTTTACTCTTGCCACAGGGAGTGGCACATTAATTTTACTCTTGCACACGGGAGTGGCACATTAATTTTACTCTTGCCACAGGGAGTGGCACATTATTTTTTACTCTTGCCACAGGGAGTGGCACATTATTTTTACTGTTGCCACCGGGAGTGGCACATTAATTTTACTCTTGCCACAGGGAGTGTCACATTAATTTTACTCTTGCCACAGGGAGTTGCACATTATTTTTACTCTTGCCACAGGGAGTTGCACATTATTTTTTTTACTCTTGCCACAGGGAGTTACACATTATTTTACTCTTGCCACCGGGAGTTGCACATTATTTTTACTCTTGCCACAGGGAGTTGCACATTAATTTTGCTCTTGCCACAGAGAGTTGCACATTATTTTTACTCTTGCCACAGGGAGTCGCACATTAATTTTACTCTTGCCACAGGGAGTTGCACATTATTTTTACTCTTGCCACCGGGAGTCGCACATTAATTTTACTCTTGCCACAGGGAGTGGCACATTAATTTTACTCTTGCCACAAGGAGTTGCACATTACTTTTACTCTTGCCACCGGGAGTGGCACATTATTTTTACTCTTGCCACAGGGAGTCGCAATTAATTTTACTCTTGCCAGAGAGAGTTGCACATTAATTTTACTCTTGCCAGAGAGAGTAGCACATTGATTTTACTCTTGCAGAGGGAGTCGCACATTAATTTTACTCTTGCCAGAGGGAGTCGCACATTAATTTTACTCTTGCCAGAGGGAGTTGCACATTAATTTTACTATTGCCAGAGGGAGTGTCACATTAATTTTACTCTTGCCAGAGGGAGTTGCACATTAATTTTACTCTTGCCAGAGGGAGTGTCACATTAATTTTACTCTTGCAACAGGGAGTGACGCATTAATTTTACTCTTGCCAGAGAGAATTGCACATTAATTTTACTCTCGCCGCAGGGAGTCACACATTAATTTTACTCTTGCCACAGGGAGTTGCACATTAATTTTACTCTTGCCAGAGAGTGTTGCACATTAATTTTACTCCTGCCAGAGAGAGTTGCACATTAATTTTACTCTTGCCAGAGGGAGTGGCACATTAATTTTACTCTTGCCACAGGGAGTCGCATATTAATTTTACTCTTGCCAGAGAGAGTTGCACATTATTTTTTACTCTTGCCAGAGAGAGTTGCACATTAATTTTACTCTTGCCAGAGAGAGTCGCACATTAATTTTACTCTTGCCAGAGAGAGTGTCACTTTATTTTTACTCTTGCCAGAGGGAGTCGCACATTAATTTTACTCTCGCTAGAGGGAGTCGCACATTAATTTTACTCTTGCCAGAGAGAGTTGCACATTAATTTTACTCTTGCTAGAGAGAGTGTCACATTAAAATTTTACTCTTGCCAGAGGGAGTCGCACATTAATTTTACTCTTGCCAGAGAGAGTGTCACATTAATTTTACTCTTGTCAGAGGGAGTCACACATTAATTTTACTCTTGCCAGAGAGAGTCGCACATTAATTTTGCTCTTGCCAGAGAGAGTTGCACATTAATTTTACTCTTGCCAGAGGGAGTGTCACATTAATTTTACTCTTGCAACAGGGAGTGACGCATTAATTTTACTCTTGCCAGAGAGAATTGCACATTAATTTTACTCTCGCCGCAGGGAGTCACACATTAATTTTACTCTTGCCACAGGGAGTTGCACATTAATTTTACTCTTGCCAGAGAGTGTTGCACATTAATTTTACTCTTGCCAGAGAGAGTTGCACATTAATTTTACTCTTGCCAGAGGGAGTGGCACATTAATTTTACTCTTGCCACAGGGAGTCGCATATTAATTTTACTCTTGCCAGAGAGAGTTGCACATTATTTTTTACTCTTGCCAGAGAGAGTTGCACATTAATTTTACTCTTGCCAGAGAGAGTCGCACATTAATTTTACTCTTGCCAGAGAGAGTGTCACTTTATTTTTACTCTTGCCAGAGGGAGTCGCACATTAATTTTACTCTCGCCAGAGGGAGTCGCACATTAATTTTACTCTTGCCAGAGAGAGTTGCACATTAATTTTACTCTTGCTAGAGAGAGTGTCACATTAATTTTACTCTTGCCAGAGGGAGTCGCACATTAATTTTACTCTTGCCAGAGAGAGTGTCACATTAATTTTACTCTTGCCAGAGGGAGTCGCACATTAATTTTACTCTTGCCAGAGAGAGTCGCACATTAATTTTGCTCTTGCCAGAGAGAGTTGCACATTAATTTTACTCTTGCCAGAGAGAGTGTCACATTAATTTTACTCTTGCCAGAGAGTTGCACATTGATTTTACTCTTGCCACAGGGAGTTGCACATTAATTTTACTCTTGCCACAGGGAGTTGCACATTAATTTTACTCTTGCCAAAGGGAGTTGCACATTAATTTTACTCTTGCCAGAGAGAGTTGCACATTAATTTTACTCTTGCCACAGGGAGTGTCACATTAATTTTACTCTTGCCAGAGGGAGTCGCACATTAATTTTACTCTTGCCAGAGAGAGTGTCACATTAATTTTACTCTTGCCAGAGGGAGTCAGCACATTAATTTTACTCTTGCCAGAGAGAGTCGCACATTAATTTTGCTCTTGCCAGAGAGAGTTGCACATTAATTTTACTCTTGCCAGAGAGAGTGTCACATTAATTTTACTCTTGCCAGAGGAGTGTTGCACATTGATTTTACTCTTGCCACAGGGAGTTGCACATTAATTTTACTCTTGCCACAGGGAGTTGCACATTAATTTTACTCTTGCCAAGGGAGTTGCACATTAATTTTACTCTTGCCAGAGAGTTTGCACATTAATTTTACTCTTGCCAAGGGAGTTGCACATTAATTTTACTCTTGCCACAGGGAGTGGCACATTAATTTTACTCTTGCCACAGGGAGTGCACATTAATTTTTACTCTTGCCAAGGGAGTTGCACATTAATTTTACTCTTGCCAGAGGGGTTGCAACATTAATTTTACTCTTGCCAGAGGGAGTGCACATTAATTTTACTCTTGCAACAGGGAGTGACATTAATTTTTACTCTTGCCAGAGAGATTGCACATTAATTTTACTCTTGCCAGAGGGAGTGGCACATTAATTTTACTCTTGCCACAGGAGAGTCGCACATTAATTTTACTCTTGCCAGAGAGAGTTGCACATTTATTTTACTCTTGCCAGAGAGAGTTGCACATTAATTTTACTCTTGCCAGAGGGAGTTGCATGTTTATTTTACTCTTGCCAGAGCGTATTTTTTGTTTGTTTGTTTTATTTTTCATTAATTTTGGATACGTGTCTCTTTGACAGTTGTTGGCTTATTTTGATTGTTTTCACCATGATACGTGCCTCAAATGTTCCATGCTGTGCAGGATATGTGGATATATATTTCTACATAAATGCGGTCTTGTGAAGGAATGGGTTTTGGAGTGCATGCAAGTGTAATTATGGTTTAAATGACTTTGGTCCATTTTGAAATTCAAGATAACAATAATAAAGATTTTATTTATGTAGCATGACAGTCCGTGTCAGAATCATGCTTATTATACTTTACGTAGTAATAAAGTGTAATTAGTTTATCAAGAATTAAAACAAGTGATAAAACGAATCAGAAACCATTGTTAGTACCACTTGTTTAAAAAAGATTCCATCAGTATGAATTTTCAAACCTGCTGCACATGCTCATACACACACACACACACGCACGCACGCACGCACGCACACACACACACACACACATACACACACACACATTTATATGTAGTAGTAGTAAGAAACTCTCAGGAAAGTTGGACAGCTGAAGGTCCTTGGAGGAGAAACACCTGTAAGAAAATAAGAGAGGTTAGGGTGTTGGTTTTTTTTCTGCTGTTATTTTTGTTCAAACCCCAGCCGACTGCATAGAATCATATCGGGGCAATAACCATTTCAAACCACACACAATACTTCAACAGGAAAAAAGGGAAAAGAAAATTAAAAACACATATCAGTTCATTTGCACACATTATAAAGGGAAAAGAAAATTAAATACACATATCAGTTCATTTGCACACATTATAAGGGGAAAAGAAAATTAAATACACATATCAATTCATTTGCACACATTATAAAGGGAAAAGAAAATTAAATACACATATCAATTCATTTGCACACATTATAAAGGGAAAAGAAAATTAAATACACATATCAATTCATTTGCACACATTATAAAGGGAAAAGAAAATTAAATACACATATCAATTCATTTGCACACATTATAAAGGGAAAAGAAAATTAAATACACATATCAGTTCATTTGCACACATTATCTAAGATGATGCCTCTGGCGCTGACCACTCCATCCAATTTATCACACAGGGGGTTAAAAAAAAACTGAACGCAAATTTACACATAACTGAGGACACTAAAACATATACAAAAACGGGCCTAAATTATCAAAAATTGCTTCCACATATCTCATTACTCTAGAACCAAACATGCACTTTAAAACATGTAACTAATCATCAATCTTAAGAGAAAGTACGTAAGAGTTTATAAAACACATGCAGGTGAATGGATCAGCAAGGCAGAAAACGAAAGGAAGAAATGACAGAAATGGCAAACAGATCAGTTGAAAAACTGAAATCCATGAATTGGTTGGAACAGAGTCGGTAGAGGGGAAGGGGATAGCGAATGACTAGAAACAGTGTAGCAACAGTAAACATTACTGTCGCAGATGAAACAGTAAGCGTTACTGTTTCATCTGCGACAGTAAGCGTTACTGTTTCATCTGCGACAGTAAACATTACTGTTTCATCTGCGACAGTAAGCGTTACTGTTTCATCTGCGACAGTAAACATTACTGTTTCATTTGCGACAGTACACATTACTGTTTCATCTGCGACAGTACACATTACTGTTTCATCTGCGACAGTACACATTACTGTTTCATCTGCGACAGTACACATTACTGTTTCATCTGCGACAGTAAACATTACTGTTTCATCTGCGACAGTAAACATTACTGTTTCATCTGCGACAGTACACATTACTGTTTCATCTGCGACAGTACACATTACTGTTTCATCTGCGACAGTAAACATTACTGTTTCATCTGCGACAGTACACATTACTGTTTCATCTGCGACAGTAAACATTACTGTTTCATTTGCGACAGTACACATTACTGTTTCATCTGCGACAGTAAACATTACTGTTTCATCTGCGACAGTAAACATTACTGTTTCATCTGCGACAGTAAACATTACTGTTTCATCTGCTTTACCTTTGATCAGTACCTTTCATCAGTTAGAGGCTGCGTGACTTTTTCAGTTTGAAACTCATCCTAGATGAGGCGACGACTTTGTCCGACTGCTTCTGGATCCTTTATGTCACTTTTTCTTTTGTGGAAAGCACTGCAACAGTAAACATTAGGAAGGATTTTAGAGGGGGCATCTTGTATCCATTTCCAGTGTCAGCTGGGCATGAAGTCCTCACTGCTGCTTTCAAGATGACCTCCATTGCTAACATGAATAGTATTGGAGACACTGCACAGTGCATGTCTATGCCTGTTCCAAATTGATCCAATCTGTGGTGTATTCTTTTGTGGAGAACCACATCGAAAAGCCATGGAAATACTTCTGCTTTACTGGGATGTTCTGTGGGACGTGACACATCTCCAGGGACAGTTGAAAAAAATGAAAAAAAGACAGAAAAAAGATATATATATATCATCATCATCAGGTGCCCTGCCGCATGGCGTTGGCGACCATGGACTTCCAACCATCTCTATCTCTCGTTGCCCCCAGCATCTCCCCCACCCTCTTCATCCTCAGCCACCTTGCAAGTCCGTCCAGCATTCTCTCCCTGGGTCTACCTGGTGCTCTCTTTCCCTCTAGCTTTCCCGTTGTGACCAGGTGCTCCAAATCCCCCTTCCTCATAAAATGGCCTATAAATGTTGCTTGTCTTTTCCTAATCTTCCTTATCAGTGATCGACTTGTGTCTGCCTCCATCAAGACTGTCTCGTTTGTTTTCTTTGCTGTCCATGGTACTCTCAACATTCTTCTGAGAAACCACATCTCGGCTGCCTCAATCCTGCTCTGGCTTTGCTTGCTGACTGTCTACGCCTCGCATCCGTACAACAGTATTGGTTCTATATAACATTCAAGGACTCTCTTTCTGATGTTAATTGATAGGCATTTGTTGGTAAGAATGCTTGTCATCTTCTTGAATGCTGTTTTGGCTTGGCCGATTCTGCCAGCTATTTCCGATGTGCATCTGCCGTCTGATGAAATGACCGTTCCCAGGTATTTGAACTTATTAACCTGTGTCAAGGTTGTGCCATTTGCTGTTATTTTGCAGGAGGGGGTTTCATGTTTTTTACTGATCACCATGACTTCAGTCTTCCTGCTGTTTAGTTCCAACCCCTTACCTTTGCTTTCTGTTTCTAGTATATTCACAAGGTTTTGTAGGTCCCTTTCATTTTCTGCAATTAGCACGGTGTCATCTGCGTACCGAATGTTGTTTATCATTTTCCCTCCAACCTTTAATCCAGGGTCTTCTTCTAGGTTATTCATGATGTTTTCGCTATATAGTGAAAACAGATCTGGTGACAAAACACAACCCTGTCTGACTCCTCTTTTGATGTTTTGAAAAGAGCTTATATTGTTTTCTATTCTCATTGCAGCTGTTTGTTCCCAGTACATATTCCTGATTATTCGTAGATCTTTTCCATCGACATTGAGTCTCTCCAGTTGGTTGATCAATTCTTCATTTCGTACCCGATCGAAAGCCTTGGTATAGTCAACAAAGCATAAATACAAATCCTTATTCATCTCAACTGACCTCTCTATGATAGTTCTTAGGATGTATATGGCATTAATAGTTCCTTTCCCCTCCACAAATCCACACTGTTCTTCTGCTATTTCTCTTTTGATTCTATTCCTTGTCCTCATCATGATTATTCTTAACAGGATTTTTGTTACATGACTCATCAAACTGATTGTGCGATGGAGTTCGCATTCTATAGCCCCTGTCTTCTTTGGAAGTGCAATGAAAATTGATTTTGACATATCTTTGGGGATTTTTCCTGTGTCATAAATTTCATTTAGGAGGACTGTTATTTTTTCTATGCCAAATTCCTCCAGGGCTTCAATCATCTCTGTAGTAATGTTGTCTGCTCCTGGGGCTTTTCCTGGTTTCATCTTTTTCAGTGCTGCTCTGACTTCATCTTTCATTATGGGTGGTCCTTCAAAGTTCTTTTTTATAATGTGTTCTTCGTTTCTGTCATCCTCAAAAAGGTCTTTAATGTACTCTCCCCATCTGTCTAATACCTTGTCTTTTTCCATAAGCGTGCCATCTTTTGATTTTAAGCAACCAGTTGATGTGCATGTATTTTTCCTGTGAACAATATATATATACATAGATGAATTGCAACATAACTGGATTTAGAAAAGTTGCAAATCTCAAAAGTTATCCAACATCATCAGAAAATGGAAATGGTAGACCCTCTGTAACATGTTTTTAAAATTGTCATCATGATTGTAACATGCATTTGAAATCATCATCATGATTGTAATTATTGTATCCAGCAGTTTGTCTTGTTGCAGTGATTTTACTTGCATCTACAAGATAAGCACACCAGTAGAAGGACAAGTAGTCCATATGACAGTGTTGGTCAATGACTTTGGATACGCATGTGGTGACAAACTTTTGGTTCTTGATGGTGAGTATGTAGTCTTTTTTGTTTTTGTTGTTTTACTGCCCTGTCATCATTGCTGCTCCCCCATGGGGATGCCAGGGACTCTTTTAGTAAAAATAGTATCCCTACCTTCTGAAAATTCTGTGCTAAAAATTTCCTCTTCTCTTTCACTCTCTTTGTTACTTTCTTCCTTCTTTCTGTCATTTCGTCCTATCATTTTCTGTCTTGCTGGTCCATTCACCTGTATGTGTTCGATAAAGTCTTACGTGCTTTCTGTTAGGATTGATAATTGGGTATATGTGTTAAATTCATTTTTGACTCTAGGGATATGAGATATGCAGAAGAAATTTTAGGTAATTTAGGCCTGTTTTTATATATGATTTGGTGTCCTTAGTTGTGCTTAAATTTGTATTCACGGGTTCAGGTGTGTTTTTTGAATCCCCATGTGCGATAAACGGAGTGGTCAGCATCAGGGGCATCTCCTTGGATTATGTGTGCGAATAAATTGATATGTGTACTTTTAATTTCCTTTTCCTTTTTTCCTGTTCAAATATTGTGTATGTTTTGAAGTGGTTATAGCCCTGATATGGCTCTCCGCAGTCGGCTGGGCTGTAAACAACAATAACAATAACGATCGTTGCTGCTCGCTGGCATTGATCCCATTCCACTCATTCTGACTCTTCCAACACACCACCAAGTTCGTTCAGTTGACACCCCAGTGCCAACAACAGTAAAATGAAGCAGCTGCAGGCCACCTACCTGAGGAGACTGCACTGCTGCAGAGTCACTTTGGTGCGAATCATCAGTGCCAGTGCTGATCCTACTGGCAGTAAACACCCAGTCCCAGAGCTTGATCCTGTAACAACCTTCCCTCTACCCCTTATGGAACACCATCACCAGTATTTCGGGCACAGATGTGGCTGAAGAAATTGAAAATGACACTGCCACAAGACCATGGCATGAAGGGCCACAGAATCTGGGACAGTGTTGCCAGTGCTATGATTTATTGAGCGCTGATCTTTAGAGCAGGCCGTTTCAGTAATCTGATAATAACTATAAAAACAGCTTATTGCCTGAAGTCTTGGATTGATGTTAATTAACAGGCGTTGTGACCTTTCATTTTCAAGTCATTGATGTCATTTAAGACGGGTTTTTTTTTTTTTTTGGTCGTGTGCCTCTCTGCAATTGGCAGGGCATTATTCTGAGGACTGTTGTGTGTGTGAAATGAATGAATCTTTTATTTAATGTCTGTTCACAATAGTGATTTTAGACACACACACACACACACACACACACACACACACACACACACACACACACACACACACACACACACACACACACACACACACACACACACACACACACACACACACACACACACACACACAAAGGTGGGGTGGAGGATGAGTATGGGGAAGGGTAATAGAAGTTTGAATGTAAGAAGGGGAACAAGTGCAATTAATAATTCAGAACAATGAATTAACAGTGTCAAATAATAACATACAACAATTAATTAACTCTTCATAACAATCTCCCGACAGGGGATCTGAGAATCAGCTGGACTAGCAGGATAATATCATTATTTTTGTTGTAAAGAATATCTCTAGCGTCAGTACATGAAAAATCAAGATTGTTATTTCTATATGTCGTAAACTGATAATGTTTTTGAACAAATACATGTGTGTGTGAGTAAACTGATTGCTACCCACTATGCTGATACACACAGATGTTCTTGAAAACACATGCAAGTTCTAAGATTTAGTCCAGTCATAATAAATTTAGGAATGATAAGTAATTCCACTCTAAAAAAAAAAATTGCAGTAAAGAATGAGAGAAAATTTCTCTCTGAAAAAATAAGGTAAGGAACGTGAGGGATATAGCTATTAGTCCATGCATGTGGTTGGGCACATGGTGATTTTATTTATGCTGAATGTTGGCATTAACCCTTTCAGCCCTAAGTACTTCTAGACCTCTGATACCCTCAACCCTGAGTATTTTTAGAGAAATTCTAGCAAAAATCGGTGTCTCAGAATAAATCCTTCTAATGCTTAAAAATTTGCCAGGAAGAAAGTATAGGGTGTCTGGAATTCGGTAATATAAACAGGATGTGGCAGAGGAGAGTAGGTGCCGGTAGGTCGCATACCGCATACCAGCACCATACCAGGCCAGGTCAACTGGACATGTCAGGCCGCTCCAGCGGCCTGCCGGGTCTAGAGGTATTAATCGCGCTGGCTGCTGCAGCGGCCAGCCGGGTTCAAAGGGTTAGTGAGTGCACAGGTTTTCAAATAATCGCATCTGATAACATTAAAATGGCCGCTGTGTGTGTGCTCTTTTTCATAATTCTCATATAACACAAAAACTAAATTGAATGATCAAGTATATGCATACAATATGTTGAATAACTTTTTGGGTTATTTAGTTTTTATTTTATGTATCTGTTTTGAAAAGGAGTACAGGAGGGCCACTTCTTATGTGGTTACTCTGGTAACTGTTGAATAACTGGTTATTTATCTAGTTTTCTTTTACATATTTCTGTTAAAGAGTATTCATGGGCCATTACCCTTGTGGTTGCTCTGGTAACTCAAGGAGATAATATGCATAAATGTGTACTGAATAACCTCTTTATTCACATAGGTAGTTTCGTTTATGTATGTAAATGAAATAGTTTCTTTATATATGTATATGAAATGGTATGCTGGTGCTACTATACCCTGGTGGGACTATGATGTGTGGACTTGCCTATCTGTTTGTCTGGTTGTTTGCTTTGTGTGGGGGGAAGACTCATCACAGTCGCGTGTACTGGGGCTTGCTCCTGTAACTAGAAAGGGGATATACTTTGAATTCCCTGGTATAGCAGCCGGAATTATGATGCGTTACTGGTAGCATGGAAGTGGTAATGATCGATAGCTGAATGATTTTTATAACTTCACATTGTTGGCTATGTATTTTTTTTGTTTTATTTTGTGAATAAATGTGACCAGATTTGTCAGCTGTTGATATCAGGTGCAGATTTGGTGTGTGGTGGTGGTTGTGCGGCAGTTGAGTAGTGTTAGATCTTGGAAGGATTTTGGATCCTGGTTTTATTTGTTGTTGTTGTTGTTCTCAAATCTTAACATGACTGGCAGAATGGTTCAGATGTTCATCTACCAGTAACTAAACTCGAGGTTCCAGAGTTCGTTCCCCATTGAGGCCTCAACGTTTCTCCTCAGTTTGCCCAGAAAATTGAACTGAACATCTTGTCTTTTGGAAGTTGATGAAAAATGAGTCGGACCCATGTGCCTTCAGGCTTGCACATGCTAAAGATCCCATGGCAGTTGAAAATTGTGAAGAGCAGGGCATTTGCCCGGCTGCCCTGGTACAAAACATTGGAGAGATAGGTTGATTTCCCAGGTCCCTCCACTTGAAGGCCAATTAACCTTCTTGCCTTTCTGAAGTCTTGGTCCAAAAAAAGAAAAGAAGGTGATGCTGCACTGTGGTGACACGCTCTCAAAGGGGAGAGCAACTGGAGTTTCATATAGTAAATCCACTGTGACAAAAAAGAAGTGAATATAAATATGTGACCCGTTTTCACGAAATGAGTCCTAACTCGCAGGCAGCGAAAGGCGTGGAGGCCTGGAAAAGGTGTGATGGGTCGATTTTGTCAATTTTTAATTTTCGTCAGAAATGGAATATTTAATCTTTAAATTACATGTACTTGCACTCAGCACTTTATAATTCAATCGGAAAATGTATTTCATTAAAATGCGTTTTAACCAGATAATGGCATGCTTTTTGTGTCAGAAAAAGATATATATATAATTAAAAAACAAGACAATTACAGTGGATTTTCACACCAATGTTTGTGTGCTGTTGTGGCATGATGTGTTTTACCATGGTACAAAATTTGGTAAAGATTGGTGAAACAGAAATACCTGTTGCTAAGGTAAAACTTCACTGAAGTGGTGAAAATTTTAAAACTTGATTTTCTCAAAATGGCCGTTTCTATGTTACACACTTCAAACACCCATAACTTCCTTATTTTTGAGAGTAGAATAATAAATTTCATATGAAAAGAAAGTTAATAATCTGGACATTTTGAAAATCATAATATCCTAAAATCTGTGATTTTCATCTTAGGACTCATTTTGTTAAAACGGGTCACATATATGAATATGGTCTGACAGTCAACAAACGACCTTCACACTGTGTTTTCATTCTTTGTGTATACCAGTTAACTCAAACGGACTACGCAAGAAGCTGGGAATGGTGTGTGGCGGTAATGCCAATGGTCTGACACAGTTTGAGAGTGAATCCAACACGCTGACACTCGACTTCAGGAGTGATGACAGTGGATACGCTGGTGATGGATGGGTTGTGCAGTACTACTCTGCTTCACCAACACCCTCCCCTCAAGGTTTGTTTTTTGTGAACTCTTTCAGCTATTTCCCCCCCCCCCCCCCCCCAACTCAACCTATGGAGATGCCAAGGGCTCTTTCAGTATAAACAATATCCCCACCTTCTGGAAAATTTCTTCTTTTTTGTCACTCTTCTTGCTCCTTTGGTGTCTGTCATCTTTTCCTGTCATTTTCTGCTTTGCTGGTCCGTTCATCTGTATGTGTTCTGTAAAGTGTTACATACTAGCCTATCTATTAGGATTGATTATTGGATACATGTGTAGCCGTGCACACCCAAAGGCGTGTAGCAGACGCCTTTTCTTCTCAAACGACCTTGAGTACAGTTACCTCCTCTGGTTCAGTGATTCTCAAAAATATTAGGAAATTCTATTATTTAAACCCTTAAAAGCTAGAAAATGAGTAACTTGTGCATTCTAGTCTAGCAGAAAAGTATGTGTTTCTTATGAGAAATGTCCTCGAGGTGAAATTTCCCCTCATTTTCCTAAAATCAATAATTTTGTTGTTCAATTGTTCAGTACATTTCAAATTTCCGACCAGGGAGCCGTGATGATAATTGGAAATTTGTAAAATAATGAAACGAATCATGGAAATTTTAAGATTATGATTAGATTGTTGGTATTCTAATCTTTCATTTGAACCACACCACATTTTAATCATTAGATATTAAGCTTGCACTAAAGAAAGTTTAGGCGAAGTCAAGGTGCATCAAACTGCCAAAATGATGGCCATCTTGCCAGGATGTAGAATCGAATTCTTAATGTTTAAAATCTGACTTAGAATATACAATTTCATTTACATTTTTGCTCCTTTTATAAATAGAACTGATACTGCAATAAAATGTTGCTGAGCAGTAAGTATTAGATGAGATTCTGGCATGATTCCGTATTGTGGTCAAACTGTGCGTGTCCAAACTACAATCATTTGTTTTCTATTGCCTATTCACTGATCAATTTCTGCACTGAGAGGTCGATTTACCTATTCAAAATATGTCCACATAAACTTCTTGGTTATCGTCTGTTTACTCATTTGTTTGATATTTTTCATGGATTAATATCAGTTGATTAAATATGTAAAAATATGGCTAAAATCCCTTTCAGCAAGATATAAACATTGACTTAAATCACTCATAGTTTTAATCTAAGTGAATATTATGCAAACTGATGTAGACTACAACAATCTGTGTGCTGTGCAGATTTTTCTGATGTATAGTATGATGATATTTGTTATGTGGACCGCAAGATAAGCACCGCTGAGCATGCACGAAGAAACTCAAATCTGGCCCCTGAGGGGCCCCAGAGTCGACTTGCCTGCGGGCTCATGGTATAGTCATTGTGGTCCACATGCCGAGAATATATGCAGATGAGTGTGAGTGCTATGTATGCCTTTCTCGTCTGGTCTGGTTATGAACGGTTGGGACGGAATAAAGAGAGAAACACCAGTTCTGCCTTCCCCGGGTCGTCTTTGTCAGGCTGCCTACCACCTGCGCTCTTCTGCTCTTCTGCCTCCTGTCTTCACCCTCACCCTTACCACCACATTATCACACATGTATTGAATGGCGCTCAGCGCTACACCACGGCGACTGGTGTGTGTTTTTGAGATGGTTGTACCCTGATATGGCTCTGCGCAGTTGGCTAGGTTTTAAACAATAATAATCACTCTGTCAACCTGTCCATCAGCTTCTTGCTGGGTGGAGTGGAAGAGTTAAATCTAAAAAAAAACCAGTAAACAGTGTTGATATGAAGTTTTATGTCTCTTTGGATTTGTAGGTCTACATGACATGAGGTAGTACGGGTGGGAGGTGTACATTTGCATACGTGTGGAATGTCTTCCATGTGTGGATGCATAAAAGACACCTGTCTCAAGCCAGACACCTATTTTGAAGTGTTTGTCAAGAAAGGGATTTCTGTGTCAGAAAGCAAAACAAGTTGGCTTATTTACTGTTCTCTACCATATGAGCCAGTATCCATGGATTTGTAAGGAAGATTTCATCCAGAATTATGAAAAGTTTTATCCCATCCTAAATGTTGCTGTTGTTGAAAAACGCTTGTCAGTCAGTAAGTGTTAATGATTGATTAAAGCTGTATTTGAATGCACATTTTCAGATTGGAATGACATTTCATGTAAATTAAGTGCTCTTGTTATTTCCAGTGCTTTTTGTTTTCATTTGATAGAAATTTTATTGGAATTTTTTTTTTAAGTGTTTGTATTTTTGTTCCCAGGTGGGGAGGACAAGGACCATACGGCAGCCATTGTTGGAGCTGTATTGGGTGTCATCATTGTCGTTCTCATCATCGCCCTCATTTACTGCTTTGTTAAAAGCAGACGCAGTGGAAGTGCTCCTATTTAACTTTTTGAGAAAGATCATTCCACATACTTTTTGCAGTCTTTGTACCAAGAATATGTTTACAGGAGAAATATTTTTGAATCTTAGGTTTTTGAATCATATCAGTTTTGAATTTCACATTTTTGTTGGACCCTTGCGCCTTCTGGCTGCGCATGCTAAAGATCCCACGGCAGTTGAAAATCATGAAGAGCAGGGCATTGCCTGGTTGCCCTGGTATAAATCTTTGGAGAGATTGGTTGATTTTCCAGGTCCCTCCCCTTGAAGACCAATTATCCTCCTTGCCTTTCTAAAGTCTTGGTTAAAAACAAAAGTGAAGCTAGGGAGAGTGAATGGGCGCCGCCTTCGTGGTGCTGGCCCTGGGAAAAGTTAAGATCTCTGCCACCTCACACCCTACAATCTCAGGGTTATGGAACTATCTAGGTGGGACCTCAAGACCTGGCCAGCTCATGGGTTTATGTGCAGGCTTAAGGCTTGTGCCGTGATCATTCTGGATCTTCTCCATGACTTGGCACCTGTGATGTTAGTGCTTATGGAATCCATTCCCAGCATGGAGACGTCATTTCGAGAAGTTAAAATTGAAATTCTGAAGCAACCACAGCTCAAACTTCAAACCACTTTATCGCTTGAATTTGTCGTGAAGTCTTTAGCTTTTGGTCCTGCTGGATCTGTCATACAGCTAGTTCTTCTGATTTTGGTGTTAGTGTGAATGCTCCCGAGTTTGGCCTGCTATCTGTGTTTCAGGGGGTCAGTTGTAATACTTTGTTTCTGTGGTGTGAAAGTCTACCAGAGCACAACTGTTCTTGATGAAAAAAACCCAGACTGGACAACATGCAGCTGATTTACGCTATTGAAAGAGCTGACACAGTCAAGGTGTGAACTGATTTGTAGAGTATGCAACTGATTTATAGTGTATGTTTTATTGTTTTAAATACATGTAGTTATTTACAAGTATGTTGTATTGTTTTAAACACTCAGGAATGTATGTTGTATTGTTTTAACACTCAGGAGTATGATTAAAGACATTTATGTAGGCCTACATTGTATGTTGTATTGTTTAAACACTCAGGAGTATGATTTGTTTATGGCTAGTGATTAAAGACACTTATGTACAAGTATGTTGTTTTAAACACTCGGGTGTATGATTTGTTTATGGCCAGATATTAAAGACATTTAATGTATTTACATTGTATGTTGTTTTAAACACTCGGGTGTATGATTTGTTTATGGGCAGATATTAAAGACACTTATTTACATTGTATGTTGTATTGTTTAAACACTCAGGGGTATGATTTATTTATGGCCAGATATTAAAGACATTTATTTACATTGTATGTTGTTTTAAACACTCGGGTGTATGATTTGTTTATGGCCAGATATTAACCCTTTCCCATTTTATCCCGCCGCCGACCAGGAAACCCCACTTTTTATTTATGCCCGCTGCCTGTCACTTAGGCCTGGTGGGGAATTTCCATCACACTCTAAGCACTAGGGGTTACACACACCTCATGAATGAAGTTTCCCACGAAAGTCAGGATAAACCAATGAAAGAATGATACTGAGTTTGGTACCACACATCGCCTCATTTACAAGATATCAGTCAGCGTCTGACCTTTTCATTCACACGCTTTCGGAAATCACCGAATAGTAGGAGGAGTTTCTGAGCAGAATCTGCAAATGGGAAAGGGTTAAAGACACTTATTTACAGTGTATGTTGTATTGTTTTAAACACTCAGGGGTATGATTTATTTATGGCTAGTGATTAAAGACATTTATTTACAGTGTATGTTGTATTGTTTTAAACACTCAGGGGTATGATTTATTTATGGCTAGTGATTAAAGACACTTATTTACAGTGTATGTTGTATTGTTTTAAACACTCAGGGGTATGATTTATTTATGGCCAGTTATTAAAGACATTTATTTACAGTGTATGTTGTATTGTTTTAAACACTCAGGGGTATGATTTATTTATGGCCAGTTATTAAAGACATTTATTTACAGTGTATGTTGTATTGTTTTAAACACTCAGGGGTATGATTTATTTATGGCCAGTTATTAAAGACATTTATTTACAGTGTATGTTGTATTGTTTTAAACACTCAGGAATGATATGTTTATTTCCAGTGATTAAAGAATCCTGGTTGATTTTTGCTCATTGACTCAGGGAATATCACTGCTTTGCTCGATAAGTCAGAAGTTCATTGGTTTATTGCGTCCATTGAAATCAGGAATATGACATCTGGCATCTACCCACTGAATAGTCAGAAATATCACCGATTTATTATGTCCTTTAAAATCAGGAATATGACTGGATCATGTTTCAGTTTTAAATGTCAGTTTCTCAAGATGACGTCTCCTCGCTCAGATTGAATTCATGGATCATAACTTGTATGTAGTGTTAACTTGGTAGGCCAACAGTCTGTCAAGAAGCATACCAGTAGTTTAAGGGGGCAGACCTACCCAGATTTGGGTACCAAGATTGTGATGTTCAGTGTTTCAGTTCTAATTAACCAATCACCATGATATTTGGCAAGAAGATACCTCAGACAGTATTCTTTGGATTGAATATCTTTGTTGGGGTCTGTGAGTTATGAAAAGTTGACAAAAATTAATCAATTTAAAAAGTTTGCGATTTTTCGCGAGATTATACATCAGACATATGTTCAAAAGTTTTCATCCGATTTCCTTGATATTTGGCACACATATAGCACAGATAGGTTCCTATAGCCGGTAGTAAAATCTTGCAGTTCTGCTTGAAAGAAACATTTTTATCAAAAGTTGTATTATAATTTTTTTAATTAAAAGTATTCTAAAAATTGGTGTGATGACTGTACAGAAAATAATGATAGTAGAGCCAAGATTTTACTACATGCCATACATACTATACAGATGTGTTTGCTCACTAAATATCAAATTCCTAACATGAATATATGTGTAGTTATAAATGTCACAGTATATACTATATTTTTTCATTTTCGCAGGAACATTATTTAGTTAATTTTTGTCAACTTTTCATAACTCACAGACCCCAACAAAGATATTCAATCCAAAGAATACTGTCTGAGGTATCTTCTTGCCAAATATCATGGTGATTGGATAATTAGAACTGAAACACTGAACATCACAATCTTGGTACCCAAATCTGGGTAGGTCTACCCCCTTAATGTGGAGCCAGCCATCAATGAACAGAGACACAGGATGCAAACTTTCTGCCGTCTACAAGTAAGTGCTCATGCCATCCACAGCCGGTCAGTCAGCCAGCCATTGGGAAGGGAACTAACTGCGTTTAAATATATATATGTAACGTTCAGCAAATTAAAACAAAACAATCAACTGTGAAAATTGGATGCTATTCATGTTTATGACAATTGCTTGGGAAATGCCGAGGTGGTCAAGATCATTCGTAACATCAGCCCTCAGAGTCAAGGTTCTGCCTTGTCCACGTCGAAGGTTGACATGGTCACTTAGGTTGGCAGACAATATATCACCCAGTCGTTAGTTTTGATTGATGGTCGATGATGCTCCTGTATGGCTAAAATATCAACTGCGAGCTTCGAGGAGAGTTGTAGCATTCCATGGATACGGCGGTTGGAATTCAAAGTACGTGCGTTGAACGATCCAACTTTCACATTAGATTGTTGAGTGCGGGGGTTAGACAAACTTTAGTTGGCAGCAGCAGTTAATTTTTTGTTTAGTTGATTTTCAAGTGCTTTGGTGATTTGACTAACTGCATAGTAAACCATTTGTTTTGAAGAAAATCCAGAAGCACACCAAGGACAGTGGGAACAGTTTGTGTATATTTTCCATTATTCTCTTGTCCCATTAGTTCATCTAACAAACATAGCAATAGTTGAAGTAATAGTAGTAATAGCGGTATAGTCATTGTAATAACTGTAAGGCTTGATGATATGACTATAGTACAGAGATGGTGGCATCCAGATGTGCAGCGGCCAACACCGAACACGGTGACACCGACAAGTAAGACAGTAGTAATAACAGTACAGTAGTAGAAACAGCTGTAAAGAGCTTGATAACTATGAGGCCACACAGATTGCTTTTTGTTTGCTATATTTCCATCTTGGTGTCCTCAGAGCTTGATAACTATGAGGTCACGCAGGTTGCTTTTTGTTTGCTATATTTCCATCTTGGTGTTCTCAGAGCTTGATAACTATGAGGTCATGCAGGTTGCTTTTTGTTTGCTATATTTCCATCTTGGTGTCCTCAGAGCTTGATAACTATGAGGTCATGCAGGTTGCTTTTTGTTTGCTATATTTCCATCTTGGTGTCCTCAGAGCTTGATAACTATGAGGTCATGCAGGTTGCTTTTTGTTTGCTATATTTCCATCTTGGTGTCCTCAGAGCTTGATAACTATGAGGTCATGCAGGTTGCTTTTTGTTTGCTATATTTCCATCTTGGTGTCCTCAGAGCTTGATAACTATGAGGTCACGCAGGTTGCTTTTTGTTAGCTATATTTCCATCTTGGTGTCCTCGGAGCTTGATAAGTATGAGGTCACGCAGGTTGCTTTTTGTTAACTATATTTCCATCTTGGTGTCCTCAGAGCTTGATAACTATGAGGCCACACAGATTGCTTTTTGTTTGCTATATTTCCATCTTGGTGTCCTCAGCTGTTGTGGTAAAATGAGTTTTTACCATGAGTAAGCCTAACAATGCCCAGAAACACAGCTTCTTTATTTCTCCATTGTGTATGTCACTTAAACCCTCAATTCCACCATGCACAGTAGAAAATGGAGGAAAACCAGTCAGGGTGGTGTGGTGCACCATGATGCACAAGAAACTACAGACTGAAAGGTTGTGGGTTTGGATCCAATCTCACCACTTTTGCCAAAATGGTTGTAGAATTTTTCTGCCCCAAACAACTTTTACCCAGAACTGAGTGTGGTATGGACTCATTGGGAAGACTGGGAACACGCTGTCGAGTCTTATCCACTTCACGGATGTGTCATTGATTAAGAGTGTTGCTCAAATCTCCTGACCTACTCTGCAGGTGTCTGTATCTCTTGAGTCTGTTGAAGCCAGGGTATATTATGATAGTAAAGCATAGCCTTGTCACACAGTCTCAGTCCTAAACAGAACTCCTTAGCATCGTGGCTATCGTCATCATAGCACTGTGAAATTGTCCCAGCTTCTGTGGCCATGAAAGTGACATAGAAACTGGAGACAGGAGAAAAATAGGAAAAAAAAAGTGCGTTCAAATAAAATTGTTGAAGTGCAGTTATTTTAAAAACAAATAAATAAGATAAAACAAAAATAGGGAAGACTGGAAAAGCGAATACCTGTCCAAGGTGATTGTTAACCTTTTGACTCCCGCGCCCTGTCCACCAGCATCCTGCTTTACTAACCATGACAGCAAAGCAAGAATTTAACCCTTTGATTCCCTCACCCTATCCACCAGCTTCCTGCAGGAAGCTTGTGGATAGTGTGAGGGAGTCAAAGGGTTAAGTTTTTGTAGCTGGTGGATAGGGCACGGGAATCAAAGGGTTAAAAATGTTGCTAGAAATGCTACATTATCACCCATTCCCAGTCATGACGAATCAGTGCAGTTTTCACACAGGATATACAGCCTCTTGTGTGTGACACAGGAATGAGTCCTAAGCCCTTGTTCCCTCCCTCTCTCTCTCTCTCTCTCTCTCTCTCTCTCTCTCTCTCTCTCTCTCTCTCTCTCTCTCTCTCTCTCTCTCTCTTCTTTCTCTGTCTGTCCCTCTCTGTCTCATTCTCTCTCCCTCACAAAAATATGTCTAGTCTTACAAGTCTGACTCAGAAATTTCTATAATGTGGTGCCTTATGAATACATGTCAAAAATACTGGGCCCTGTTTCTGATGAACTTGCCATTTTGACTTACATGTGGGGTTGTTTTTTTTTAATTTTAATTCTTTTTCATTTAACGCTGTCGTTTATACTTGGTGAATGTTATTGTGTTTTAGTTGTGTTTGTTATTCTGAAGGTGCATGTTGTTTGATTTGAGTACAGTATTTGATTTGTATAGATCATGGGCCGGAGATAACATTGGTAAAATCAATGCATTTGTCGCAGTGTGTTTGTACCCGTAGTTTCCAAAATAAACACTTGTGACGTTCCCAAAATAAACACTTGTGACATCTTTTTATATGCCTGCAAATGTGCCCAGTTACAGTGTATGTTTTTGGTAAATACATTAGTAATGATCACGCTTGATGCATTTTTACAAATTCACTTTACTATTAGATCAACCAGTTAAAAATCTACATGCCAGTAAGTTTGAATTCAAGCAATATATGTGAAGACTACAGAAATGTATTTTTGAAATGGAACAGAGTAGGTGTTAATTCATTTCTGTGTATCAGAATCAAACATGTCTTTGCCTATGTTAGCATCAGTGATCAGTCATTGAATATGATTGTCGTGAGCAATAAATTTTGTTTTGAAAGAATATAACTCCAGGATAACAGCCACATATTTGTTTGCTTGTTGTATGTATTCACCCAGAAATGTCCAGCAATATCAGTGTAAGAAAACCATCTGACTGGGTTGAATTGTTTTATTACATTGTTTGTTCATTTACATATTTTAGATATGTCCATGGTTGTGCAAATGGCACTGGAGGTGGTTTTTTTTTTTTTTTTTTTTTTTTTTTTTTTTTTTTTTTACTCCTTGCATTTATTTTGCTTGTACATCTATTTTCAAGATGCATTTTTTCCATTTAAAAAAAACAAACAATACATACATTTAATGTATATGTACTGTATTCATATTTTGATAGTTATTGTATGACTATTTGTATTTTGATAAATTAACATATAACCATACTAATATTTTGATAATTATCCTATTACTATACTCAATTTTGATATTAGCCATACTATACTTTACTCAATTTTGATATTAACCATACTATACTGTACTCAATTTTGATATTAACCATACAGTCATGCTCATGTCGCCCCATGGGGATGACAGGGACTCTTTCTGTATAAATAGTATCCCCACCTTCTGGAAATTCTGTGCCAGAAATTTCTTTTTTCTGTCACGCTGTTTGTCAGTACCTTACTCCTTTGCTTTCTGTCATCTCTTTCTATCATTTTCTGTCTTGTTGGTCCATTCACCTGTATGTTTTCCATAATGCCTTCCATAATTTCTCTTAAAATTGATATTTGGTAGGCCTACATGTAGTATCTACATTTTTGGCTCTGAGGAAATGTGAAGTGTAGAAGCAATTTTAGGTTATTTTTGCTGGTTCTGATATATGCTTTAGTATCCTTATTTGTGTTTATATTTGTATTCAGGTTTGTTTTCTTTAAACCGCTTGATGGTAAATTGGGCAGAATGGCCATGTCTTTTATATTATGTGCGCGAATGCACCGATACATATAGGCATACTTCATTTTCTTTTCCAGATGTTTTAAACGTTTTGAGATGATTATAATCCTGATATGATTCTGCACAGTAAGAATGTCAGAATGTTTGGGGTTTTTTTCTTTTCTTTTTATAATGTATAATTTAGGGACTGCAAACCACAGCTTTCTTTGCCCTTGAAATTAACTGGTGCAAAATAAAGTTATGTAAGGTTTTTTTTGTTTTTTGTTTTTTCATTTTTATTTTCTTCAAGACGAAAAGAATAAGAAAAATTTTGATATAAAGCACCTTGGACCTTAAAAATTACTATTTGTATCTTGTTTTTTGTGTAATCTTGACATAATACCTGTTGAATTTCTGATAATAATAATAATAATAATAATGTTCATTTGTATAGCGCATATTCCATATAAAAACATGCTCACCAGCGCTTTACATTTCGCAAGAAAGGCAAAAGGTGATAAAAAATGTTCACAATTACATACACAATAAGATAACAACTAACATTAAAGCTATACAAGTAAGAAGACACATAAGAAACCACAGATTATTAAAATTTAAACATTGACTTATGTAATGAAGAAAGATTAACAGATTTTTAATATGAATAAAGAGACATATGTGTTTATATATTGTTGCGTGTGTGTGCTTGCGTACGTGTGTGTGTACATGTGTGTGTGTGTGCGTTGCTGTGCACGTGTGTGTATGTAAGAATGTGTGTGTGTGTGCGTGTGCTATGTTTGCATGCGTGTGTGTGTGTGTTTATGCATGCAATAGTTGTACATAAAATTATAATCAATATTTTGAATGAAGATAAAAACAGAAAAATTCTAATCCATATACAGGAAAAACATTATAACTTCAGTATTACAGCATTAACACCTTGACAATCAAAATTACCTCACAAATTATAAACTATTCGCATATCATACATCATAATTTACATACAAACAAAGATTTTAAAAAGTTTCTTAAAGTATTTCAGTCTCTTTCCCACTCAATTTCTCCCCTATCCCCTCCTCAGCTGTATACATACAGTGATACACACACATGCTCACTCAAGCACACACACACACATATACACACATGCACGCACACACACACCTTGCTCTATAGGCCCTTATACAAAATACTGTTATACAGGCCGGAGAGATTAGTCTGATGACAGACTTGCAAACTAAGGCTCTTCAGGTTAGATGAGTTTGAAAGAGGTGGGTTTTCAGGTGCCGTTTGAAGGTTGAGAAACACTTAGTTTTTCTGAGAGACAGTGGTAGAGAGTTCCATACATTTGGGCCAAAGACAGAGAAAGATTTTTTACCAAAGGTGTCTAAGAGAGAAGCAAGGAACAGTCAACAGTGAGGTGTCGGAAGAGTGGAGCGTTCGAGAAGGTTTGTAACCCTGCAGGAGGTTGGCAAGGTAGGATGGCATGTTCTCGTGATAGATACACTGAAAGCAGAGACAGGCAACTTTATATTGAATCCTAGCCTTTACCGGGAGCCAATGAAGTGTTCTAAGCAGAAATTTTGCACTGTCACACCTGGGCTTGCGGAGAACAAGGCGAGCCGCGTGGTTCTGTATGCGCTGAAGTTTAAATAGTTGATTGTCAGGGAGACCTGCGAATAGAGAGTTACAATAGTCCAGTCTAGATAGTATGAAAGAGACAGCAAGCTTGTTGGTAGCATCAGTGGAAAGGAAGGAGCGAATCTTACCTATTCTGCGTAGCTGATAGTACAGAGTACGGCACAACTGTTTGACATGGTCTTCCATAGACAGTGTTTCATCCAGGTAGAAGCCAAGGTTTCTAACAGAGAAAGATACATCACAACCAGAGATAGACATGGGGGCATGAGTAACCTGATTGACCTTTGACTTAGTACCAGTAACAATAAGCTCAGTTTTATCATCATTCATCTTCAGCTTGTTTTCACTCATCCACTTGGAGACACTTGACTAGTGTTTCATTGCTTCATGCTTCTGTGATCTCTCCATTTCTATTTGTCTTTCAAACGTTTTAAACAAGTAATACATACAAATTCAAAACAAAAACATCAAAGAATAATTGCAGTCACATCATTTAGAAAAAAAATTAAATTCATGTAAAATATCCACATGTTTGAAATAATAATTATAATAATAATTGATAATTATAATAATAATTACAATATTTGTATAGTGCAAAATCTTGATAAAAATCAAATCTAAGCGCTGAACAGACAGACACGCATGCACGCGCGCACACGCGTACACACACACACAATACTGAGTATATACACATGTAGGTCTACATGAAGCATAATTCACAACAATAGTATACATTATATATATATATATATAGATATAGATATATATGTATAAACCATGCTCACCACACATACACAAAACAAACAAAAAAATTACAACAAACCTTGTCAGCATATGCTGTTAGATTGTTAACCCTTTGACTCCCGCACCCTGTCCACTGGCATGCTGCATTGTCAGCCATGCTAGCAACGCAAAAACTTAACCCTATGATTCCCTCACCCTATCCACCAGTCTTCTGCAGGAAGCTGGTGGACAGGGTGCGGGAATCAAAGGGGCAAGTTTTTGCTGTTGGTGGATAGGGTGCGGGAGTCAAAGGGTTAAGAAGTCCGAATCACTATCATATTTCATTGCATTTGTTCACAGTATGTGTATTATAAACTGAAAACACAGTATCAAGCTTCGGTTGTTATCAATCGTAAATATGGCAGCAATATCATTTTCAAAGATGTGCAAGTTTGATCTCTCCATCTTGCCTGTTTTTTCACTCTTGTTTCCATACCAGCATTCCATAGTTTTTGTCGTTTTTGAGATTACACATCTTGAGAGAAAATACAGATCTGATTGATAGAAAATACATTATACATATCTGATCGATAGAAAATACATTATACATATCTGATTATTATTTTTATCTATATCTATTTGCACTTTTTACAGTTTGAAAAAAAATGCATGTTTGCATATTGTATATATGTTGTCAAAACATCAAAAGAGGAGTCAGACAGGGTTGTGTTTTGTCACCAGATCTGTTTTCACTATATAGCGAAAACATGAGAAACCTGATGGAAGACCCTGGATTAAAGGTTGGAGGGAAAATGATAAACAACATTCGGTACGCAGATGACACCGTGCTAATTGCAGAAAATGAGGGGGACCTACAAAACCTTGTGAATATACTAGAAACAGAAAGCAAAGGTAAGGGGTTGGAACTAAACAGCAGGAAGACTGAAGTCATGGTGATCAGTAAAAAACATGAAATCCCCTCATGCAAAATAAAAACAAATGGCACAACCTTGACACAGGTTAATAAGTTCAAATACCTGGGAACGGTCATTTCATCAGACGGCAGAAACACATCGGAAATAGCTGGCAGAATCGGCCAAGCCAAAACAGCATTCAAGAAGATGACAAGCATTCTTACCAACAAATGCCTATCAATTAACATCAGAAAGAGAGTCCTTGAATGTTATATAGAACCAATACTGTTGTATGGATGCGAGGCGTGGACAGTCAGCAAGCAAAGCCAGAGCAGGATCAAGGCAGCCGAGATGTGGTTTCTCTGAAGAATGTTGAGAGTTCCATGGACAGCAAAGAAAACAAACGAGACAGTCTTGATGGAGGCAGACACAAGTCGATCACTGATAAGGAAGATTAGGAAAAGACAAGCAACATTTATAGGCCATTTTATGAGGAAGGGGGATTTGGAGCACCTGGTCACAACGGGAAAGCTGGAGAAAGAGAGCACCAGGTAGACCCAGGGAGAGAATGCTGGACGGACTTGCAGAGTGGCTGGGGATGAAGAGGGTGGGGGAGATGCTGGGGGCAACGAGAGATAGAGATGGTTGGAAGTCCATGGTCGCCAATGCCATGCGGCAGGGCACCTGATGATGATGATGATGATATATGTTGTCATTAGTTTCATGTATGTTTTATTCTATCTGTATCCTTTTCTGCCGCAATTGATTTACCCTTTGAAATTCAGGATGCTGTCTTCTGGGAGAGCGCATCACTGCACAGCAGTTCCACTCGTATTGTTTTTATTCTGTATGTGTGTATATCTGATCACCAATTTTACTGTGTATGATCCCCGCCTTCTGGAAATTCTGTGCTAGAAATTTACTCTTTTCTTCGCTTGATGTATTTCTGCTTTTTATCTTTGCTTCCTGTCATCACTTCTTTATGTTCTTTCTGCCTGGCTTGTCCATTCACTTGTATGTGTTCTTTAAAGCCTGATGTACTTTCATAGTTAGGATTGATAATTATGTAACACATCAGTCCCAATTTCTGATTCAGCTAAAAACCTTGGTGTCTGCATTGACTCTACCCTCTCCATGAACAACTTTGTTTCTCAAACTGCCAGATCTTGCTACTATCACCTCCATCGTATAAGCCTGATCAGGAAATATCTCTCTGTCGAAACAACTGCAAAACTCGTTCTCTCCTTCACAATGTCTCGCATTGACTATTGCAATTCACTCCTGTCTGGTCTTCCTGCCTCCACCATTCACATCCTACAGCGCATTCAAAACAATGCTGCACGCCTTGTACTAAAAAAAGAAAAAAGCTGACCACATATCTCCTCTCCTGGCACAACTTCACTGGCTCCCTGTATCAAAGCACATACAGTACAAACTAGACACCATGTGCTACAAAAACCTCAATAACGCAGCCCCCGATTACCTGTCAAGCCTACTTGAGATCTATGTTCCCTCACGTACCCTCCGCTCTGCCTCCGATCCTCTGACTTTTCGCTTTTCACGCACTAAGCTCAATACCTATGGTCCACGACCCTTCGCTGTTTCTGGTCCACTTTCCTGGAACAAACTTCCTCTCTTAGTCCGTCAGCAACCTACTTTTGTCTCCTTCAAGTCCGCTCTCAAAACTCACCTTTTCTCGTCTGCATAAAATCCTGACCTCACTCAATCCCCTCTGCAGCCTGTCTCCACTCGGAGGGGAATCACATTGCAATATATAATTGTATATAGATCTAATATGCTCTCTATAATTTTCCATTGCTTTTATTCTTTCTCCCCATTTATAGCCGTGTGCGTGTGCGTGTGCGTGTGCGTGTGCGTGTGCGTGTGCGTGTGCGTGTGCGTGCGTGTGCGTGTGCGTGTGCGTGTGCGTGTGTGTTTTCGTTCTTTCTACAGCCAACTCGGAAGACAGGGCAATGCTTCTACGTCTTTATTCGTCGCCGTCTGATTCTCAACTGACTACAGTATATATACATATCACAGTGAACAGCAATCAGTTATCAACAGTCTGTCTTCCAGTGTACCATAGTTACAGGTCTTGATCAGTCTCCGCAGTTCTGCTACAAACTGTTCGATAGATTCTCCTGCTGCTTGATGTCTGCAGTTGAACCTGAATGCTTCGTAAGTTTCATTGGTTGAACCCACACAATATTCTTCGAATTTCTGGAGAACAGTGTCAATGTCATTTCTTTCAGCTTCATTAGCAAATGCCAATCCTTCATAGATGTCCATAGCATCCAGCCCGATGCAAGAAAGAAAAACTGCTGTTCTGTATGTTGAGTCTTCTTCTGTCTGTGATGTCACAATTTCATAGCTGTCCCAAAGCCTCTTGAATTTCCTCCAACTGCTCTGCAGGTTTCCTCCATTCACATCAAGTTTAGGAGGCAAGGGAATCTTGGCATGACGTCGACTGGCTCTTCTCTCATCTTGTTCATCTTCCATGGTTGAACTTTAGTCTTCAATATTCTGGATTTTTGTTGGAGTTCGTAATCCCACTTCTGACACCATGTTTCGTTCTTTCTACAGCCAACTCGGAAGACAGGGCAATGCTTCTTCGTCTTTACTCGTCACTG
Organism: Monoplex corrugatus; assembly: GCA_030674185.1. Taxonomy (NCBI): domain Eukaryota; kingdom Metazoa; phylum Mollusca; class Gastropoda; order Littorinimorpha; family Ranellidae; genus Monoplex; species Monoplex corrugatus. The sequence continues at coordinate 64,058,353 of JAPXFY010000020.1, forward strand.
TCTGATTCTCAACTGACTACAGTATATATACATTTCACAGTGAACTGCAATCAGTTATCATTTAAACGAATATCATGCCGTGCTGCTATCCGCACGCTGTTTACTGTCAACACACGTCACAGTTAGACTATCGATCTTGAGACTATTGATCTTGAGGCCTAGGTTAGACTATCGATCTTGAGGCCTAGGTTAGACTATCTTAGTGGTCATGAAAACACACTTGTTCTTTTTCAGCTTGGCCCCAACCTCCTTCAGTTTTGCCAACACTGTTCCTAATGTCTTCAAGCGTTTTTTTTCCGTGTCTTTCCTGATTCTAGGATGTCGTCAATACGAACATAAACTCTCGGTTGCCCCCACAACAGGTTTTCCAAGATACATTGAAAAATACCCGGTGTTGACGACACCCTGTAAGGCAATCTGTTGTAGCAATAAGGGCCCTGGTGCATATTGATGGTGGTGAATTCTTTAGAGGCCTCGTCCAGTTCCAGCTGCTGGCAGGCCTGCGTCAAGTCCAATTTGGAGAAAAACTGTCCTTCACTAAATCCTGCCAATAGATTATTCATTTTGGGAATGGGGTAGTTATCTACCTTGGACACCAAATTCACGGTTACCTTGTAGTCTCCGCAGATGCAAAGACTCTTGTCTGGCTTAACGACTGTCACAACCGGCACCACCCAGACAGAAAACTGCACTTTTTCTATGGTGCCCTCTGCCTCCAGTCTGTCTAGCTCTTGGCCCACCTTTTCGCATAACTTCCATAAGGCACTGCGCATGGTTTGAAACAGCGTGGTTGGGTCGCAAAGTCCACAAAAATGTTGGCTTTAACTCCTTTGATAGTGCCCCTGCTCTCCTCGAACAACTCTGATGACTCAATCAGAATTTTGTTCCTAATTCTGGATCAGAAGCACCTTCTGTCGCCATCTGACACCAACTCTGAGGCCAATCCAGTCAGAAATGTTTCATCCAGTCTCGCCTTAGCACATATGGTCCGGATCCCTTTACCACAATCACCTCCAGGGTCTTTGGAGAACTTCCTTTGTATGTCACTGGGGACTGGCATGCCCCCAACACTAGGATTTCTTCACCAGTGTACGTTCTTAGATTGCATGTCCTCAGTGGAAAACAACCTCCCCGTCTAATCTGTTTCATTGTCTCTTCACTGATCACCGTCATCGAGGCCCCCATGTCAATCTCCATTTCTATGGAGATGCCATCCAGTTCTACTGTGGCCAGGTATGGGTTTTCTTTGCTGTCCACCTTGAAAAGAAAAAACGGGTCTGCGTCAGGCTCTTTGTTGTCCACTTTTCTATGGATCTGTGTGGTCTTGGATTTCTCCTTGAGTCCCTTTTGTGTCGCTCTCTTTCTGCACGAGAGAACTTGCATTCTATCTGAAGATGGCCTTTCTTTTTACAGTGCCAGCATTCAAGGTCTTTCAATGAACGATCTCTGCTCTGACATCTACACTCTTCTCACGTCTATCCTCCACTTTGTCGATGCTGACTGTGCTCTGACCCCCCCCCCCCCCCCCCCCCGTAGTGGCCCCCAAGGCATTTCCCCGCAGATCTACCACACTGTTTACCTTTTGACTCCCACACCCTATCCACCAACTCCAAAACATAACCCTTAGTCTCCTGCACCCTATCCATCAGCTTCCTGCGGGAAGCTGGTGGACAGGGTGAGGAAGTCAGAAGGTTAAGTTCTTGCTTTGTTAGTATGGTTGACAATGCAGGATGCTGGTGGGCAGGGAGCAGGAGTCAAAGGGTTAAAAGCTGACTCTATAGCCATAGCAACATCAAATGCCCTCTCTAAAGTCAAGTCTTTCTCAGAAACAAACGTCTTTGAATGCGGTTATAAAATATTAATGCCGCAGACTAATCTGTCTCTCAACGTCGAATCAAGTGACTCGCCGAAGTTGCATATCAGATAGGTTACGAAGCTGCGATACGTAATAGGCCTATTATAGAGAATAGAATAGAAAATAGAATAGAAAACAATATCAGCTCTTTCCAAAACATCAAAAGAGGAGTCAGACAGGGTTGTGGTTTGTCACCAGATCTGTTTTCACTTTACAGCGAAAACATCATGAGAAACCTAGAAGAAGACCCTGGATTAAAGGTTGGAGGGAAAATGATAAACAACATTCGATACGCAGATGACACCGTGCTAATTGCAGAAAATGAAAGGGACCTACAAAACCTTGTGAATATACTAGAAATAGAAAGCAAAGATAAGAGGTTGGAACTAAACAGCAGGAAGACTGAAGTCATGGTGATCATGAAATCCCCTCATGCAAAATAACAGCAAATGGCACAATCTTGACACAGGTTGATAAGTTTAAATACCTGGGAACGATCATTTCATCTGCACATCATAAATAGCCGGCAGAATCGGCCAAGCCAAAACAGCATTCAAGAAGATGACAAGCATTCTTACCAACAAATGCCTATCAATTAACATCAGGAAGAGAGTTCTTGAATGTTATATAGAACCATTACTGTTGTACGGATGTGAGGCGTGGACAGTCAACAAGCAAAGCCAGAGCAAGATTGAGGCAGCCGAGATGTTGTTTCTAAGAAGAATGTTGAGAGTTCCATGGACAGCAAAGAAAACAAACGAGACAATCTTGATGGAAGCATACACAAGTAGATCATTCACAAGGAAGATTAGGAAAAGACAGGCAACATTTATAGCCATTTTATGAGGAGGAGAGATTTGGAGCACCTGGTCACAACGGGAAAGCTGGAGGGAAAGAGAGCACCAGGTAGACCCAGGGAGAAAATGCTAGACGGATTTGCAGAGTGGCAAAAGACGAGGAGGGTGGAGGAGATGCTTGGGGCAACAAGAGATAGAGACAAATGGAAGTCCATGATCGCCAACGCCATGCGGCAGGGCACCTGATGATGATAATGATGATGTTGCGACCGACTCCCCCTGCTCGTGACGTGAACACGTGTGAAACTTGAATCTCTGAACTATTTCAGGCGAAATCCAAAACAAGTGCGACTGCCCGCGTTCAAGCAAACAGGAACCAGGAAAACACAAAAATAGAATCAGAACGCGTATTTAAGTATTTAACACAACAAGACAAGACAGGCGCGAACTTTGGCCAGCTGGCGGAAAGTTTCCGCCTGTGTTGTCTTGTTGTGTTGTGTTGAATACGCGTTGTGGTTCAATTTTTGTGTTTTTCTGGTTCCTATTTCAGGCTGTTTGGGTCGAAGGTGATTTTGAACGACTGTTTTCAGTTCAGCAAATGTCTTGGTCACAGGTTTAGCTGGGCCGAGCAAATCGCACAGAAGCTTGTATGTGGATCTACCACATGCACTCAAAAATACGCCTTTTCCTTGTTCTCCTCAGTGGGCTATGTAATAATCAGAATAATGTCACCGGCAACAAAATAACATTCCATTCGTTCTGTACGCTGACTCCAATTGTATTTACTGTTATTTGTTATTTTCATATCTTACCTGTTTATTTATCTACATACTCCTTTACTTTGTACTTATTTATTCACCTACTTATTTACTTCTTATTCACTGTCTTACTCACTTACTTGCTTACTTGCTTACTTACCTATGATTAACAAAGTATTATCGTCACCTAGTTGACAAACAGCTGAGCATTTGGGCATTAGCATGGGGGGGGGGGGGGGGGGTTCTGTTATGTGAGACGAGTTTATACAGAATAGTTAGTTGTATTGTGATCCAAACCTTTGATTATCTATTTACTTAATAGGCCTATATATGTTTCTTTTTTGAAGGTAAGATACTTGATTGATTGATTTGGTTAAGCTTTTACGTCGACACCCACCTCAGGTGATATGGCCGACGGGGATAACCATCCCAGGGAAGTGGGGGAAGGGGGACCTATCTAATCCTATACTGACACCACCAGAATAACAATGATGTTAAGATGGAACAGCGAGATGGCCAGTTTTAATATAGCTCACCCCGGGATTCGAACCCACAACCATTAGCATGTGAATCCGACGCTCAAACCAACTGAGCTACGGGGGTCCGCTGAAGGTAAGATTAAAGATACACACATGCACAACCTACACAATGTTTTACCTGGTCTATATTTCATACTGGTGTTTTATGATTTATCAGCCTACCGCTGGAATAATCTTGAGAAACTGAAACTGAAACTGACCCCAATCTTCCCCTTCTTCAAGGCCACTCTCCTTCAGGTATCCAAAATATCCTATCCTTGTCGCAATTGAAGTAGAGGCACACACACGTAGATTGAAGAAGTGTAATTTTTATTAGTCTTACGGCACAACTGAAAAGCTTATACAGTTCATCCATATTAAATCGCGCGCTCCCCGAATATCGTGAGTTCAATACCTTGCATATATATAATACTACACCCGCCACCAACGGCCTGCGGGCCCCAATAGCTCAGTTAGTTTGAGCGTCGGATTCACTTACTAATGGCTGTAGGTTCAAATCCCGGGGTGCGCTATATTAAAACTGGCCTTCTCGCTGTGTTGTTCTGGTGGTGTCAGTATAGGATTGGATAAGCCCCCTTTCCCCCCTGGGATGGTTATACCCGTCGGCCATATCACCTGAGGTGAGTGTCGACGTAAAAATTGAACCAAATCAATCAATCAAACCAACAGCCTCCAGAGCACTAAATTTGTTTTTACGTTGAATTTTGCACGAGTCGATTCATCTGTTTTGTACAGTAGACTGATATTAGTTTTGGTTCGTTTTCTTCTATTTAGTTTCAGCCGAAATCTTCCCATTACAGGAGTGTGGTCACTGTTGCGGATTGCGCCTGGTAATGTTTATGTTATCATATCAACATTTTGAAATTATTTTCCCACAACAATAAATAATTAAATAGTTATGAGGAAAACAAAAGCAAACAAAAACCTTCGACATTTCTCTTTATTTTGTAGGCTATTTAAAAGAGGCAATTGGGTGATTTAATAATTGTTATGAAATAAACGTTTGAAAACAGTGGGACATAGATGTAAAACATAGTGTTTGCATTCACGCAAGATTGATGATGTATGGTTACAGTGTTTGCTCGCATGAAACTCTACTCTTAGTTACATAGTGTGTTGTGGTGAGAAAATATGCCTGCAAAGGCTGACAGCACAGGATCTGGGCAGAAAACAGTTCAGTGCTTTAAAATGGGTTGACGAGAAGAAACCCACGTGCACTAAGTGAACGAATGAATAAGCAAATAACTAAACGAAATAAGTAAACAGGTAGGCCAATATGATAATACAAAAACAAAAAAAACAAAAACAAAACAAAAATCCAAGTGCCTATGGAATCAGGAACTAAGGGACCTCACTCTACAGATGTAATGTATGGTAACAGGAACAAAAACTAGAATTGCGAAATTTTGATTGACCAATAATGCTTAATATCAGTATTTCGTCAATTTTTTGATACGAGTGGTCCGAAGAGGGACGCGTTGATACTGCACAGGAAATCCTTTTAACAAACTACAGGTACAATAAACGATCATCTGCTGTCACTAGATCTAGGTAAGTAACGCTTTTTTTCTCTCCTCTCTCACATCATCATCATGATGATCATCATCATGATCATCATCAAACTGCTGATGTCGATAACCGAATCGCGAATGGTAGGCCTACCGATTTGTAGCTCTTCTCTTCTGTCGCATTCTGAACGTAAACTGTTATGCCTATTTTTTCCCTTAATTATGCATCTACTGTAAACATTTTAATGAAAATGGTCGGCAAATTAATGATCGGCAAATGTAAACTTTACTATCCCATTTTTCAGCTCATCGGTCGACCGGAAATCAGGCTGTTGAAAGATGTTATAGATATAATGTCTTTCTTACCTCTAAACTTCACTGTGTGTTTGTGTTCTGCCAGCCTCCCTCAACACTGTGTTCAGTGATTGGTCATAACACCAGCCCTACCCCCAAAGGCGTTGTAAATGTCTTTCCTGCCTCTAAACTTCACTGTGTTTGTGTTCTGCCAGCTTCCCTCAACACTCTGTACAGTGATTGGTCATAACACCAGCTCTACCCCCAAAGACGTTATAAATATAATGTCTTTCCTACCTGTAAACTTCACTGTGTTTGTGTTCTGCCAGCCTCCCTCAACACTATGTACAGTGATTGGTCGTAACACCAGCCGTACCCTAACTCCTCTCTCTTTTAACCCTTCGACTCCTGCACCCTCTACAACAGCATCCTGCATTGCCAACTATGCTAGCAAAACAAAAACGACCTTTCATTCCCTTACCCTATCCACTGACTTCCTGCTGGTGGCTGGTGGATAGAATGAGGGAGTCAAAGAGTTAAGTTTTTGCAACGGGTAGATCTATAGAGTGTGGGAGTGAAGGGTTCAGCCAACTTAAGGGCTTTGTGTACCCGATATAGTGAAATCTTGTGGTGGGAGTTGTTTTGAGCAGCCATATCGTGGGAAAGATGCGCGAGTTCCAAATGGGGTGGTAAAGTTTACATTTGCCAAATGATTGCATATCATAATATTGTGTGCATGTATTGCTTTTGTTCCATCGAATTGGCCTCAGATAGCCTCTTTCATTGTTGCCATGGGTTCATTTTTGCATGTGCTTTATCAGGTTATGAGTAGTTAATCAATACATGCTTATGCTGCACATCATCATAATGACCATCGCCATGGAAGACTTCACTCCATTTGATCTTCTGGTCCCTGACCACCACTCATGGTCCAGCGGAGACAGCTAAAATAGACCCTCTGTATTATAAAAGAAAAAGCTTTTAAAAAGCCCAGGGCACAGTTTTAGTTTCAGTTTCTCAAGATGACGTCTCCACACTCGGAATGAATTCCATATGCGCTAACATCACAGGTGCCATGTGTATGGTGATCATGGCACAAGCCTTAAGCCTGCATATAAACCCATGAGCTGGCCAGGTCCTGAGGCCCTACCTAGACTATGATTTATGTAGACTTTTATACTGGTATTTTATCAGCCTACCACTGGAATGATCTGGTTACATGTAAATGACATGTGTATCTGTGTATCTTACTTTCAAAAAGGAACATATATGAAGTCAATAAATAAATAATTAAAGATCTGGATCACAACGAACTAGCTATACTATATAAACTCATCTGACATGACAGAACCCCCACAGTCAATGCCCAAATCCTTAGCCGATTATCAACTAGGTGAAGACAATATTTTCTTAAGTTAAATCATCTATATGTAAGTGAGTAAGTAAGTAAGTAAGTAACTTCAGTAAGTAAGTAAGTGAATAAGAAGTAAGTAAGTAGTTGAATAAATGAATATGAAATAAAGGAGTATGTAGATCTATAATAAAATACAGGTAAGAGATTGTGTTCCGCTTGCCTCCCTCAACACAATGTATAACATAGTGATTGGTCATAACACCAGCCATACCCTAACCCCTCTCTCTTTTAACCCTTTGACTCTAGGGCACAGTAGTTGTCAAGTGGGTTGTTATAGTTCCAGTGAGAAGATCTTGTTTTTGGTTCACTTAGAGTTAGACACATGTGTATGGCAACAAAAACAAACAAACAAAAAAATAAATAAAAAAAACATTCCATGTTTCATATGTGATCATGATGATGTTTATCAATCAGTTTTATGGCTTAGTCATTGAAGAATCCAAACACAAGCACAGACATACACATGTGTGTATACTGTACCCAAATATCATACACTCATCGGCGCAGGTGTTGTACAGTATTGGATGCTGATTTGAGGTTCCATGTTTACTGCTTGTTTGTTGTACTTGTAGGGCATAGCGAGCTTGCCCTTTTGAAAACAACAGCTTGCTACTGCAAAGATGAAGTTGTTATAGGGATTAGTAGATTTTATCCCTTATTGACAGTAATCTACAAGAGGGAAAAAGAAGGAAGTGGGCAGGGAAAAAGAAAGAATACATTATTGAGGGAAATTTGTTGCAGGCAAGTTCATTATAGGAGAGACTTCGTAGCAGAATTTTTGTTCCTTTTCTATATCTAGAAAAATAAAACAACAGCGGTTTGTGTGTGTTTATGATGAGTGAAATTAAGCCGAGCAAAAGTGAAATTAAATTAAGCTGAGTGACAATAAAGTGCTGAGCTAAATGTCTGTTTCTTTTGTCTTTCTTGTTATATCTAAGCAGATTCTTTTTGCTGTACTGGCTGGTTATGGCTGTTATATTATTAATCATAAACTCTAATGGATGTTGACATATTCAGTATCTATCAAGAATATCTTTGAAAATGTTCAGGTTTGGTTCTCACTTAATACAGTGGTGTTAAGGAGTTCAGTTTGGTGGTGTACAACTTCATTAGAAAACATGAACTTTCTCATTAGTGGTGACTTATAAACTACTTGATAACACCTTTTCTGGTCTTTTGGAAGTGTTTAAATGAAATATGAACTTTCTCGTTAGTGGTGACTTATATTATAAAGTACTTGATAACACCTTTTCTGGTCTTTTGGAAATGTTTAAATATGCAAAACAGTTTGTTAATATGTGAGAGGGGAGGGGGATAGAGAGTGTGGGAGAGAGAGGAGAGAAACGGTCATGTCATATCACATGTTTGCATATATATTATATGTAGGTGTGCAGTTGTGTATAATAATTAATATATATATATACATGTATACATACAGTTAAGGAAAGCCGTGATCATGTTGAATGTGGTATCTACTGGTGATCATGATGGGGAAAAAGTGAAGGAAAAAAATGTTGTTATTGATATCAGTATGTATGTTTGTATGGTGTTTCCCACAGATGTGTTAAATTTCTGTCCCTTGGCTTATGTGTAACACATACTAAATCATCAGTGCTTGGTTATGCCACCTTAACTAAACTGACATTGTCAGTGCCAGCTAACTGACTGTGGACTCACTGCATCCTGTTTCCATGATTATCAGGATATATTGCCCTTCCTGACTTACTCCCTAATGACGTCCTTCGTTTCCTTAGGTTTTGTCAGTTGTTGTATTTGTGTCTTTTGTGTTTGTAACAGAAGATTGTAATGTTCATCATCACGATCATAATTTGAACAAATTTTGAAGAAATATTATGTCATGTGCGTGCATGTATGCATTCTTGTATTGTTGTGTGCTGATGTGTGTGTGTTTCTCTGTGTGTGTGTGTGTCTCTCTCTCTCTTCTCTCTCTCTCTCTCTCTCTCTCTCTGTTTTTCTAGTCTGTCTGTACACATGTTACTGTGCATGAGTGTGAGTGTATGTGTGCATGTGAGAGAGAGAGAGTTCAAAGAGAAACAGAGAGAGAGAGAGAGATCCTGAAAGTTGTAATATATACAGAAATGAATGTACTGTTAACATTTGTGTGGAAAAGGGACAGAGAACATGCACAATGGAATTCCAGGCATTATCATTGTTGCTTTTAAAATTAGAATGTCTTCTTCCACTTGTAACAAAAGTATATTGCATAAATTTCTTTACAGTTTTAGCATTTCTTGTTTATAAAATAAAATGATAAAGGTGCTGTCTGTAAGCGTCATTTTATTTATTTATTTATTTGTTTTTATAATTTGTGTAACACTTTTTTTTTTTAGATATCAGTTTTATGCAAGCTGTGGAACACTGTTTTTCATAACTGTTAGTAACTGTGATATTACATGAAGCTGGTGTCTGTGGTAATGGAATGAAAGGGTTAAGAGTACTGTGAAATTTGCAGAGTCTTATAGTTTCACGTTTCAACTTTCACCCTATTGTCAGTGTGAGGCACTGTTTGTTGCAGTTACCAAAATCTTGAGAACTCGTTTTCCAACTACAACTACGAGATGAAAAAGGAAATTGCAGCAGTGGTGACTGTTGCTATCGCTTTCATTCTTCACGGCTCTTTGAATTCTGGCAATGGTGAGTGTTCACAAACTATGAAGATTTCTTTTCTGTCTGCACAAATATCTATATATATATATTCAAAAGTAAATTTGTTTGGGTTTAACCCTTTGACTCCCGCACCCTGTCCACCAGCATTCTGTATTGTCAACCATGCCAGCAGAACTAAAACTGAACCCTTTGACGCCCTCACCCAATCCACCAGCTTCTTGTAGGAAGCTGAATGACAGGTTGAGGGAGTCGAAGGGTTAAGCTTTTGCAGTTGGTGAATGGGGTGTGGGAGTCAATAGGTTAAGTCATACTCGCAGACTGAAAAATACATGAAGTATTGAAATGAAAGTGGATATATCTCCATGGGTGTAGTGTCACAGAATACTGAAGAATACAGAACCATTAGCCATGGTGTAGCATTAGCGCAACTGGACAGACAGCCTCATTCCAACTGGAAGGTCATGGTTTCGAATCCTCATCTGTCCCTTCAAAAACCATTGTGGTATTTTTCGGGTCCAGCCAATGCCTTCCCAGAGTTCTAAGAGCTAAGAGCTCATTGAGAAGACTGGTACCACACAGTTGATTCTCATCCACTTCATTGAGGGTGCTGCTAAAATTTTCTGACCAACACCATGGGCTTCTGTATTTCATGGGCCTGGTTGACACAAGGATATATTACGATAGCGTGGAGTATAGCCGTGTCACACAGTCTCAATTTTAGATGGAACTCCATAGCATCATGATTTTCATCCTCATCATCCTCATCCTCATCATCATCACATTGTAAAAACTGTGACAGTTTCTGTGGCCATTAAAGGTGGCATAGAAAATAGGACAAAAAAAGGTTAGCTCAGAAGTAGTCTCCCTAAGTGTGCTGATCCAAGAAAATGAAAAAAAAAGAATACATGGAATATTCAGAGTAAATGTTTATAAATGAATGTAATGTCACAGTCTAAAAAAAACCATATATGGTATTCAAAGTAAATTTACATGGTGTAATGTCACAGACTTAAAAATATGTAGAGATTGAAAATAAAATTGTATGAATAATGAAGGGAAAATCATGAGTGTCAAATTCTGAAAAAGACAAAGTTTTGAAACAGACTTTATATGGGTGTAATGTCAGACTCACAGACTGAGAAAAAAGTATAAATATATGTGTGTGTGGGTGGGAGGGGGGATCGGGAGGTAGTTGTGGGGGGTGTACATGAACTTGGAATTCTTGAAAGTTAAAAAATTGCAGTCTTGAAATTATGTTTATGTGGGTAGGCCCTACCTTCCAGGCAGACTGCATTTAAGCCTGGCTTGTGAAACTGTGTGTGTGTGGCCTCCAGTTTATCCAGTTGTGAGTGTATTCCTGGCCTTATTCAGGTTTTGGGAAGGTAAAATGGCAAGGGAGAGAAGTGGAAACCCATCCTCCAAAAACTGACCTGAGGGTAGTAATATCTCTACCATTTACTCCCCTGCATTCCAGTTATGGATAATGGAAATGCTTGTTTTTTGTTTTGTTTGTTTGTTGTGTGTGTGTGTGTGTGTGTGTGTGTGTGTGTGTGTGTGTGTGTGTGTGTGTGTGTGTGTGTTTCATGTCATGGACTGAAAAATATATGAAGTACATAACATACTGACTTTGTACTGTAACTATTCATGTTTAACAGTCTGAGGCAAATATGCAGGACGTACATCTGCAATGTAACAAAAATCCTTGTTTTACAAATGCAGTTGAAAATACTGATTTACACATTTAGCAGCCATCTTTGTTTCACAAACACAAAAATTATTGCTTTTGTAAAAACAAAAACAAAAAACATGAGATTTAAAAAAGCAGAAATAATAGAGTGATAGAAAAGAAGTCATTTATAGCATAGAGTTTCCAGAAAGTGGTGATACTTTTTATGTAGCAAGAGCCCCTGGCATTTCCACAGGGGCACCTCCAGAAAGTGGTGATACTTTTTATGTAGCAAGGGCCCCTGGCATTTCCACAGGGGCACCTCAGTGTATTTTCCAGCAAAAAATCTTACTGTGTTCTTTGTGGCAGGTGTATCTGCTCAAGTAAAAATCCATTACTGCAGCAGAAACCCAGTAGAGAGTATCACAGGGGAGGTGGAGGGCGACATCTACACCCGTTACGAGGGGGACAGTCACTACAGGAACAACCAGAATTGTGTGTGGATTATTGATGCCGGATCCAACAATCGTGTTGAGATCACCGTTGTATCGTCTCATCTACAGTGGGCGCCAGAATCGGCCATATGTCCAGGTTACGACCATGTAGCCATTAAAGATGGTGAGTTGTTCTGCTGTTGTTCTTCACTTTCTTGTCTTATTTCAGCTTATTTATTTTTATTGTCACTGATGTGCTGTTCTCTTTGTCAGCTTGTTTTAACGTAGTTATTTCAATTGTTGTGATGACAGTGATATTTGGGTAGGGTGTGTGTTTGGTTGTATAAAGGTATTATATTGATATACAGGGTCAGTCAGACATGGTAGATATGCACATTTATGAAATAGCTTAATGCCAGTTATTGGATTCAAACTGGCCTCTACAATATTTCTGTGTGTTTGGTTTTTGTGCTTTTTTGTTGCTGTTGTAGCGGTTGAGTTCTTTGTTTGCTTTATTGACATCTTTTGATTGATTACTTTTCTATCAAGCATTTCAAGTTACTTTTCTGTTAAGCATTTCAAACATAAATATTGTTTGTCTTTTTGAGAAACTGCAGCATCTTCAGATTGAAATGCACGAGTTTCTTTGAAAGTTGGCTAATGAAGTGTTGAAGTGTTGACTTACATTAGTTACAAACCTTTTCTTTTTATTGAATATCATTGCACTGAGCTCTTTTTGTCTGCTGTGCATATTCTACACGATAGAACTTTCTAGTGTCTGACATTTTTATTATTCTGATTTTGTCATATGTCACATTTTCTCCCCTTTCCTTGCTTTGTTGATGTGCAACACACGTAATTCATGACCGCCAAGGCAGTGCTGATGTACACCATACATCAGATAGAGTAGTGTTTATGATTCACTCAGCTTTGCAGGAATATCGAGTGCTGAGTTTCCCCTGTGGGGATGCCAGGGACTCTTTCAGTATAAATAGTATCCCCACCTGATGAAAAATCTGTGCTAGAAATTTCCTCTTTTCTGTCACTGTCTTTGTTTCTGCCTTTTTCTTTACTTTCTTTCATTTCTTCCTATCATTTTCTGCCTTGCTGGTCCATTCACCTGTATGTGTTTGATAAAGTCTTACATACTCAGATACTGTTTTTTAGGATTGATAATTGGGTACATGTATCAAGTGCATTTTTGGATCTAGGGAGGTGAAATATGTGGAAGCAGTTTGGGGTAATTTATGTCTGGTTTTTATGTTTTGGTGTCCTTATGTATGCTGAAATTTGTATTCAGATGTGTTTTTTAAATCCACTGTGTGATAAATTGGACAGAGTGGTCAATGCCAGGGACACGTCTTTAAGTTATGTGTATGAATGCATTAATTTGTGTACTTACTTGATTTTCTTTTCTTTTTTTCCTGTTGAAGTTTGGTATGTTTTGAAGGGGTTATAGCCCTGATATGGCTCTACACAGTCGGCTGGGCTTTAAACAACAATAACAGTAACAATAACAATTGCTAAGGTAGAAGATTTGACTCCCTGAAAGCTCTTTCTTTCCTGAGGACGGTAAGCTCATGTATTTCTGTCATTACTGGTATTGTTCAAGAAGCTTAGAGAAGTTTTGTAAACTCAGTCAAACTGTTTGCCTGAGTACTGAGTATTGGCACGTTGAAAATGAATGTTTTACGCTTGAGGAAGTATTGGAAGAAGTTCTTCATGATGCTTCAATGGTGATAAAGATTTTGGTCCAGATGAAGTTGAACTTTGTGGAGTTGGTGCCAATGATTCATATTTTGATCTAGGAGAAGCACAGCTAGATGACCATTCTGATTATTGTCAGCCTCTGCCACATACTTGTGTGAAAACTGGTTCAGTAATTACAAATTGTAGTATTACAGAAAGAATCTTTGTTCATGTCTGTTTCTTTTGATGAATACTTGTGTGCTCTTATCTGTAAGAGTGAACAAAAATCATAGTTATCAATTTCAATTTTCCAGGAAATTTTCTCAATATACTTTAGAGCCAAATGCGTTAACCAGTAAAGGGGTTAATCGATTTTTCTTTAAAAATCTTTATCTGCTTTTGAGATTGTCAGGTTATCATAGTGTTATTTTCATTGAGTGTCAAGTTATCTTAGTGTTATTTTCATTGAATGTCGTGTTATCATAGTGTTATTTTCATTGAGTGTCAGGTTATCTTACAGTTATTTTCTGTTAGTGTCAAATCTTCTTGAACAACTACAAACTCTCTGAATATGTTCTTGTGGTCAGCATGTAGGCCTGTCATGTGTGAATGGATTTACATTATCCCCACCTTCTGGAAAACATATGCTAGAAATGCCCTGTTTTCTGTGGCTGTTTTTGTTTCTGCCTTGCTCCTTTGCTTGTTGTCATCTCTTCCTTTCTAATTTTCGGTCTTGCTAATATAATCCGTTCTCCTTCATGTCTTCTGTAAAAGTGTACATTCTTTTTGTTGATTTAGTTTGATAATTGCTAACATAATCTTATTGCGTGAACTGCTTTGTGGCAGTGTCAGGTGCTGTAGACCAGTTTTATGTGGGTGTTTTTTGTGTAGTCGTGTTTATGTGTTTCTGTGTCCTTAGTTGTGTTTATGCATGTGTATTCTGATTTGTTTTTGTAACCCCCATAGTGATAAGTTCAGTGGAATGGCCGACGCCAGGGGCATATCCTGAGATTATGTGTACAAATGTAATTATGTACTAAATTTTCTTTTCCAGGTTTTTCTTTTGTCCACAATGATCAATATTTGAGATGTGGGTTGTGTGTGTGTGTGTGTGTGTGTGTGTGTGTGTGTGTGTGTGTGTGTGTGTGTGTGTGTGTGTGTGTGTTTTAGGAGAAGTAACGGTTAAAGCCCTGATAAAACTTTGAGCAGAGGGCAGGGCTTTAAACTCTAAAAATGATAGTGAACCTGTCTGTACATGTTTTCTGCACAAATATGTACAGTTAAGTCTTCTTCTGGGGATAAATGGTTACTGTAGTTGTACTACTCATTTCTGTTGAAGAGACGGATGTTTTATAGCTTTCTTTGAACACGTAATTGTAATAAAATCATGATGAAGTTCAGTACAGAGCTCTCGGCGCTGTATTCCTTAAAGCAGTTTTAAAAATATTTATTTAAAAAAAGCATTTGTATAAAAAACTGTCACTCTAAGAAAAAGTATTGGAGTTTATAGTACAAAAATTTCCAGATCTTATGGTGCCCATGAAATTAGCAGAGTAATTTTGTGGATACATAAGACAAAAATAAAATGTAACATATATATGGTCGACTATCATGGTTGATAAAGTCCAACCTACCATTTTATTTATTTGTGTACCCTCATGTGGGATCTCAGGCCAAAGTCTGATGTACACAGGCAGCCGCTACTGGACACTCAATGGAACGCTCTGTAGAGTTGGTTCTGGCCTTTATTGCTGCACACTTTTCCACTTAGCTGCTTCGTCTTTCATTTTCATAAGCTTCTGATCCCTTGCGAATAGCTTGTCTCCATTCAGACCTGTTTGTGGCTATGATTTCCCTTTGTTCTTCGTCAGTGTTACATTTCTGGAGGGATTTTTTCAGGGTGACTTTGTAGCGAAGCTTTGGCCATCCTTGGTCGATGGCCCTTTGTCATTTCACCGTAAAAGAGCTGTTTTGGAAGCCTGTTATCCTGCATGTGCACCAGATGTCCAGACCATCTTAGCTGAGACTGTGTTAGCAGTGCATCTATGCTTGGTATCTGGGCTTGCAAAAGTGCATTCATGTTAGAGACTGTTGTACCATTTGATGTTTAAGATGCATGTAATATGTAATAGGGAAATAGATATCGCACCTGTACAGTTGTACATATGTTTTCTTTCAGTTTCATCCAATTCATCAGCCAGTACAGGTAATATGTTCATAAGTCGTTTGTTGTTGTAATTGCTCTGTGATAAAATGCACCTGCTGCCAACATTGGAATGAAGTGGTGTGGTTGATCTGTATGTAATGCATGCTTTTTATTTTTGGTATGCCTGCTGAGGATAAGATGGCAGTGAGCTGACTGTGACATGATGTGATGTGATTTAATGTGGTGTGATGTGATGTGTGTGGTTGTAGGTATATTTGCATATATGTGTGTGAGTGTGTATGTGTGTGTGTATGCATGCATGCATGCTTGCACACACGTGTGTGTGTGTTTATGTGTGTGTGCGCGCACGCTAGAATTCATTGTTCTCAGCTTGAGTCTTTATGTGTAAGTCTCCTTGTCGTTCTTGCTGATGAACGAGGCACTTTCATGGAACACAAGAAAAATGAAAATAAAGATGAATAGATGTGTACATGTATCTGTGTGTCTGTGTGTGGGGGGGGGGGGGGGGGCAGGTGGCGGTTGCAGTATCACCTGTACTTTGTGTCGGGAAAACCGTCATCATTCTTCTTCATGTGTGACCTAGTCATTTGGATCAGGATATATTGTAGCTTTTTTTCCACTTGTTTTTATTCATCATTTTAGCAGAAAACAAAGATAGATGCTCTTAGCAAAATCAATTACATAAAAGACTTCAAATTCAACATATTTGTGTAGGCATCCACATCTCTTTCATAATTTGTAGTTATCTCCTTGTGTCTTCATTGTGTCGTCATATTTTTTAGCTTTCACCCTTGTTTGTTTGTAGTGGCTTAAAAATGACTTTTGATTTTTTTTCTCTGTAATTTGAGAAATTATTGGTTGCTTTCATGTTTCTTGTGGTTTGTTTGATGTTATTGGACGTGCTGGGGGTCACATTGATTCATGTTTAACCTTTTGATTCCCACATCCTTTCCACTAACTGCGAAAAACTTAACCATTTGATTCCCTCACCCTATCCTAGAATGACAAAATCAAAGGATTAAGTTTTACTTTGCTAGTATGGTTGGCTATGCAGGATGCTGGTGAAGAGAGTGTGAGAGTCAAAGGGTTAACAGGCTTATCACAGCTGTACACCTGAACAACAGCAAGACAATGCATAATATATAATATCCAGCAGCATAACTTATATAATGTTGTATTCATTGGAGAACCCAACTTGTTTATTGCTGTAGATCGACACTATTGATAGTCTCTTTTCCTCTCTCTCTTTTTTTTTTTTTTTAACCATTTCACTCCTGCACACTGTCCACCAGGTGCAAAAATTTAACCCTTTCACTCCCTCACTCTATCCACCAGCTTCCTCCCTTTTTTTCCCTTCCTTTTTTTTTTCTTTCATTTCAATTCAAGCAACTTTTTGTTGGATGCATGTATGCTGCATGCCGTTTTGGTTCTTTTGCTAACACTGTGCTGGCATCATGTTGCTACACAGTTTGCATACTCCATCTTGGGTGGGTTATTTTGCCATGTAGACAATCGTCCTCTTTTTTTGTCTAGGGTGTGTGTGCTGGATGTTTTCATGTTTCGATAAGCCACTGAACATTAATATAACTTACAGACTTTTTAATCTATGTATTTGATGTTCTGTGTGTGTGTACATTTGCATATTTGTAATAATGAATTATGTTGTCTGGCAGTTTGTAATAATTAATTTTGTTGTTTGACATGCAATATTGTTTTTGTACAATATGAGACCAGAACTCTTGTTTGTTCTTTGTTTATTGCTTTGTTTGTCAGTTGATGTATGTTATTTACTGTCTGAGAAAAGAATGAAAGCTATTTATTAAAATTAAGTGAAGGTTTACAATAGCAAATGCCTGGATGGGTATCAGCATATGTGTATGTATTTAATGCATGCGTGTCAGAAAATGAAAAGATTATTTTAGCCATCAACCATCGCCATCTTTTCTGTTTTTGCAATCAATTGTTTTATCTAGAAATTACAGCAACCAGTTGTATTCATTTGTTTTACCTAGAAACTATGGCAGCCAGTTGCATTTGTTTAATTTTACCTAGAAACTATAGCAACCACTTGCAGTCATATATTTTACCTGGAAACTATAGCAACCACTTGCAGTCATTTATTTTACCTGGAAACTATAGCAATCACTTGCAGTCATATATTTTACCTAGAAACTGTAGCAACCACTTGCAGTCATTTATTTTACCTGGAAACTATAGCAACCGCTTGCAGTCATATATTTTACCTAGAAACTATAGCAACCACTTGCAGTCATATATTTTACCTAGAAACTGTAGCAACCAGTTGTTTTCATATATTTTACCTAGAAACTGTAGCAACCTGTTGTTTTCATATATTTTACCTAGAAACTGTAGCAACCTGTTGTTTTCATATATTTTACCTAGAAACTGTAGCAACCAGTTTTCATATATTTTACCTAGAAACTGTAGCAACCTGTTGTTTTCATATATTTTACCTAGAAACTGTAGCAACCAGTTGTTTTCATATATTTTACCTAGAAACTGTAGCAACCTGTTGTTTTCATATATTTTACCTAGAAACTGTAGCAACCTGTTGTTTTCATATATTTTACCTAGAAACTGTAGCAACCTGTTGTTTTCATATATTTTACCTGGAAACTACAGCAACCACTTGCAGTCATATGGTGCTTTAGTGTCAAATAACAAGTCCAGCAAGAATTTAGTTTTGGGATGTCTGGAAAACAGTCTTGTGCAACTTTTGACTTTAACCTTTCAACTCCTGCACCCTGTCCACCAACATCCTGCATTGCCACCTATGCTAGCAAAGCAAAAACTTAACGTTTTGACCCCCTCACCCTATCCATCAGCTTTCTGCAGGAAGTGTGTGAATAGGGTGAGGGAGTCAAAGAGTTAAGTTTTTGTAGTTGGTGGATAGGGTGCAGGAGTCAAAAGGTTAAATCTGTGTACCATTTACATGGGTGCAACTTTTCCGTTTGACGACGGAATCCGTTTTTTCAAAACATTCAGAAACGGAAAATACGTTTTTTGAAAAAGCTTCAGCGTCTGGGGGGGCTATGCCCAGACACCCCCCCCCCCCCCATACGGGGCGCTGCCGGTCCCTGGACCTCTTTCAGTTTTGACTTTTTCTAAGTTGCACCCTTGCATTTATGGTGCTTTACTATCACATAACGAATCAAGCAAATGAATTTAGTTTTGTGATATCTTGAAAACAGTCTTGCTTAACATGTCCTTAATCAGTATTTCCAATATAGTGCTTTACAATCATGCAACAAATCAAGCAAATGAATCTAGTTTGGGGATGTCTGGGAAAAAAGTCTTGTGTAACTTGTGTCTTTAATTGACACACTCCATTCAAATGTTTAGATGTGATGTATTAGTAACCAACTTTCCCCGTTGTTTCTTTGTGTGTTTTCATGCTTGCTTTTCTTTCTACTTTTCATTATAAAGTACATTTGTTTTGTTATTTATTATTTAGTTTTTATTTCATTTCTTACTTTTGATTTTAATGCATTTTGCCTTGATGTTTGCATGCTTGTGTTGTATGTGTAGAATAACAAGGTCTAGCTGTAAGACACCAGTCACCATGGTGTAGTAGTTTGTGCAACAGACTACCGACTGGAAGATTTTGGGTTCGAATCCCCATCAGTCCCTTCAGAAATCATTGCAGGACTTTTTGGCGCCAACCAGCTCCTATCCAGAGTTGAGCATTCTGTGGACTATTGCATGGGTGCAACTTTTTCCGTTTGACGAGGGAATCTGTTTTTTCAAAAGAGTCAGAAACGGAAAATCCATTTTTTTAAAAAGCTTCAGCGTCTGGGGGGCTATGCCCTCGAGACCCCCATACGGGGAGCTGCCGGCCCCTGGACCCTTTTCAGTTTTTTTTTTACTTTTTCTAAGTTGCACCCTTGCTATTGGGAAGACAGGGACAACACAGTCAAGTCTCATCCCCTTTCTGGATGCGTCATTGAGTGTGTTGCTCAAATCCTCTGCCCAACACCACAGGTGTATCTCTTATCTCTCAGGCCTGGTTGATGTCAGGAAATATTATTATAGTAAGCATAGAGTACAGCCCTGTCATGCAGTCTCAATCCTAGATGGAACTCAATAGCATCATGATTATCATCATCATCATTGTCATCATCAGCACATCATAAAAATTGTGCCAGCTTATGTGACTTGTTAAGGAGGCATAGCAAATAGGACCACCACCCCCCCCCCCAAAAAAAAAAAGTAAGCATAGAGGAAATCTACCTAAATAAATAAAGGAAATCTACCTAAGTAAATAAAGGAAATCTACCTAAGTAAATAAAGGAAATCTACCTAAGTAAATAAAGGAAATCTACCTAAGTAAATAAAGGAAATCTACCTGAGTAAATAAAGGAAATCTACCAAAGTAAATACAGGAAATCTACCTGAGTAAATAAAGGAAATCTACCTTAGTAAATACAGGAAATCTACCTTAGTAAATAAAGGAAATCTACCTTAGTAAATAAAGGAAATCTACCTAAGTAAATACAGGAAATCTACTTTAGTAAATAAAGGAAATCTACCTAAGTAAATACAGGAAATCTACCTAAGTAAATAAAGGAAATCTACCTAAGTAAATAAAGGAAATCTACCTTAGTAAATAAAGGAAATCTACCTTAGTAAATACAGGAAATCTACCTAAGTAAATAAAGGAAATCTACCTTAGTAAATAAAGGAAATCTACCTAAGTAAATAAAGGAAATCTACCTAAGTAAATAAAGGAAATCTACCTAAGTAAATAAAGGAAATCTACCTAAAGTAAATAAAGGAAATCTACCTAAGTAAATAAAGGAAATCTACCTAAGTAAATAAAGGAAATCTACCTTTAAGTAAATAAAGGAAATCTACCAAAGTAAATAAAGGAAATCTACCTAAGTAAATAAAGGAAATCTACCTAAGTAAATAAAGGAAATCTACCTAAGTAAATAAAGGAAATCTACCTAAGTAAATAAAGGAAATCTACCTAAGTAAATAAAGGAAATCTACCTAAGTAAATAAAGGAAATCTACCTAAGTAAATAAAGAATTACTAGTAATAAGGAATCTACCTAGTAAATAAAGGAAATCTACCTTAGTAAATAAGGAATCTACCTAGTAAATAAGGAAATCTACCTAAGTAAATAAAGGAAATCTACCTTAGTAAATAAAGGAAATCTACCCTTAGTAAATAAAGGAATCTACCTTAGTAAATAAAGGAAATCTTACCTAAGTAAATAAAGGAAATCTACCTTAGTAAATAAGGAAATCTACCTTAGTAAATAAGGAAATCTACCTTAGTAAATAAAGGAAATCTACCTAGTAAATAAGGAATCTACTAAGTAAATAAAGGAAATCTACCTTAGTAAATACAGGAAATCTACCTTAGTAAATAAAGGAAATCTACCTTAGTAAATAAAGGAAATCTACCTAGTAAATAAAGGAAATCTACCTAAGTAAATAAAGGAAATCTACCTTAGTAAATAAGGAAATCTACCTAGTAAATAAAGGAAATCTACCTTAGTAAATAAAGGAAATCTACCTTAGTAAATAAGGAAATCTACCTAAGTAAATAAAGGAAATCTACCTTAGTAATAACAGGAAATCTACCTTAGTAAATAAAGGAAATCTACCTTAGTAAATAAAGGAAATCTACCTTAGTAAATAAAGGAAATCTACCTAAGTAAATAAAGGAAATCTACCTTAGTAAATAAAGGAAATCTACCTTAGTAAATACAGGAAATCTACCTTAGTAAATATAAGGAATAATCTACCTTAGTAAATAAAGGAAATCTACCTTAGTAAATAAGGAAATCTACCTAAGTAAATAAAGGAAATCTACCTTAGTAAATAAAGGAAATCTACCTTAGTAAATAAAGGAAATCTACCTTAGTAAATAAAGGAAATCTACCTAAGTAAATAAAGGAAATCTACCTTAGTAAATAAAGGAAATCTACCTTAGTAAATAAAGGAAATCTACCTTAGTAAATACAGGAAATCTACCTTAGTAAATAAAGGAAATCTACCTAAGTAAATAAAGGAAATCTACCTTAGTAAATAAAGGAAATCTACCTAAGTAAATAAAGGAAATCTACCTTAGTAAATACAGGAAATCTACCTAAGTAAATAAAGGAAATCTACCTAAGTAAATAAAGGAAATCTACCTGAGTAAATAAAGGAAATCTACCTAAGTAAATAAAGGAAATCTACCTTAGTAAATACAGGAAATCTACCTGAGTAAATAAAGGAAATCTACCTTAGTAAATAAAGGAAATCTACTTTAGTAAATACAGGAAATCTACCTAAGTAAATAAAGGAAATCTACCTAAGTAAATAAAGGAAATCTACCTAAGTAAATAAAGGAAATCTACCTTAGTAAATACAGGAAATCTACCAAAGTAAATACAGGAAATCTACCTAAGTAAATACAGGAAATCTACCTAAGTAAATAAAGGAAATCTACCTAAGTAAATAAAGGAAATCTACCTTAGTAAATACAGGAAATCTACCAAAGTAAATACAGGAAATCTACCTAAGTAAATACATGAAATCTACCTAAGTAAATAAAGGAAGTCTACCTAAGTAAATAAAGGAAGTCTACCTAAGTACGGTGAACCTTTAAAAAAAAAAGTTTTTTTTACATAGGCATAACCCTTTGACTCCAGCACCCTGTCCACCAGCATCCTGCATTGTCAACCATGCTAGTAAAGCAAAAATTTAACCCTTTGATTTCCTCACCCTGTCCGCCAGGTTCTGGCAGGAAACTGGTGGATAGAGTGAGGGAGTCAAAGGATTAAGTTTTTGCAGTTGGTAGATAGGGTGCGGGAGTCAAGGAGTGAAGACGAGTCCACTGGGACCTAATACTACTATCCTTGAGTGATAAAGTAATAATATAGTTATAATGCCTTCATATATTTTCAGGAGAAAATGGCGAAGAAGAGTCAATCATCCTGCAGTGGTGTGGTCATACCATACCTCATGGGGCAGTCAGCAGTGGACGCTATGTGCGTATTGAATTTATGAGTGACAAGAACAACCCTTACGATTATGCTGGCGTCCAACTTCATTTCAGAACATTTGGTAAGTTCTTTTTGCCTTGCTCTTTTATGTAGTGAAGAATTCAGATAAATAAAATTGAAAAATCACTTTGTTGTGTGCCTATGTTATTGGTAGTTTGTTTAAAGAAATTCATTTCACTCTTGTCCATTCTATATGTGCTCCATTCAAATTTGCAAACAGCTATCGGGAAGACTCCTTTAGCTTGCACAAAATCTTGTGAGCTGGCAATGTCTGGAAATGGGGAGGGGATGATTTATGAAATACTAAGCTGGCACCACCAGAATGATGGGAGTATTATTAACCCTTTCGCTGCTATCATGTTTTGCTAAGACACATGCTAAGATTTTTTTCAGAAACAGACAATCACGCTTATTTTCAATTGCTTATAATTCAGAAGGCATTGAAGATAGATACATAAAAGTATATATCAAATGAAAGGAAATTGAATGAAGATTGTGTTTATGACAATTTCAAAATGAAATAATGTACCAGAGTGTCACATGTACTCTTTGAAATGCAATAAAAAAAAAAGTTAAAGTCAATGATGATGTAATCAAGTGATGCAGGAGCTCACAAGCAATTTATAGCACACTTTGATTTGAAGATATAGACTGTACAAAGGTCAGAAAGCAGTGTCCAGCCACAGTATAAGCACAGCCTAGCCACACATAAAATGAAAGGGTTTTATCTCCCAGTGTCTATCCCCAGTAAAAACGCTTCTGAGTGTGGTAGTTCTGGAAGCAGTCTTCTAAACACAGTCCTCTCCTTCCCCCTCTTGCTCCCCTTCCCCTTCTAGCAGGCCCAGCAACAGCAGGTCCAGCAACAGCAGGTCCAGCAACAGCAGGTCCAGCAACAGCAGATCCAGGCTGAACATCATCACCATGCTGCATTACCATACCTGTAGCACAGTGAAAGCAAGGATTCAAATTTCCACATATTTTATGAAATAAAAAAAAGTACACACACACACACACACACACACACACACACACACACACACACACACACACACACACACACACACACACACACACACACACACACACACACACACACACACACACATACATACACACACACACACACACACACTGACATAGGTAGCATGCTACTCCCCCATGCCACGCCCCCTTTCATTTTCCTCAAGCAAACACTGCAAAGAAACCCAGTGAGTACTGCTTCTACCAAAGTGACTTCTTTACAACATTGTTTCTGTCAGTATTATCACTGAATGCTTTCAATTTCCTATAAAAAGTCACACCAACAGTCTCTCTCTCTCTCTCTCTCTCTCTCTCTCTCTCTCTCTTTTCTCTCTCTCACACACACACACACACACACACACCCCTCTGCTCCCACCCTACTCCTCACATAAACACACACAGGCCATGGAGATAGTAGCCTACTCCTCACACAAACACACAAAGGCCAGGAAGATAGCACAGGGCAGAAAAACAAATCATCAACAAGACACACACAGCGTGGCTGACAACGAGCGAGCGACGAGTGACACGCCCACAGGTCGAACACACTGCCCACTCGGTCACTGGCTCGCTCGCTCGCTGACCAGGCCCAAACAAGGGGCTCAGCCATACAATACACACACTTAGCTGTTCTATTTATAAATATACTGAGAAGAAAGCAATACAATCATGTTATAAAATGAATAAAGCTCAAATACACCTACCTGCATCTGGAACAATCGGATCTCCATAGGCCTACTCTGATTCAGACGATCAGTCACCCAAAGATTCTTCCATATCAAAATCTGGGTTGTTGGCATCAACTTCACGAAGTTCGAAGCCAGCTGGCTTGAAGTCTTCATCTCCACTGTCTTGATCTCGAAAAATCGCTTCAATAACTTCTGCAACTGTGTAGGTTCGTTGTGGGGCAGCCATAGCGCTTCAAAAACTGAAAGCTCAACTTCGTAGCACCTTGCCAATCGATCGTGATAAATTATGCAAATGATCTAAATAATTGAACAAACGGCACTCAAAGAGCGAAGATTGTCAAGGGACCTAATCAAATCATAAATAGAACGATTCTGTGATGTGCTAGACGAAAAGAGAAAGAGTGTTTGATACGGGATGATCCGCGATCGTCAACAGAGCATTGCAGACGACGGTTTCTATGACGAGCGTCACTCGTCAACAGCGCAGTGAAGAGGTTAAGATAGGCAGCAAATTGGCCAGTTTTTAGGCTTTCCCCTGTGGTGAAGCAGGGGTCTCTTTCAGTATAAATAGTATCCCCAGCTTCTGGAAATTCTGTGCTAGAAATTTCCTCTTTTCTGTCACTGTCTTTGTTTCTGCCTTGCTCCTTTGCTTTCTATCATCTCCTTCTTAATCTATCATTTTCTGCGTACTGAAGCCAGTTCTCAACCCAGCAGTTGCGCTGAAGAAGTCGGCCGGATCGCCGATGAAAGCTAAGCAGTAAGTAGCTTTTTTCCACTGAGAGACAGGTTCAGCCAAGTAGCCATTATATCATTTTCTGCTTTGCTGGTCCATTCATCTGCACGTCTTTGATAAAATTGTATATATTTTCTCATAGAATTGATAAACGGATACATGTATTACATGCTTGTTTTGCTCCAAGGAAATGTGATATGCAGAAGTAGTTTTAGGTAATTTAGGCCTGTTTTTATATCTGTCTCACTGTCCTTAGTTATGGTTATATTTGTATTCAGTTTTTTTTTTAATCCCCTGGTGATAAATTGGGCAGAGTGGTCAATGCCAGGGGAATATCCTTAGATCATGTAAGTAAATACATTGATTTATGTACTTAATTTTCTTTTCCAGGTGTTTTTTTTTTTTCTTCAGTGAGGCGTAGTGTACTTTTTAAGATGGTGATAAATCTGATAGAGCTCTGCGCAGTGTGCTGGGCTTTAAATAACAACAACAGTGTTGTAGGCTGGGATACATGAACTCAAGACATTAAATATGAAAATTTGCGCCTGCCTTGTCTTGTTGTATTAAATACGCGTTCTCATTCTGTTTTCCTGTTTTTCTGGTTCCTGTTTGCTTGAACACAGGCAGTCGCACTTGTTTTGGATTTCATGTTCTAATAATAGTACTAACAACAACAACAACAATGATATTGATAATAATGAGGATGAGGATGATAATAATGATAGTAATGATAATAATGACAATAATGATAATAATAATCATTGTTATTATTATTTCTATTATTATGATTATTATTGTTATGATTGAATAAACAGAAAACAGAAGCAAACAACAAGTACCACCTAGTAAATGACAAATCTCTGGCTCCTATCCCCATATTTCTTTTCTTTTTCTTTTTTCCTTCTTTTTTGTATTTATTTTAGAAGAAAGTAATGAGCTTTTTTTCTGTGGTACCTTTCTCCAAACTGTATTTCTTTACGCAGCATTCACGGAGTGTGCTCCATCATGGAACGATAGTTCAGCAGGATTCTGTTACAAGCTGATGGACGAAGAGATGGACTGGTCATCGGCCCAGAGGGAATGCAACACAGGAGAAGCGAATCTCGTGTCTGTTTCCTCTCAAAGCGAACATGATTTTTTGCTGAATAGTAAGTAATAATAATCATAATAATAATGATATTTGTAAGGGGACAAATCTTGATACAAGAATCAAACCAAAGTGTACATTCTCATCATTTAACCCCTTCGCTGCCAAAGTGTAAATAAAAAGGTCAATCGCCTGTGCCACGGAGTTTTAAACGTCTATTAGTTTATTTGTATGGTTTGTTTATTTATTTATTTGTATGGTTTGTCTGTTTATGTATTTTGTATGGTTTGTCTGTTTATGTATTTGTATGGTTTGTCTGTTTATTTATTTATTTGTATGGTTTGTCTGTTTATTTATTTGTATGGTTTGTCTGTTTATTTATTTATTTGTATGGTTTGTCTGTTTATTTATTTCTTTGTATGGTTTGTCTGTTTATGTATTTGTATGGTTGGTCTTGTTTGTTTATTTGTATGGTTTGTTTATTTCTTTGTATGGTTGGTCTATTTATTTCTTTGTATGGTTTGTCTATTTATTTCTTTGTATGGTTGGTCTATTTATTTCTTTGTATGGTTGGTCTATTTATTTCTTTGTATGGTTTGTCTATTTATTTCTTTGTATGGTTGGTCTATTTATTTCTTTGTATGGTTTGTCTATTTATTTCTTTGTATGGTTGGTCTATTTATTTCTTTGTATGGTTTGTCTATTTATTTCTTTGTATGGTTGGTCTATTAGTTTATTTGTATGGTTTGTTTATCAATTTATTTGTATGGT
>JAPXFY010000020.1:64090422-64112922 GCA_030674185.1 Monoplex corrugatus
CCGCCTCTTCATCTCCTTTAACCCAGATTACTTGGTCGATATCAAACATTGCTCTCAGTCCTGGTGAATCTCGGGCATGATTAGCAAGGCTTACAGGCTCAGGGATTGTGACTTGACTCTTCCGACCCAAAGCCCATGAGCTCTGGGTCTGGACCTCCTCCACAGCTTTTCGCCACAACTTCTCTCTGCCAGACACCTTAGATGCCACTTACTGGCATTCCTTGGGACCTTCATCTCCTTCTACCTTAGGGACATCTCATATCCAACCCTTAACCCATTGACTCCCACACCCTACCCACCAACTGCAAAAACTTAACCATTTGACTCCCTCACCCTATCTGTCAGCTTCCTGCAGGAAGCTGGCGGATAGGGTGACGGAGCCATAGGGCTAAGTTTTTGCTTTGCTAGCATGGTTGACAATGCGGGATGCTGGTGGACAGGGTGCAGGAGTCAAAGGGTTAATAGGTATCATTATCCACCTTCCAGGTAGTGCCACTCTGCATTTGTAAGATGTGGTTATGTTCTGTGCTAGTAACAGGGAATTTTAATTCAAATCTCCTTTCAGTAAACATACTTACCATGCCTTACAGGTAATACCCACTCAATAAACAGACTTACCATGTCTTACAACTAATACCCATTCAATAAACATACTTACCATGCCTTACAACTAATACCCACTCAATAAACAGACTTACCATGCCTTACAACTAATACCCACTCAATAAACAAACTTACCATGCCTTACAACTAATACCCACTCAATAAACAGACTTACCATGTCTTACAACTAATACCCACTCAATAAACAGACTTACCATGCCTTACAACTAATACCCACTCAATAAACAGACTTACCATGCCTTACAACTAATACCCACTCAATAAACAAACTTACCATGCCTTACAACTAATACCCACTCAATAAACAGACTTACCATGCCTTACAACTAATACCCACTCAATAAACAGACTTACCATGTCTTACAACTAATACCCACTCAATAAACATACCATGTCTTACAACTAATACCCACTCAGTAAACATACTTACCATGCCTTACAACTAATACCCACTCAATAAACATACTTACCATGTCTTACAACTAATACCCACTCAATAAACATACTTACCATGCCTTACAACTAATACCCACTCAATAAACAGACTTACCATGCCTTACAACTAATACCCACTCAATAAACATACTTACCATGTCTTACAACTAATACCCACTCAATAAACAGACTTACCATGCCTTACAACTAATACCCACTCAATAAACAGACTTACCATGCCTTACAACTAATACCCACTCAATAAACATACTTACCATGTCTTACAACTAATACCCACTCAATAAACATACATACCATGTCTTACAACTAGTACCCACTCAATAAACAGACTTACCATGCCTTACAACTAGTACCCACTCAATAAACAGACTTACCATGCCTTACAACTAATACCCACTCAATAAACATACTTACCATGTCTTACAACTAATACCCACTCAATAAACATACTTACCATGTCTTACTACTAATACCCACTCAATAAACAGACTTACCATGTCTTACAACTAATACCCACTCAATAAACAGACTTACCATGCCTTACAGGTAATACCCACTCAATAAACATACTTACCATGCCTTACAGGTAATACCACTCATAATTAAACAGATCCTTAAAACCTAATGTCTTACAACTAATACCTACTCAATAAACATACTTACCATGTCTTACAACTAATACCCACTCAATAAACATACTTACCATGCCTTACAACTAATACCCACTCAATAAACATACTTACCATGTCTTACAACTAATACCCACTCAATAAACATACTTACCATGCCTTACAACTAATACCCACTCACCTAGCCTGCTTACCTCTGCCTGGCAGTTGGCAACAGATTTTTCTGTTCTAACTTACTTTGCTAAAGAGGACGATTGTCACTAAAGCTGGAATCCAAGATAACAAGATTTTATTTTAGCCCAGTGCACAGACACAAGGAAAATGTTTTGGCTATGCATACAATCACACTCACGCCTCAGAACAATTACAATATTCAACATCATAAAAGACAAATTCGTCGGTCATCCACGGAATCGAAGAAACACACGCACACAACACACACACACTCTCACGCCAAGGCGCCCAAATCTGAGCCACCTTAGCTGGCCACTAATTGTTGGTTCTACCCTGCCAGCTAATTAACAGCACGCATCAGTCCTTCCCCTTTCACTCTCCACACCACCCTCACCCATCCTGTGGCGAGCATAAGGCACCCATTGAAATATAGGCTTACAGATTGACCTAGATATGATAGGTCTACTCTGTGCCAGTATCAGTCACTTCCTATCCTCAGTCCCTCCTGAAAGAAAGATTGCAGCAATTACAAAGCACTGCTGTAGAGTGATGGACTCTGGTCAAACCTGCTTGGCTAAAAATAGTACTCGCAGGCGATGCCGGCTGGCAGAACCAGAATAGGGATAGTTAGGTCAGTGGTACCTCACAGTGGATGTCTCTTCACCAATTTCTCGGCCATCTAGTTGAGTATAATGCAGTTGGTATGTTCTTCCACATCAGCTGAGCTTATGCACTTGTGAGATATAGTAAGTACGTTTATTAAAAAGGGATTTGAATTGAAATTGTCCGATTTATCCTCAAGTTCCTTTGGCTTTCAGGTTTGTACAAACAAAAATGTTTCGAAAAGGTTTTCCTGTTGATATGTATTTGGTGGGTTACTAAGACATGAGAGAATGTAGCTAAATTAGACATTGTTATGCTTAGAAGCTATCATTTTTAAACTCTGTGTGTGCGTGTGTGTGTGTGTGTGTGTGGTGTGTGTGTGTGTGTGTGTGTGTGTGTGTGTGTGTGTGTGTGTGTGTGTGTGGTGTGTGTAAGAGAGAGAGAGTGAGTGTGTGTGCATTTGAGTGCATTTTCTTAAAGTTTGTGGTTGTACATATGTGTCTGTGTGTTTATACGTGCATGAATGTGCAAATGTTTTGTTGTCCATCATTAAGTATTTGTTTTCTTGTTGTAAGTTTTTCCCCACCACATTGTAAACGCTAATGGCTGTTCATACAAATAAATAGAAATAAACTATTTAACACATACTGTTGTCATCCCTTCAACATCCACTTTGGACTGGGTATGTTGGATAAGCAAAGAGGCACACCAGCTTCTTTTTTACACTGTGAAATTCCTAGCATAAGGAAGGACAAGATTTCAACTGACAAAATAACGTGGATTTCATCTTTTGAAACATTTAGATATGGCTTTGCCAGGTGTGTCAGTGGGTAGACTGTAAAGCAGGAACTCTGACCAAACACTCACAAGTCACTTAAGGTGGGGCTTTAACCCTTTGACTCCAGCATTTTCAACCATGCTAGCAAAGCAAAAACCTAACCTTTTGATTCCCTCAGCTACCCACCAGCTTCCTGCATGAAGCTGGTGGATAGGGTAAGAGAATCAAAGGGTTAAGTTTTTGCAGTTGATGGATAGGGTGCAGGAGTCAAAGGGTTAGGAACGTTCGCAGTTCTGACTTAAAAGAAATTTACGACATTGAACATAAACACATCTTATATTTGACTGACATTGGAAAACACCAGCTATGGAAGAATCTCTGTCACGAATGGTGGCAGCAGACAGATAGATCTGCAAAACAGAATCTATCAAAGATGACAAAAGTGTCAGTTTGAGTGCATGGTGGGATGCAGAATGGCCTGATACAAATAATACAAATGTGAAAGAAATTACTTAAGCTTAGTCTTGAGTTTTGTGTCTCGTCCCTCTTTTCATTCGTCTGTCCCCATCTGTTCCTGTCTGTCTGTGTATCCTGTGCATGCCAGTAATTCTCAGAATGTATTTTGTCTTTGTATGTGCAGGATCAAAAACAACTCTCTTCCCGATTCCACAAGAGACTCCTGATGAAGGTAAGTCACAATTCATTTTCTTCACTGTATATTTGAGAGAAAGAAAAAAAAAACCACCTACTTTTCAGTGATATATCTCCCACTCCCCTATTCTTGTACTGTTTATCTTAACTCTTTGATTCCCTCATGCTATACACTAGCATCCTGCATCATCATCAATGATAGCAAAGCAAAAACTTAACCCTTTGACCCCCTCATCCTATCCACCAGCTTCCTGTGATACAGCATGGCATGTGGCCCAATATAAAGGCTTAGAATGACAGGGTATCACATTAGCTTAATTGACATATATATGATTGACTTAAAGTGCACAAATAATTCAAATTGAAATAAAATGTTCTTGAATAGAAAAACATTAGGGAGAGATTTTTATCATCTCACATTAAAAACAGCCTACTTTGCAGATCACTTTTAAAATCGCCTGCTTATAAATTTATGTTATCATTGATTCTTCTTCCTTTGTGTATTGACAAACTTACTGGCAATAGACATTCATTTGGACACTCACAGAGTCAAATGCAGCCATACATATACTTAAGCAGACATGCATACACCTAAAAACAGTTCAGTATTACACATTTCTCTTGTCAGATATACACCATTGCAGTGTTTTTGTTTTTTTTCCAGGTGACTCTGGAATACCTGTAGGCAGAATCGTAATCATCATCATCGCTGTGTCCGTTTTTGTCATCCTTGTCATCGTTGGTGGCTGCATCTATTGGAAAATTAAAGCACGAAGACAGAAATCTCGGTATACAAAGGAGGCCAAGGCTGGTGAATCTCCAGACACAAACGATGGAACAATGGCCTTACAGTCAAGACGTCGGGAGGCTGAACGGGAAGCTCCTCAGCCTAGTGCTCCCGCTCCTGAGGAGCATGTGATGGTCATTCAAGACCCACAGATGGTGGCTCCCCCAGGATACGATGAGGCCATGTCGCATCCGATTGTGGGGCCGCCGCACAGGGCAGATTATGAAAAGGTTGCCTACTGAAGACCACATCTTTCAGTTTCATCCCCATCATACGCTTGGCCACCTGAGGCATGACTGAACAATGGCAGAAAGGGGCAACTCAAGAAGAGCAGCTGTGAGCAACAAAAAACATTTGTTGAAGATGACATCTTTTATTTAGGCCATCAGACTGACCATTTGAGACATAGCCACGCTGGAATTCAGAGAAAGAGGCGTGGCCATGCTCAGAGAATTAGACACAAAGGATGCCTTAAAATGATATAGAGAAGTATCAGGAATTTTTATAGTGTGAAATGTATGTCTGTGTTGTCTTTTTCCTGTTGGCAAATATCAGGAATTTTAAAAGCATGCAAGGTACATTTGTGTTGCCTTTCAAAAACTTGAACGCGTTTTCACCTTCAAGAATGTAAAGAAAATTTGTGTATTTCTTGAAGACCATGTTTTTCTTTAAAAACCTTTTTTGCCCCATCTTATTTAGTGTGTGAGATGTAAAGAAATATGAAAAAGATATGTAGATCATAGTTGTTGTTTTTTTTGAAGATCCATATTTTGATTATAAATATGTGATGCAGGAGCACCAACATGCAAAAAAGTGTGTGTGTGTACGTGTGTTTGGCTGGTTACATGTTTTGAACAAACCACTTTTCACTGAATCTGTTGGTTGTATCTTGGTGGTGTGTTTTTTACACAGATAGCTGTTGACAATAAGGCGGACACTCCATATTTTGTACACCTTTTGCATTATCGGTGACCACATTTTCTTATTATACATTTTGTTGGGGATGGGAGGGAGGTGGGAAGTAAGTGTGTGTGTGTGGTGCGTGCGTGTGTTTATGTGTGTTGCTCTGTGAATGTGTCTGTGTGTGTGTTTGTGTGCATGCGCACGCATCTGTGTATATGTGTATGCATGAAAGAGAAAAGGGGAAAGAGGTTAAAGCAGAAATCCTATATTGAGATGATTGTCAGAACTTTTGAGTTCTACAACTTTAAGACTGTTGCAGCATCTACATGCCTGTCACACTGATTTGGTGTATGTTGAATTTATCTGTGATTTTTCTTTGCTTTTAAAATTTGAATATTGCATTTGCCTCTGATTTTATTTTTCAGTTGAAAAGTTTTTATTTTGTTGATTTCAAATATATGTATCTTTATCAACATTTCTTGGCATAGACTGAAATGTAACTGGTTTACATCATGCAATCATTTTATATCACTTGTCTACCTTTTAAAAAAAAATCCAGATTATTTTACTATAAACAGTACATTGTATGACCATGAACATCTTTCTCGTCTCACACCATTATTCTTTGCAAGAGGACACAAGATAGAAGACTGACTGTAAGATTATGTATGTGTGTGAGAGAGAGTGTGTGTGTGTGTGAGGGAGGGAGGGAGAGAGAGAGGAGCTTTCATGCATAATCATTAGGTACAATTTGCTGATGACACATTTCATAACATTTAGAGAGACATGGTTGTCAAGTGCATGAATGTGGATCCCCTAGATACCTCCACCTGGTGGGTAAAGGGTCAGTTTGTATGTAGATCCACCTGTGCCTATACCTGCTACCCTCTGTGTGTACATATTATGGTATGTATGCTTTATATGTACGTTAGATAACCTTTAAGTCATGTCAGTGGCTGGCTTATGGAAACATGAAGACAACCAGCATGCATGCCCAACAAAGTTGGAGTATGCAGACTGTGCAGCAACATAATGGCTGCACAGTGTGAGCAAAACAATGTGCATACATGCATCTCGGAAAAATCAGAATGCTTAAAAAGAAAAAAAATTGATATTATCAAAAACATATACCAAAATGCCAGACAATACAACTATCATGTCACAAGCCTGATTGTCAGCACAGATATATATAATATGGTCATTTCCAGATGCTGAGTACTTTGACCTATGAATTCATCCCTTAATTTTGATATAAAATCTGGCAAATCCTAGTATATGGGGCTTTTTTGTCATGGGTACAGTCCAAATTGAAGTAAACAAGACTCAAAGCAACAAGTTCTAGCAAACGGTGACCAAATGAAAACACTGAAATGAAGACAGAACTTAACGGCAGGCATTGTGACTTCCATGAGAGAGAGGAGATAGCGATGTGTGTCAGTGACGCACTTCAACTTTCTATACATCAAAGACTTTGACAGAAGATTTTACACACGTAATTAGTTGCCACTATTTTTTTTTTTTTCTTCAGCATTTTTTTCTCGGGGAAGAACAATTCAAACAAGATTGTGGGACATACTGATTTGGATAGTAATTTATGACCAGTGTATTACTTGATTAGAAAAACATGTTTTCTTCACCAAATGTTGTCATTTATCAGCTAATGAATATCTGTTGGATATGCATACCCTGACCTAAAGTGTTATAAAGATTTTTATTTCAAAATTTTGATTTTAATTAAGTACTCTGAGAGAGAGAGAGAGAGAGTGTGTGTGTGTGTGTGTGTGTGTGTGTGTGTGTGTGTGTGTGTGTGTGTGTGTGTGTGTGTGTGTGTGTGTGTGTGTTTATGAGAGAGAGACAGAAAGTTTCCAGTAATTATACTTGTTATGTATAGCAATATTACACATTTGTTCCAGCTTCAGTATTGATAAATAAGAACAATTACCCACATTCCTTGTATATGGTGCTTAAAAGAAGCCTAAGTGAATGTGATATCAGCTATATAGTGTTAACAAAATTACTTTTTCTGCATTATGTTTCTTAAGTTTTTAAGCTTTTTTTGTGTGGTAATGCGTGAATGTTTTTGCTATGTTTATTTCTGTGGTTTATCTTTATTTTGTTTTCAGGGCATTTAAATCATGTTTGTAAATTTTTGTCTGTGCTGCATTAAATAATTGGTGAGTTAAGAAGTGATTACTAAATAAAGCACACACACAGTGTTCTGTGTTGAAACATGTAATATACATGTATAGACCAGAGATCATTTTGACTTTATGATGTTAGTGAGAAATGGGCCACATGTGCCTTTGTTTATTAAATGGCTATTTTTTTAAAGCTTTCGACAATTTTGGGGACATTTCTGTCGAAAGCTTTTGGTTGTTCCTTGACATGCCTATGAATATATGGTTTACAAACATTTAAAAAGCTGTTCATGTAGGAATGGATCGAATTAGTGACAGCTTCATTAGTCTGTGTAGCTAGATGAAAACGAAGAATGAAATATTGATGAATTGGTGTAGTGGTAGTGACTTGTCTTTCCCCAGCTGAAGGTCTTTTCATGGAATTAACCCTTTGACTCCTGAACCCTGTCCACCAGCGTCCTTCAGTGCCAACCATGCCATCAAAGCGAAAGCTTAACCCTTTGACTCCCTCACCTTATCCACCAGCTTCTTGCAGGAAGCTAGTGGATAGGGTGAGGGAGTCGAAGGGTTAAGTTTTTGCAGTTGGTGGGTAGGGTGTGGGAGTCAAAGGGTTAATGCAGTACCTTTGAGAATAGGTCAAACAACACAGAGAACATCTGCATCAACTGAATAAACTGCTGGTCTATTAAAGTTCCACTGATATTTCCTTAATTCCCTTCTTTCTTTTATGGTGTTACAATGGTTCCATATAATCTTGTTATTTTCCTTCTTTTGTTGATGGCTTTACAATGGTTCCATTGTAATCTGACTGAACTATAACTAAACAGTATATCTGCTCTTTTCGTTCAGGCAATATTAATCAAGTTTTTACATCAAAATTCCTGACTTTAAACAAAGCTGGTCACATTTCCACATCCGATCTGTCTCTTTGCAACGTTATAGAGCAAAGACAGTCACTACCCAAAACTGCATGTTCTCTATCAGTCAGCTCAGTGCTTGTCTTTTCTCAAGGGCATGTTGTAACCAGAGTGTCGCAAGACGGCATCTTCAAACTTGCACACAAAGGAGAGCTGAGTCACATAATGTGACAGCAGCATAAGAGACACAACTCTTTCGTTACTTCCCATTACCGTTACCATTACCATTGCTTACCCTTGTTCTTGGATTCTCATAGTACTTGTATTTCCTTCATTCCTGTGCGTAGAGAAGAGACAGAGACAAGAGAAAGGATGCGGTTCCAACCCCTTTCCCACGCTAATAAAGGGGGAAGGGTGCATGTAGCACATGGCTAAGTGATAAACAGTTCCCGTGACTGACCTGTCGAGTATTGATGATGAGCATTGATGACATGATTGGCATGAATTTCAAAGCAAGTACCGTAAGAACTTTTTACTGTGCTGCAGGAAAGAAGGAACATGTTTTGTTCTATCTGGTTTTCAGTCTGCAGGAAGGAAGGGTAAGAATCCTACAGCGCGGAAAACCATTCTCCAGGGATGAAAGTTAACGGGGGTTGTATGCCATAGGGTGTAGTATCAGTACAAGTTCAGTTCATGTGTACTATATAACAGTATCACCACAAGTTCAGTTCATGTGTACTATGTAACAGTATCACCACAAGTTCAGTTCATGTGTACTAAATAACAGTATTACCACAAGTTCGGTACATGTGTACAAATTATAAATGCGTACCAGTACAGTAGTTAGTTGACTCTCGACTCTCACTGAGTTACTAGCTAGCAAGCAGACTAGAATGAAATTTTACAAATATGAACAGCTGTAACAGTGACAGATGTATTTACGATGAATTTTCTCATAGCTCAAAATCACAAGAGTTTCAGTTTACTGGATTCGTGTTGGGTTGTCTTGAATGTACCATTTCTAAGGTATTCATAATTCTGTGTGTTCACTTATATGTTGCACTGTCACGTTCATGTCAAGACCAGCTGACCCTTGGATTCCCTCATCCTATCCACCAGCTGCAAAAACTTAACCCTTTGACTCCCTCACCCTATTCACCAGCTTCCTGCAGGAAGCTGGTGGTTAGGATGAGGGAATCAAAGGGTTAACTTTTTGCTTCGTTATCATTGATGACAATGCAGGATGCTAGTGGATAGGGTGAGGGAGTCAAAGTGTTAAACGTGTCTTTTAACTTTTTGTCTTTCAACGTCTTTGTCTTTCCTTTGTTGACAAGTACATTGAGAAGGTTTACAGCAATAACACAGAATCTCGGCAGCTGTGAGGCAACATGCAAATTACAAATGTGTAGTATTACATTTGTAACTCTTTTGATGTTTTGATGAAAAAAGTTACACCAACTGAAATAATGTTTAACTCATTGATGCCTGCACCCTATCCACCTTCTGCAAAAACTTAACCCGAATATTCGGTCGGAAGAAATGTATGCCTTCAGTGCCACCGACCGAATATTCGGTCGGCGACTTTTCTTATTTTTTAGCCAGAAAACCCCAACGCTTTCAGTGACGTATGAGATATCAACGGAAACTTCAGTATTCCCTCTACACATCGATGCTAATTATGTATGTGTGACGTTTTACGGTCTTTTCTGCCCGTGTGGTTGAAAATGTGACCCCTTACAGCTGATTACTATTCAGCGAGTGTAAACAATGGTGGACGGACTTGCTTCGACACCGAGCGTCATTTGGACCCGAAAAACAACTTCTGCAGCAAAAGAAGTTGCAGAAATCATTACTTGTGGAGCTGATTGTGATTTGCAGTCTGTTGATAAGAGCGAAAATGACGGTAATTTGGCGCATGTAGGCGATATTTCGGTGTTGATGTCCGAAGTCAGACTTGACCCAGATACGAGTCGAAGTGGACATTACTAGCACTGGCGATCATAAAAACAAAAGTACTGCTGCTCCTTGTGTGTTGTAAAGTATACTGAGCAAGAACATTTATAGTGTTGTGGGGTTTTCTGGGCTGGATGAAGAGATATGAATTTTTAAAATTTTAATTCAAGACGTTAAAAACTCCGTGGCACAGGTGATTCCACCTTTTTATTTACACTTTGGCAGCGAAGGGGTTAAGCCTCTGACTCCTTCACCTTATCCACCAGCTTCCTGCAGGAAGCTGGTGGATAGGATGAGGGAGTAAAAGGGTTAAGTTTTTGCTAGCATGGTGACAGTGCAGGATGCTGGTGGACAGGGTGCATGAGTCAAAGGGTTAAAATATAGACGATACCCATATTATGTTCTTATGTATTTGTATGTTTGTATTATGTTCATATGTATGTGTATGTGTTGTGTTCTCGAAAGCTGGTGGATTTGTTTGCTTTCCTTTTGTATGTGCTTCTGCGTGTGTGTGTGTGTGCGCGTGAGGATTCGTGTGTGCTGGTGTTAAGTAGAGGAGAAAAAATGGAGGGGTAATGGAGAATGGAAGAGATAGATCTCCTCTAAAACAGACTGTGAAATTCTCATACATAATTCATTGTGAATAGGTCTCTTCTTGCCACTTCATCATCCCACTCTCTTCCCATTTGTACTCCACCATCATTTTCTTCCATTCACAATTTTCTCTGAATATTAACATACAACTTTTGTTTATTTCAGAAAACTTTGTTGATCTAGTGTCTTTCATACTGATTTTGATACTCCCTTCTTGTACTTCAGGATTATGTGTTATTCTCTTCCTTGCTGTGTTTACACAGTGGTACCTGTCATAAAGTGCGGTGATAGGAGGATGCAGTTTTTGAAATTGCTCTCTCGTGCTAGAATTGTTTTTGTTGTTGCCAAGCAATGTAAATAGACACAAGCTTTTTTGTACTTTCTGATTGTGTTCGTGTGAGTGTGTGTGGTTTTCTTTCTTTCTGTCTTTGTTACCCATGTATGTGGACAGTGTTTTGTCATTTCTTTCAGATGGTATTGTGTCTGTCCCTCTCCTGCCGCACATAATCATGCTCTCTGTCTGTCTCTGTCTCTCTGACTGTCTCTCTATTTCTGTCTCTCTGTCTCCCTCTCTTTCTGTCTCTCTCTCTCTCTGTCTCTCTCTCTCTGTCTGTCTGTCTGTCTCTCTCTCTGCTTAAAAATGATACACGTATCCTTGTTCTTTGTAGTCTACTTGGGCATGGTAGTCAAGCAAATAAACGTCAGATTTTCATTCAGAAGGTCCTGGGGTGGTTCTGCCTAGACACCTCTGTCTGGTGAGGAAAGAGTGGAGATTCTTCAGATCTCCCAAGGCACCATATGTGCAGACTTGCCAGTGCCTAAATTCTTTCATGTCTGTAAGCATGCAGAATATCGAATATCTACGTTAAAGATCCAGTAAGTCATGTGACCAGTTGACTCATAGAAACATGAAAACACCCAGCAAGCATGTGCACCAAAGATGCAGACTGTGTAGTGGAATGTAGTCAGCTCACAATCTCCGACCTCCACTGAAAGTGATTATGTGTAATACACAGAGAGTACAAATGAGATTGGAGAATAGTGCTTTAGAAGAATGATTTCTGATGGTGATCATGTTTAATCGTAAATGAAAAAATATTTTGTTTCTCACAAACACTTAATACTCAAGACCAGAGGTAAAACACTCTTTTTCCAATCTGACTACACAGATTGTACAAGTGGAAAATCAGCCCTGAACTAAAAATGTGTGCTACTGCATCCAGTCTACGTAATGATGAATTGGTACCAAACTTTTTCAAAGTTGGGGAAGGTAAAGTAGCGATCAAGACGAGATAGGTACCACTCTCAATGCTAGCCATGACAGAAGTTGAGATCTTTAACACCTCAGTCTTTGATGATCCAAGATTATGGGACAGACTTTACCCTTTTTTTTCTATAACCCTTTGCCTCCCTCACCCTGTCCAGCTTGGAAGCTGGTGGATAGGGTAAGTGAGTCAAAGGGTTAAGTTTTTGCAGTTGGTGGGAGTCAAAGGTTAAACAGTCTGTAAAGATCACAGGAGACCAGTGACATACTAATAACACATACAATATGTTAATAGTACAATGTACGGACAACAGAGTATAAAAACTACAGTTTGTTACCAGCATACTAAAACAATCTGTCAGGTTTGCAAAACTTCACATGTGGATATTTTATGTAGCTACAGTACCTTGTTTGCAAAATTCGGGTAAATGATATTCCATAAATGAGAACATGTTTAGTACTCTGCAAGATAAACATTCCAGTTTGTGAATAGATGTTGTATGATTTAAAAATAATGTATTACTGACAGAACTTGTTGGAACTCTCAAAAGCCCTTGAGTATGACTGAGCATGCTTGCTTAAGTGCTGTGCCAGCGTGCCCCACTTGAGCTTGGAGTTTGTTCAAAAGGGATTCACTCTGCACTATGCCAGCAGTTAACTGGCACTGTGGTAGACTCTCTGAGCCTGTTCAGAACCAAATGTTCTGGCCAGGTCTTGAAATGGGAAGGAAAGGGGGCAGAAAACAGACCAATGAGACACTAAACTGATACCACCAGAATGATGGAAATGTTAAGAAGGGCAGCAAACAGGCCAGTTCTCAACTCTTTTGACTCCTGCACCCTATCCACCAACTGCAAAAAAAAAATTAAGCCTTTGACTACCTCACCTTACCCACCAGTCTCCTGCAGGAGGCTGGTGGATAGGGTGAAAGAATCAAAGGGTTAAGTTTTTGCTTTGCTGGCACGGTTGACAATGCAGGATGCTGGTGGACAGGATGCAGGAGTCAAAGGTTTATGTTGTAGGTTGGGGGGGGGGGGGGGGGGTCATTGGTTTAATGTGTATTCACTTAAGTGATTTTAGACAAGGAAGGTTGCAGGTTGGGATTGAACTTGAGATATCAGATCTTGAGTCCACGGTTTTATCAAAAGAGCCAATCAGTTCATATTAAAAAAAAAAACGGCCATCTGCAAAGGGGTGTTTGTCCTTTTTAGGATGGGAGAGGTAAAGTATTGAGAGAGGAGCTGGACCTGAAGAAATTGAGGTCTTTTAACTTTTCACTCCTCAGCCATCGTTCAAGTTGTAGGTAAATGTGTACGTTCACAGTTTTACATTGTAACTAATCAGTGGTCTTTTATTCCGTCATGTGTGAGAGAAACCAGTGTGCATAATACTGAACTGGCAAAAGACACCAGTCTGTTGTCATCAGACCCAACTAACTGACCTTAAAAATATCATGTTTTAATAGAACATTGCGCAATATGTACAAATTTTATATTAAACTTACAAGTGTGTGTGTGTGTGTGTGTGCGTGCGTGCGCACACACGCACACTTGCTTGTGTTTGGTTATAAACCCATGGGTGTGTGTTAACCCTTTGACTCCCACACCCTATCCACCAACTGTCAAAACCTTTTGAATCCCTCACCCTATCCACCAGCTTCACGCAGGAAGCTTATGGATAAAATGAGGGAATCAAAGGGTTAAATATTTGCTTTGCTAACATGGTTGACAGTGCAGGATGCTGGTGGACAGGGTGTGGGAATCAAAGGGTTAATGTGCTCGTGTGTGCTTGCTTGTATGCCCTCATACAGGTGTGTGTTTATATATATGCTAATGGGTGTTTATCTATATCTACCTACCTACCTACATATCTGTCTATCTATCTATTTGTCTGTCTGTCTATCTGTATCTGTCTTTCTGTCTATTTATCCATCCAGTTATCTGTCTGTCTGTCTCTCCATCTGTCTGTCCATATGTGAGGGTCTGTCTGTCTTTCTGTGTGTGTGTGTGTGTGTGTGTGTAACTTGACAGCTTTTTCAAATGCTTGTACAGTGGACGTACTTTTCTCAAAAGACCTGTTGGCTAAAACGCTATCTTCGAATCTTTAATTATGTTTTTTATCTTTGTGCACTTTTGCTTAAAATGCATTGCATATCTGTGATTATATATCAGGTACTTAACAAATAAATGATTTGATAAA
Organism: Monoplex corrugatus; assembly: GCA_030674185.1. Lineage (NCBI taxonomy): Eukaryota > Metazoa > Mollusca > Gastropoda > Littorinimorpha > Ranellidae > Monoplex > Monoplex corrugatus. The sequence goes on from JAPXFY010000020.1 coordinate 64,105,033, forward strand.
AGAATTGACAGCATAATTGTCTATGTCCTCTGTTTGGATGGGGAATGACTGTACATTATGAAACCGTGTCTATCATCTCTCCTTTTGTAATGACAAGGCTTTGTCTTTAACCCTTCGTCTTCTGCACCCTATCCATGAAATGCAAAAATTTAAGCCTTTGATCCCTTCACCCTATCCACCAGCTTCTTGCAGGCAGGAAGCCTGTGGATAGGGTGAAGGAGTCAAAGGGTTAAGTTTTTAAGCTGTGGATAGGGTGAGGGAGTCAAAGGGTTAAGCTTTTAAGTTTCTGCTTTGCTAGCATGGTTGACAATGCAGAATGCTGGTGGACAGGGTGTGGGAGTCAAAGGGCTAAACGATTGGCTCTCTTTTTATATTTGCTTCACTCAAATCTTCTGATAATATTCTTCAAGACTTCATGAAAGTCTGTGCACAGGTTAAAAAAGGTAAAATTAATCCCATAATGCTAAGTTCGGAGATGATTCAAGATGGATACAATGAGTTCAGACAATTCCATATACATATGTGTGTATATACATATATGGAATTGCCTTTTTCATTGTCTGTATAACTGTAGACTGGGTTGCAGGGAAGTGAGGTTGGATGAGATCTTACTAATTGAGTCACCTGTTTGAGGGCAGGGTTCACTCCTCTCCTCTCCTCTATGTATAATGTATGTTGCTTTATACATATACACTTTACCTGATTACTCTGCACTCAGGCAATTCCATATGCGCTCTACCCAACTTGCCATTCGTTATCTCCTTTAGCAGCATGCACAAAACTCTATCAGCTGGTGAGGGAGGAGGAGGAACACAGGACCTATGAAACACGTAAGCTGACACCATCAACATGATCGGACTGTGAAGATGGGCAGTGAACAGGCCAACAGGCAGTTTTTATGTTGCAGGCTGGGACTGAACGTGAGACATCAGATCCTGAGCCTACAATTCAGCTACAAGTGCCATCCAGCCTTCTTAAATAGATAGTCACAACCACCTCTGGTCAAATCTATGACCTATTGATTATCAGCATGGCACTCTAACCAAGAGAGCGAACCCCCCACCCCACCCTTTGTGCCCCCTAAGGGTTGAACTTGCAGCTCTGTGTTAACAGCATGGCACGCATCAAGTTGCTCATGTGAGAGGGGAGAGATACATGTTAAAACAAGACAACAAACTAGAACTTTTCTCCCGATACTTGGTCTGTGTAGCTTTCCTCAAGGGACTGTTTATTACAGAAATGAACAGACGAAAAATGTTCACACAGCAATGCCAACATTTTATCAAATCTAGATTTTGTTTTAAACCCCCTCTCCCATCCCAATCTTAATGTCAGTCCCCATGCCATAATTCTTCTGGTCTGCCTGATCCCTTATCAGCATGGCGCTCTAGGCAAATGAGCTAAAGGGAGAAGGGGGGTACCACCCTTTTTCGTCATATGTATAACCGTACACCAGGTCACAGGGAAGTGAGGTTTGATGAGATCTTACCACTCTTGGGTCTCCTGTTTGAGGGCAGGTCTCACTCCTCTCCTCTCCTTCAGCACTGAATAGGTTTAGATAATACCCACTTATTCCTGGCTAGACCTAGTTTTCCAAGCCAAGGTTTAACTATCACATTGGCAGGTGGGATTCTGTCTCGACACTAACCGGAACTCTAAGCCCAGGCAATGAATGGAATAAGCACAGATCCTGAGGATACAAGGGTCATCCGATAAAAAATTTTTTATTTCTATCAAATTATGAAATATAAGATGATAATCAATACCTTTCTATATCCTTCTTTGAAATGACTGATTCCCATCTGTTGGGAAGGCACAAAATGCCTGTTTCTAGGCAACCAGAGTTGCTATGTTGCACCTGCTTGGACACCTCCACTTGCAAGCCATCTAAATCATAGAAAATTTCCCCACAGAGAGCTTCTTTTAACTTGGGGAGTAGAGTGTGTCAGAACATCCCACTGGTATGACGTTATAAATGATGTTACCAACTTTCCTTTGTGGCAAGATTCATTACTGTGTAATACTCGTGGCGAATCATTTAGTCATATTTTATGTTTCTTTTGTGTTGCAGGTCTAAGTATTTTCATAAGGAACATCCTATAGTATTCCTCCATGGGGATGCTGGGGGCTCTTTCAGTAGAAATTGTATCCCCACCTTCTGCAAATTCTGTGCTAGAAATTTCCTCTTTTCTGTTACTCTCGTTGTTTATTCTTTCCTCCTTTGCTTGGATTATTTGCATGTGTCGGCCATCAAGCGCGCATTGAACTTGAAGTGAGCAATAAGCAGGTCAAACATCACGCTGCATCCTGGCACTGACCTGAGAATGGTGATCTCAGATCCTTGACTTTATCAGCTGAAGTAGCCAACATGGTTAACAATTATTCATCACAAGAAGACGTGGGTGACATCCCCGCTATTTCTACTATGAACGACTCATACACACATTCAACCAGTCATACACAACAATTATACTGATAGCATTGATTTTGTGATCAGCACAATAAATATGCAATTTTCTGTCAGTAGAATATTGTGTGTCTTTGTAGACAGAAAACAGCAACTAGTTATCTTCTTTCGTGCATTAGGATAAAATGACACATTCCTTTACTTTCGAAAAACACAATTTCCAACATATTTGATTCCAAGTCATTAACATATGAATTTTGGTCAGCCTGTCAAGAAGGCCAATAGCACAATATTTATTATTTGTTACAATTTATGCTCATTGTTAAATTTGGCTAGTTTATTGTTTAAAAGGTTACTTCTGGTTAGTTTCTACTTTGTTAGCTTTTCCCTTACCTCTTTCAGTTATCTTTTTATTCCTTCTTTCTCAAGACTTATATAAGCTTATCCGTATGCACTTCCTCCATTCACACCCACACCCCATCTTTCCTGCCATATTTTTGGTTCTGAAATAATTTAAGCGAATAAACAAGCAATGACCACCACCAGGCACCACCACCACACACAAGAATGCAGAAATCAACACTCTTTCAAACAAAATTGTGCAAGCAGCAAAGTCTAATTTTATTTGCTAAAACACACAAAAATAAAGATGTGGAGGTACATGCCTACATACGGTTATGCAGTTTGCGACTCAGCGCACTTCTTAAGAAACGGAAAAACATTAGGGCCTACTGTGCGATTTTATTTCGTGCACGCATGAAACACACAGCCCGGAGAGAATTCGTCTGCTCAAAACAAGGGGAACAACTCACGCTTACTTTCATTCAGGAAGTTGACGGTTGCCAAGCACCTGCAATCGCGAGGGCTGCTGCCGTGAGGGTTTGTGTGGAAGTGCTCTCGATTAAGTACAGTAGCTGCAGTTTTACCATGGCGAAAGATTCGCAGTCCGATGAATGCTTCCTGACTCTCCTGGCGAGAATACAGCAGGTAAGAGGCTGATAGTTGCCTTTTTCGAGTCCATGAAGAATTTAGTCAAAATTAGGTTACGTTACGGTTAGCCTAGTGTTACAATCATCACTAAACACTCAGACCTAACAACATTGGCCATGAGGCATCATGGAAATATATGTACAGCATATTCATTGTTCACGTGAAAGCAGAGTTGTCGTTAAGTTTGAGATCTATTTTCTAAGCAAATGTTGGTCACCATCTGTTGAAATGATCACTTCTTACCAAACTAATCAACCAATCGACCAACCAAGACAATGAAACCACAAATAAGGAGAAAGTCACCTGTGCTGGCTCCTTACATGTTTTAGGACAATATTTGACCTGTCGTAGGTATAACTTAAAATCAGATATTAATATTGAAGGGTTTTTGTTTCTTCAGTTTTTGTTTTTGTATTGTTTTGTTTTGTTTTTCTTGCTATTTCATCTTCCACACTGCTTCTGATTCCCATGCCACTCATTTCTGTCTCTCCAAAAAACTTCCAGACCCACTAAAACTGAGGTCACCATGGATGCATAGCATGAAGGACCTGACAAGATCTGGGATAATTTTTGACAGTGTTGTGATGATGATGATGGGAACGATAGCAATGATGCTATGGAGTTCCATTTCTGGCTCAGACTGCATGACAGGACTCAGCACTTACTTTTATAATATGTGCTTGTGTCAACCAGGCTTGAGAGATACAGGCACCTGCAGCATATGTCAGGAACACTCTCAATGACACATCCATAAAGTAGATGAAACTCAATTGTGTGGATAAGGGGGAAAAAAGGAAGGCAAAAGTAGAAGGGCATCCAGGAGTCATGTCCTGGATTCAACTCCACCCCCTTAGAGCGTAAGGAGTTTAGGGCCAAAACCTTGTTTGGCTTCTCCTCTGAGGACCATCTGCCATCAGCTCTTGTCAGAGGTTTTTGCTACTCATCTCTGGGGAGAAATTGGTGGATATCATATCTTTCAAACAAAACATCTTCATTCTCTAATAAGTCAGACCTATAAGTCATATCATGTAAAGATCAAGCTGTCCATATGTATTTGATAAAGATAGCATGTGCATGTGTGTGTGTGTGTGTGTGTACATGTGTGTGTGTACATGTGTGTGTGTACATGTGTGTGAGTCTGTGTCTGTCTGTGTGTTGTGTGTGTGTGTGTGTTCATGCACATGCATGTGAATAAATTTCAGTTAGGTTTTTTCGCCCATCGTAATTTGCACGGATGTCATCATGAGTTACTAGATAATCATAATACATTCATGGCTTTTCCATCATTGTAGATTCTTGACTTTTCCATCTCTTTTGCTTTCCCTGAAACTAAAATGTCAATGTTATTTCATCAGGAGACAAACACGCCACAGAGCAAGCTGCAGATTTTGTACTCATCGAGGGGCTACTTCAATGCACAACAGGTATGTTCAGTGGGTTTTTAAAAGTTAGATATGTTTATAATCACGTTCAAGAAACAGCACTTCATGAAAGATTATTCATTTTCTATATTATGGGAAAGGATGGTGTCAAATATAACCCTTGAGTCATTATGTCAAACACAATTGTTAAGTCTACATCTTTAACCTTTTTTTGCTCCACCAAACTGACAAGCAGCGCATTGGATTATATGAAGATCTACCAAGTTCAGTTTTTATGTTGGTATGGGAATGTAACAAGATCTAATAACCAAGCTAAACTAATCCTCCAGGGAACTGTTGAAGGAGGGAGGTGGACAGGTAGACAAAACAACGAACAAATAAACAAACAAAAACAAAAAAACGATAGATTGATAACATTGAAGAATGGACAGAGAAACCATTTTCAGAGATACAGACTTTCCAGGCTTTAACAAAATATTAAAAAATACCTTGTTTGTAAATGATCCTTGAGAGTATAAGACAAGACGTTTCGAGCCCAGGCACTTTGTCAAGTGAAAAATAAAATGACATAAAAAATGAGAAGAAGTTCTCAAAATGTCATATGTATGCTGTAATATTTACAAAATGTTTGAAAGCTCATCAGTAGTTTCAGAGTTGTTCATATTCGTTACGATTGTCAGTGGTTGAGAGTACCTTTCACTGATGTAATTCGAGGGTTGCATGCAAGAATGGTGTACTGTCTTCTTTAATCCTTTTGTGATATACTATTTTGGAAGGGATCTCTTGAATTATAACCCAGATTGACAATGTTTGCATGCTGTTAAGGCCTTTCAAAATATGTAATATAATGTATCATTTAGTCAGGCTTGGCTGAATTGGAACAATACAGAGAAATACTTATTGTTTTCATTGCTCTTATTTTCACTGCTGCTTTTTTTTTTTCATCGCTATGTGTTTGTTTGGTTTACTTGTTTATAGTATGTTACAAATGCCAAATATGATTATCAGTGTATCATGATTTTGAGATGAGCAAGATCAACTGCAATGTAAGAGTTTGGCTGTACTTTATTGGTGGCACAACTTGAGTGTGTGTGTGTGTGTGTGTGTGTGTGTGTGTGTGTGTGTGTGTGTGTGTGTGTGTGTGTGTGTGTGTGTGTATGTGTGTGTGTGTGTGTGTGTGTGTGTGTGTGTGTGTGTGTGTGTGTGTGTGTGTGTGTGTGTGTGTGTGTGTGTGTGTGTGTGTGTGTGTGTGTTTAAAGGCTTCTGCAGTGCTGCACGCACTTAGCAGACCAGAAGACAAACTCAAAGCTGCCAAGATGCTGGAACCTGTAAGTATATTCATTTTCTAATTTGTTTCTTTTGTTTATTTTTTTCATTTGGTTGCTGTTAGTAGATTTTGAGATTAATGGGATGGGCATTTGTAGATTTTCATATTATTGGGAATTGGGATATAAATGTTATACCTTCTTTAGATAATGCCATCAGAATATTGGGCACATTAAGCCAGCTTGCAGGAAGGTCGCATGTTGTATTGAGAATAGGATTAATGCTGGTGATGTTGTATCCAATATGATTTCTTGAAATTAAATTTGCAGTTTTGTAACTGATAGTTTTTTGTTTCTTTTCACAAATGGAAGTAATGATTTTGTATTCAATGCCTTTTTTTTTCATATCAGTTTAGTGATTTTTGTCTGCCTATCTTGTCTTCAGATGGAACTGTTTCCGTTCCAACTGCATAGATGTAGGTTTCATGCATAACTGACATGAATATTCAAGACTCTGTGTGCGCGTTGTTGTGGTTGTTGTTGTTGTTGTTGATGATGATGATGATGATGATGATGATGACGTTGTTGATGTATGTATGGGAATATATATTTGAATATGTATGTATGATGCCATTATTAAGCTGAATAATCGACAGGCATAGTAGTCAAGTGGGTAAATATCAGACTTTCAATTGGAAAACCTTGGTTTCATCAACCAAAACTACTTCACCTTCTTAATTTAATAAAGGGTGGGGATTTTTCCAATCTTCCAGGTCATCATTTATGCAAACCTTCCAGTGCCAAAACCGCTTTGTGTGTATATGTATGCAGAATATCAACTATGCACATTAAAGATCTTGTGTGTCACATCAGTGGCTGGCTTATAGAAACATGAAAACATTTAGCATGCTTCTAAGTGAACATGGAATGTGCTGACTAGGCAGCAACATACCGCCTGTGGGCAAAACAATGTGTATAGATATAAATGAGAAAAACTGAAGCACTTAGAAAAAAAAAGACAAAAAGCACGCTAACACATAAAACAAACTAAACCGGAATTAGGTATCCCAATATTACACATACTTTCTTATTACTGGCATGTTACCGTCATTACTCCCATCTTTTTCAGCGTCTTTGTCGCATGAGTTGCCAGGAAGCACGAGACATTCTGACTGCAGTCAACATCCAGAATGATCGACTGATTGTTCTTGACAGCATCAAAAGGTACGTTTGCATTTGATCAAGTCTTTTGATTTCTGAATCTTTCTTCTTTTTTCCCTTCTATTTGACCACTGATTGGTGTAAGCATTTATTAGTTCTGTTATAATATTAAAATGTCAAGGCTGTACAGGCTCATCGCACATAAGGGTGGTTTTTGTTGGGGGGGGGGGGGGGGGGGAGGGTTGGAGATGGTTGGAGGTGTGATTTGTTTAAGTGGGTCTACACATAAATATTCACTCACTTATTAGGCATTGTACACTGAACAGAGATTTCAGATTACATTTGTTTTGTTTTTGGATAACTCATGGGGAGGGGTGAATGGAAGCCTTGAAGCTTTGGAAATAATTATGGTAGAAAGCAGCAGAATTTACACCAACATAATTATGCAAGCTTTTCTTCCCCAGAGTTCTGACAGACTACCAAACAATCACGGGAGAAGAGTATATTCTGAGCACCTTCCCATTTGAGACTGACAAGAACATGGCTCTCAACATTCTGAGAACTGTAAGTAAAATTTTCCTTGTTCACTTGTTTAATGGGGATGGGAAATCGAGCATTATGGGACACAATGCCACACACAAATATATTATTGCACCAGTTTTTATTTCTGTCTCTGCAGGCGTAA
>JAPXFY010000020.1:64115422-64130422 GCA_030674185.1 Monoplex corrugatus
GGTGCTTAGGGGGGGGGGGGGTCACTTCTGGACGAAAAGGTATGTCTTAATGTCTTAAAGTTAATCATGAAGGGAAATAGAGTATAATTATGATTATCGAAGATACAGAGGAGGCTTATTGCAGTTGTATGGACCAGCCACAGACAGACTGTGGAACATTTCATGTTATCGAGAATTTGTAGACAAGTAGTGTCAGTAGTAAATAAGAACACGAAATGTGTATTTGTAAATGTTGTGTCATGATAGCCTACATACTTGACTTACTGTTGCTAAGATTTTAGTCGTTAGTTGTTGTTGTTTTTTTATGGGGTGGGTGGGGATTGTTTATTGTGTATTCAAGTAGTAGTATTCAGAGGTAGGGACGGTGTGTGTGTGTTTATATGTGTGCGTGCATGTGTGTGTGTGCGTGTGAGTGTGTGTGTGTGAGTGTGTGTGTGTGTGTGTGTGTGTTTGTGTGTATGTGTGTTTGTGTGTATGTGTGTTTGTATGTGCACGCGTGTCACTGTTGAGAAAACCTAAGGGTTCCTGGGAGAGTTGAGAGCAACTGAATCAATCGCATAAATAACTTTCTTTTAATTTTGGGGGGATGAGGGCGGGGGGGGGGGGGCAGACAACTTTGGTGGTTGTGGTAGTTGTAACGGCATTTTGAAAGAAGCAACTAGTGGGAAAAACGTAACGGACCAGTCAAGCTGCACAGACTTGTATATGTTTATGTGCGCAGGGCCAAGGCAAAATTGAGGTACCCCTGACAGCCCAGCCGGGTGTGGTACCCTCCATCTACACAGGACACCCCTCCTATGCCTACCCTGCTGACAAGTCGTACGCGGAGGACCGGGCCTACCCTGGAACCATTGGTTTCCCTGCAACAGTGGAAGGACCATCCAGTTACCCTGGGGGAGCCCCGCCTCTGGGCAACCATAGTGGTGCCCCTGCCCCCACTGGATTCCCTCGCTTGGACTCTCGAGGATTTGTGTACTGAGGGTACAGTCAGACGTTGTTGCTGAAGAAGTCTAACACTGCAAGACAAAATGATGTAGAAGGGACAGTTTTAAAGAACAGCTGTTAGTAAAACTATGGAAGAAGATGCATGCACCCTCAAGCATGTATGCACACACAACCCTGCCCCTGCCTGTGTCCTATCTATGCCCCCTACCTTCTCCCATCCTCCTCCCCTGTAACACAGCCTTGTGTTTGCGTATTCTGAAGAAAACCCCGTGAATATGCATGTGGAATATTTTGGCCCTGATTTTTATTTCCTTTTCTCATAGAAAGCTTGCTCTCCAGAATGTTTAAACAAGTACTTTAATTTCTGAATCAAGTTGGATTTTTTTGACAAATTGAAGTTACACAGACCAAATTCTTTGTATAGTCTATTGTAAATGTTTACTGTGTGCATCCGTCTGTTTCAACATTGTTTACAGAATTGTGCTTGGTACTTTTTTTCTTATTCAAGACTTTTGGAAAATAGTTCATATTTCACCATCGTACATTGTTGTAGTTCTCTACAAAATAATGTCATTTATTGCAAACACAGTCTACTTACAGTAGTTATTACTTTCATTTTCACAATGTCTCAGCCCTAATCTTGGGTGCTTTTCTCTGTTTCTATATTTTTCTCATGTGCACTGTGTGATATCCAATTTGTTGTGTGTCCAGCTTAGTCTGCAGTTTTTGTATACTGTGTTTGTATGTGTTGAAAAAGGCATGTTAATACATTATCTAAACCTTGAATTTTGACTGCTGTCAACAAATAAAATGTGTGCAACACCATTGTGAAATGTGTTTGCTTTTCTACAGAAATTTTCTTTTCGTTTAAGAGAGAGAGAGAGAGAGAGAGAGAGAGAGAGAGAGAGGAGAGAGAGAGAGAGAGAGAGAGAGAGAGAGAGTACATGCACATATATATGTACTTTGAATTCAAAGGTTCTAAGCGTAAATCTGAATTCTGTTTTCATATTCTATTTTTCTGGCTAATCAAAACAAAAAAAGAAAGAAAAAAGTACAGCTTTTGACCGCAGAATGGTCCATTGTTTCTCTGTCAAGTTACTTGCATGTCAACAAAGTTCTGTCAATAAACACAGTAAATTACTACTAGTAAACTCCATCAGAGTTTAAGGCTCCATGTAACAAGGAAGAACGAATGGACAGACATGACTATGCCAGAACTCTTGATGTGGGCCACAGATAAACTGGTGTATAGGCGGACCAGTTTCTTCTGCACTCACGTCCATCTAACAACGGCAGCATCAACAGAAACATGACACAACGTAATGTTTTCTCAAACAAAAAGTATTACAGAAAATCCATACTTTTCAAGGTCACTGTGACCCTTCAAGAAGCTTCAGTGGAAATAAAACTTGACGTACATGTACATCGAGGACGGTGGTAGACTGTCACAACATAAACACAGATTTTAGATCTTGTCTGCATTTTGTGGAGAAATTTGCTTTCTAAACATACGTTTTAAGAAATGCTGATTGGGGGACATTTTAGGGTCAGTGTAACCTTGACTTTGGTGCCTTACCTTTAAAGTAAACGATCTTGCAAGTCTTCAACAGTCCATCTTTTAACCAAAGATTTGTAAAGATGTACCCATAAAAAGCTGAGAAGTTCTTGTTCACACATTTTTCTCTATCTCACACACACATCTCCGTTTCAGTTTCAGTTTCTCAAAATCACGTCTCCGTGCTGGGAATCAATTCCATATACACGGAAGTCACTGGTGCCATGTGATAGAGAAGAATTTAAAAAGGATATTGATAAAGGTAACAATTGCCATACCGGTAGGGCCTACTTCTAATCTCTGTTTGCGTTCGTTTACATTTCATGTGATATTTACCTGGAAAAAATCGTTTGATGTTAATACATAGGAGAAACTGCCAGAATGCTAGTCACCACCATCAGGGAGTACCAAAACACAAAAAGGGTATCCTTTGCAACTATAGGCAATCGTTGACAAACAAACAAACAAATGAACGAACAAACAAACAAACAAATCAAAAAGCAACCCCTACGACAACCCCCACCCCGAAAAGGAACACACAAAGAGAAAGAGAGAGAGAGAGAGAAGAAAAGAAAGCAGGGGGGTGGGGGTGGGGATCAAGTCTTATAGAAAAGTTCTCCAATAGACCCACTCTTGTGGATATACCGGGGAATGAGGCGGTAGATGATCTGGCGAAAAAGAGGAGCCCAGGAAGACCAACCAGACAAGTTCGTCTGCTACAGCAGAAAGAGGACCTTTATCAAATCACTCTTAATTAAAGTCATAACTGAGAGGGATGACCATTATCTTCTGTCCAGAGAACAGTTAGTAATTCTGATGAGATTCCACAGCAACCATAAACAGCTCGACGCCCATGTTAGCCGAGAGCTCACACTAATGCCTCCTCTAACCAACCCTTTGACTCCAGCATGCTATCCACCAACAGCAAAAACTTAACCCTTTGACACTCCCTCACCGTATTCACCATCTTCCATGTTAGCAGAGAGCTCACACTGATGCCTCCTCTAACCCTTTGACTCCCGCACCCTATCCACCAACTGCAAAAACTTAAACCCTTTGACTTCCTCACCGCATCCACCATCTTCCTGCAGGAAGCTGGTGGATAGGGTGAGGGAGTCAAAGGGTTAAGTTTTTGCTTTGCTAACATGGTTGACAATTCAGGATGCTGGTGGGCAGGGTGCTGCAGTCAAACCTACCTCTGCTGTCAAGAGGACCAGGCAGCTGAACAGACTTTTCAGAGATGTCACCTCTGCCAAGTGGAAAGACAGGAGACATGGTGGACTACAACTCGTCTGATCATCATGCTCCAAGACAGCTGGCAGGAAATAGAAAAAAATGGCCACTTCAGTTTCAGTTTCTCAAGATGACGTCTTCGCGCTCGGAACGAATTCCACGTGCACTAACGTCACAGGTGCCATGTGTATGGTGATCATGGCACACACCTTAAGCCTGTACTTAAACCCATGAGCTGGCTAGGTCCTGAGGCCCTACCTAGCCTATGTTTTACCTAGTCTATATTTTATACTGGTATTTTATCAGCCTACCACTGGAATAATCTTGGTTACATGTAAATGACATGTATATGTGTGTATCTTACCTTCAAGAAAAAAAAAGAACATATATATGAAGTAAATAAATAAACCATTAAAGGTCTGAATCACAACACAACTAGCTATTCTGTATAAACTCGTCTCACATGACAGACCCCCTCTCTCCTTCTCAATGCCCAAATGCTCAGCCATCTATTAATGGCCACATTCATTGCTAGATATCACTGGACCATGTAGACTGCAAAGGAAAGAGAAAGATGAAGAAGAATGGAAAAAATATTAATTTTCATTGCTAGATATCACCGGAACATGTAGACCGCAAAGGAAAGAGAAAGATGAAGAAGAATGGAAAAAATATTAAATATTGAAATCACAAACGTAAGGAAGTAATTGGAATTCTCTAAGGGCATTGTTGCTCTTGGCCCCATCGAGTACCCTCGGGTGTTTCTTTTTAACTCCGACCTGCAGCTTGGCTGCTTGCTTCAGTCTGATAACTGCAGGGAAAATCCTGATGTCAACTTGGCAAACTTGGGGTCCTTCTGGGGGCATGTCAGACCTAGCTGCAAAGTGAAATACGCTGTGTCTGGTGCATTATGTCTGGTCACTTTTGTGGTCTTATAAACATCCCCTGTTTGTCTCTTGGTCCAGTAGCAGGGCTGGACCTGGCTGGTACACATTGTGTGGCTATGTCCCAGGGTTTGTTACCTCCCTACCTTGCCATCCGGTTCGTAAACAAGGTAACTGATGACTGGGTCTGAGTAGGCCATGGAGCGCAAGGACAGCCCCCTTATATGGGCAAAATGGCTGCCGTGTGGCGTCAGGAGTTGGGAGGTGAATATCCGGTCAGTGGTAAAGCATTGTTTCTCTGGGTCCCATTCTGCACATTCAGCTGTTTCTTGTTAACTTTACAAAAATGAAACATTTGAAATTCTCTACGGCAAACCATTCTTGAACAGAGACAACGTTTTTGAGCTTCCAAGCATATATAATGCTCACAGCAAGCAAATGTAATTGTTCAGACATGAAAGACAAGGCCTTTCACATAGCCAACCACTCAGTTTGACAAATTAACCCTTTGATTCTCGCACCCTATCCATCAGCATCCTGCATAATTAACCATGCTAACAAAGCAAAAACTTCACCCTTTGGTTCCCTTACCCTATCCACCAGCTTCCTGCAGGAAGCTGGTGGTTAGGGTGAGGGAATCAAAGGGTGAAGTTTTTGCAGTTAGTAGACAGGGTGCAGGGGTCGAAGGGTTAAGCCCTCAAGAGAACACGGAACCCCCCCCCCCCCCCATCCTGACAAACCTGCTAACTTCAGTGGGTTAGCTTATTTCGTAGGGAACACGGAAGATGTGGATATCACTATCAGTTTACATTCTCAACTATCTTGTATAGCTAGTGTGTTCTTGGCCTTCAACTGATATCTGTTAACGAATCATACAAATGGGTATTTAGCGGCACACATTTTCATTAAACTTCGTAAAAAAAATTACAAAAAATCTGCTCTTAAATAGCAAAGATATTTTCAAACATGTGTTTTCACATTGTGGATCATCCCATTAATATATATTGAACACCCCTAACTTGCATCTATGACCACTCATTGAAAAGGGACTTGTGAAAATCTATGCGCAAACAGCTGAGAAATCTTTGCTGACATATTTGTTTCACAGAATTCCTGACACATCTGATTCGCAGTCAGACACTGAGACAAATTTATTACTATCAAAATAACGATTCCTTTTTTTTTTTTTTTTAAATATATTTAAAAAGAAAATAGACAAAGTGACTGCCAAAAATGTGGTGCACAAAACTGGAGAAAATGATGTGCTTATGAGCATCTAAGTAGTGCCCATACTTACAATGTTGTGTGCTTTTGTGATCTTGAATTTGAAATACTTGATTCTCGTCGATATTTTGGATCATTGTTGTCGTGATTCCTCGCGGGTACTTGAATGGGTTACCATAGAAAAAGAAAGTCATTTTTTTTCTAAGAGTAACGTCCCCTCGCCGATGGTTTCTGCATCAATGATGGCTTCCGCGTCGGTGATGGCCTACGAGTACGACTAGTACAAGCTGACTTCACCAAAGTAAAATTACACGCTCGCACAAATTTAACTGTTGCGGCTTTGCAGCTTTTAGTCGACCATTTTAACAAAGGTATGTGCCATTTATTAGAAAACTTGTTTGTTTTGTTTTAAGCTTGCACAAGTCGGTATGAGTGTTTAGCCTACTGTAAAGCTCGTTTCTATTTCATGTTGAAATTCACTATCATATAGTAATTGTTCATTTGTTGTGTTTGCTGTTTGCCAAGCGATTTTTGTGTCGGTAGAGTAATAATTCACACACAAAAATTTAGTATGCAAACTGTTGAATAAAATTACTATCTTTTTCTCCAGTTTTGTGGACCACATTTGTTGCAGTCACTTTTTTTGTCTATTTTCTTTCTTTTTTGTTGTTGTTGTGCGTACCCCCCCGTGTGATAGTGTCAGAATAATCAACGTGTTGATTGTGGACACTAAACAAGAAGAAGAAGAAGAAGTCATTTTACCTGTTTTTGTGAAAGGAAAAATAAACAGACTGTCCAATCACGATAGTTTAAAGTGTGTGACAATTTGGTCAGTGAAGATTGGCCCATAACATTGACAAATACATTTGATTTTTAGACAGTTTCTTATTATGAAATCTAATCAAATAGTGGGCCTATTAGAAACCAAAATATCCCTAGAAGACATGAAAGTAATGGAAATATGTCTCCTCATCGTATGTGCATATATACATTGTGTATTGACACACAAACACACACACACACATGCTTGCACACTCATTCTGTCACTGCCACGCCCACCTCTTTCTTTTCCACAGAATTATCAGACAGAAATCTTGACACACACTACTGTACAGTAAGCATGATGCATTTTCCCCCTAGTTGCACTGATTTCTTTTGTTACTTGCTTCCCATGCTCTCCAGGTGATGTGCTGGCTCACTGCCAAAAACCCCTGAAGTAAACAGTGCTCCTCCCTCCTTACATCTCTCCCCCAGGGCTGACTCAATACACTAGCAGTTGTTCAGTTCGAAGCCTGGGTCAGTCGCAGATTATATAAAGCTTGTCCAGCATCTACTGTGATGAAATAGCTAAAATCTTTGGCAACACACTGCCTTTCTCACAGCACTTGGCCCAGTCGAAGCTTTGTCATCAACCATTTTGGAAAGCAATGTCAAAGTTTATGAAGGGGGTACTCATGAAAACTGCAGTGCAGTGACCACGACAAAGCATGATAGGCTGCTGGCCTCATGCATAATTTATGTAGAAGATCAAAGCTTCTTGATTTGTGTGACTTGGGATTCCCCAGCGTAAAAATGGAGTTGGGAAAATTCCTGATGTGCTGTGAACGTACATATACGTCCTTGGCAAATGAGGTACACATTATGTGAACATATACATATATATACGTCCTTGGCTCTGAAGAGGTTAAGAAAAAAAAAAACCAACTCTTGTAACTGTAAGGCAGACTTTAGCTGTGGGTAAGCAATACTCTGAGTGGCGTACCACATTTGTTTTGTGGCCACTCATTTGTGTCTGTATTCTAGTGCTTGTTTTAACTCAGTGAGACAGCAGTCTCTTGGCTCTAGCCTTGGCGACTTCCTGTACTGCAGTTTTTTTGACACTTTAAAAAAAGCCCAAATTTGAGTTTCATTGCACAAAGTATTCAACAAATATTTCATATTGAATGTATTCCCTCCGTCTTTACTGCCATGTTATGAATTATGTATAGTGAACATGTGTCTTATCTGAATTTTTTATGCAAAAATAGTATAAAATGGTTCTGAGAAAAATCTTTTTGCCACTGAAGTGGACAGGTGCTCCACACTGGATAAAAAAGCCAAGTCACTACACTACATTTTACAACAGAATGTCACAGAGATATCTTCGAGAGTCTGTTTGTACATGTATGTTCACAGTCTAGAGTGTTCTTCACAAGAATAATCATATAAAAGCCTCTCTAAAACACACATGAAGCCAGGAATTAGCGTCACGCCTCATTTAGAAAAGAGAAAAACTTTTTGTACCTCCTCGCTATCACTACAATCAGTGTCAGTATCTGTGTCAAATGCTACACCAGCGATACTTTCAGCTTGATTGCTGTCTTCACCGATGCTCTCACTAGTCTCAGTGATGTCACCTTTACTCTTCACCGCTTTCATTGTTTATTGAGACAACAAAATTTCTCTCATTGTCATTGTTATGTCCTGAATCAATCATCAAACCCTTCCATGTATCATTACCCACTTTTGTAACTCTTTCGAACAGCTCCTGAACTCTAATCATTGTTTATAATTCTTTTATCACTCTGAGTCCGAATGTATTTGTCACTCGCTGCCATTGTTGGTGCATGGCAACTTTCTTCAAGTGGCCTGGTCAAAAGCAACTGGCCACACAGCTATACATAATGATAATGACAGATAGGAGGCGACCCGTTAGGTGGAGACGGCTTTTGTACAGTCTAGTGGATTACATCCTGTGTCCCATAGATCGACTGGTAAAATTCATAATGTTTGTACACTAGGAGATCGTGTACACCACATGTGATAGTAGCAAGGTGTGTGCGATAAGATTGCGTGCAGTCTCAAAGAGTTAATCACTTAATGGGAAAGTGATAGCATTTTGACAATAAGTCGATATTGCATTGATAGAGAAATGATTTCGTGAATATTGTAATATGATCAAATATTCTATCTTCTTGTACTTTTTCTTATCCATACCAAAAAGTACAAGATTTTGTGAAAAATGTATCAATGTATGTTACAGACATTTCTACATTTTTATTGAATTAGTTTTCTAGTAACTTTATTATTGTTGTTTTTTTTTGTTTTGTTTTGTTTTGTGTTGTTGTGACTTAATAAGTTTCAAAAATTGTTATTCTACTGAGTTCCAAAAATTGGAACACATGTACAGTTCCACAGGAAAGGTTTTTATGTCATAACCTACAACATTGTTCAGTGGGGACCCAAAAGAACAGCATACTTAGCAGTCAATCCTCAAATATGGAGCCACTGTATCAGATCTCTACCACGAAGAAGACATTGATCTCCTTAGATGAGTTCAGAATATGGCAGCTCAGTTCATAATTAGCGAATACAGCCAGATTCAGTAACTAGCACAAGTGTTTGAAGATCTCCAAACGCCAAAATACATGATCCAAGACTCCTGTGCACAAAGTATTTAAGGAGCTGGTGCAAGCTGTTCCTGCTTACACTTTCTTCACACTAGTGGACAGGAGCAGATGAAGAACAGGGAGAAGAGTGGCAGAATGGTTCAGATATTCGACTGCCAATAACTAAACTTGAAGTTCCAAGGTTCATTTCCCGTAGAGGCCTTGACTTTTCTCCTCAGTTTGACTGGAAAATTGAACTGAAGTCTAGTCCTTTGGAAGGGGATGACAAACGAGTCGGACCTGTGTGCCTTCTGGCTGTGCACACTAAAGATTTCATGGCAGTTGAAAATCATGAAGAGCAGGGCATTGTCCGGCTGCCTTGATATAAAACATTGGAGAGATAGGTTGATTTCCCGGGTCCTACCCCTTGAAGACCAGTTAGCCTCCTTGCTTTTCTGAAGTCTTGGCAAAAAAGAAAATGGAGTGAATATGAATATGGGTTTGAAGCGAGGGAGAGGGGATGGTGCTGCTGTCGTGGTGCTTTCGCTGAGAAAAGTTGTGGTCTCTGCCACCTCACTCCCCTGCGACCCCAGGGTTATGGGACTATCTAAGTAGGACCTGGCCAGCTCATGGATTTATGTGCAGGCTTACAGCTTGTGCCATGATCATTCTGAATCTTCTTCATTACATGGCACTTGTGACATTAGTGCATATGGAATTGATTCTGAGCTCAGAGATGTCATCTTGAGAAATGGAAAATTGAAAGATGAAGAACACAAGCAAAGATACGTTCCCATAGTACCACAGAAAAATTGACTGAAACCATCTGGAAGCAGAGGCTGTCATGGCATCATCAATTGACTGCTTCCACATGAGGATCAGTACCCTGAACTTGTACACCAAGCTCAGTAGGTATCTGTTCCATCACATGTATGCCAGACTTAGATTCTTCAACATGCATTTCAAGATCAAGAAGATATAGTACTGTGAGAGAACGAGTTTCAGTTTCTCAAGATGATGTCTCCAAGCTCAGAAAAAATTCTGGATGCACTAACGTCACAGGTGTCATGTGTATGTGATCATGGCACAAGCCTTAAGCCTGCACATAAACCCATGAGCTGGCCAGGTCCTGAGGCCCTACCTAGACTTTTACCTAGTCTATATTTTATACTAGTATTTTATCAGCCTACCACTGAAATAATCTCGGTTACATGTAAATGACATGTGTATCTTACCTTCAAAAAAAGGAACATACATATAAAGTAAATAAGTAAAGGTCTGAATCACAACACAACTAGGTATTCTGTATAAACTCGTCTCACATAGAGAATGAGTGAAATATTACAATGTTTTAGAATATCACCACTTCATTATTATTGTTATTTTTTCTGCCATTTATTTAAATCAAAGATGATTTCCATGAATGTATACTAATTCATACCGACAGTGTAGACTGTATCTCTTTCATATCATGGAATGTCTGTCATATAACAGTGTTATGCAGACTCTTACATAAAATGTAATACTGTACGTAAATGTAATAATACTGTGCAGTTACAGTGTAGAGCATTACATTTTATGTCCGTATACAGTTCTGCTGAGAGAGAGATGAAATGAAACTTGGTTTTTCCAACAATTAGGTATTGTTCACATAGACCAGCTTACGTATCTGCCATTGCTAATCTTCTTATGAAAAGAATGACTGATAAAAAAGATAAGTACATATAAAATCCATACGTATGAAGGATCTCAATGCTGAGGGCTTATGCTGAGGTTTCTGACTCATGCCATAATCAGTTCGGATCTTTTCCATCATATCACATCTGTGCATATGAAATTTAAAGGTATGGCAGAGAGAGAGAGAGAGAGAGAGGAGAGAGAGAGAGAGAGAGAGAGAGAGAGAGAGAGAGAGAGAGAGAGAGAGAGAGAGAGAGAGTACGCATGTGCATTAGCATGTATGTGTTTTGTGAGTGTGTTGGGTGTGTGGCATGCATTCATGTCCTCTTCTGGGATCTAGGATTTGGAGACTCCAACCACTTTTCCAATATGGGTGTCCCATTTAGACGTTTTGGGACTAAGGTGTGCAGTTGGAATTTTGAGGCACTTGACAGGGAAAGAGATTGGTGTCTGTAGTATTGGGCAGTAGTTTTATAATCCCTTCCATGTAGAATGTGAGGCCAAAGCTTCCTGCAGGAGACAGATCCAGCTGTTTGACCAGCTCTGCTGTTGGTCTCTTCACAAAAATATGGGAAGCTCCAGGCAAGACAGTGTATTATGGCAGAGATCTTGAAACAAGCACATGTCCTCATCACAGGGGAATTTGTTACCTCTTCTTACTTACCCTAATCAGGCCATGTTGTTGAAGATGGAGAATGTCTGCCTTCCAAAGCAAATCTTGTCTGAGCTAGAATGTGGAACAAGAGTTTTAGCCAGTTTCAATGCTTTAAAGACTTCTTGAACTTTGTAAAGACTTCTTGAACTTTGTGAAGACTTCTTGTGTGAAGACTTCTTGAACTTTGTAAAGACTTCTTGAACTTTGTAAAGACTTCTTGAACTTTGTAAAGACTTCTTGAAGTTTGTGAAGACTTCTAATATTGTAATTATTAATTATTATTATTATTATACAGGCAAAAGTCTGCTCTCTTGGTAGGTAGGCAGATTTGTATGAATTTGTATGTTTAGATATGAAGTGCTTGCCGGAGCTGTGCCCAGTGTAAGAAGAAGACCTGCATTAACCCTTTGTCTCCCACACTCTATCCACCAACTGCAAAAACTTAACTCTTTGACTCCCTTATCCCATCAACCAGCTTCCTGCAGGAAGCTGGTGGATTGGATGATGAAGTGGGAATCTTGCATGATACCACTACACCAGCGACGCTGTGTAGTGGTATCATGAAAGATGTAGAGGAAGTGGCTGGAAATGCACTATGAAAGGAAAAACAAGAGTATCATTAATCAGACCAACATTGGTATCATCCCAAAAGTAACACTGCACAGACTCTTACAGCATGGAATGGAAAGTGTTTGGGCTTTTCCTGAAACAGAGATTAAAAGAAAAGTGAAGAAAAGAAAAAGACAAGTGAAGAACAAGCAAGGTGGCCAAAACGTCTGTGTGTGTGTGTGTGTGTGTGTGTGTTTGTGGGCTGTTTGTTGAGTGTTATCCAGATATGTCTGTAAGTTTGTCATGATATGTATATATGGGTGTTTCCTCTTTGCTGGTGTTGTTGTTGCTGCTGTTGTTGTAGCTGTTGTTATCGGCCATCATGCTGTGTTGATATGGGTGTGTATGTGTGAATGTATGTGTGTATGTCTGTGTGCGGGTGTGTGGGTATATCACTATAGTATATGCATGTATTTACTGTTATTTGTTATTTTCCTCTCTTACCTGTTTATGTATCTACATACTCCTTTGTTTTGTATTTATTTATTCACCTACTTACTCACTTCTTATTCACTCGCTCACTCACTCACTCACTCACTCACTCACTTACTTTACTAACTTACTTACAAAGTTACTTACTTACATACCTATCCAAGATTAAGAAAATATTGTCTTCATTTAGTTGATAGCTGAGCATTTGGGCATTGATTAGGGGGGGGGGGGGGGTAGGGGGTCTGTCATGTGAGACAAATTTATACAGAATAGCTAGTTGTGTTGTGATTCAGACCTTTGATTATTTATTTACTTTATATGTATGTTCCTTTTTTGAAGGTAAGATACACACATACACATGTCATTTACATGTAACCAGGATTATTCCAGCGGTAGGCTGATAAAATACCAGTATAGAATATAGAATAAGGTAAAACAGTCTAGGTAGGGCCTCAGGACCTGGCCAGCTCATGGGTTTGTGTGCAGGCTTAAGGCTTGTGCCATGATCATCATACACATGGCACCTGTAACGTTAGTGCATATGGAATTCGTTCTGAGTGCGGAGACGTCATCTTGAGAAACTGAAACTGAAATCTGCTGAGGAAGTCGCAAGGTTAAGTTTTTGTTTTGCTGACATGGTTGACAGTACAGGATGCTGGTGGACAGGGTGCGAGAGTCAAAAAGTTAAGACCTGCGGTGCTGGGTTACTGAATGAAAAATTGAAGCAAGTGGCTTGTAGTTGTAGTATTGAAGACAGCAGTCGAGACTTGGGTGATACACTTTGAGCATGGGTGACTTCAGGACCTTGATATCAGGCGGCAGACTGGGAAGGAGAACAGTGTAAATCCAGATTTCACAGTCCGTTTCAGCCTTCTCTCAATGTATATGACAGTGTGCATTGATATTTGCACTGTGTTCATATCTTTATCACCATTGATGTCATCGATATAATCAGTGGACAACATGGTCGTGTGGAGAGAACTCAGGGAGTCCAGGAATTTTGATGAATAAAGCCCAACAACCCCTTTCATGGAAGGTTCATGAGATGTCAGGTATCTTAACAGTGACAAATTTCAAGAACATATAAATGATTTAAATATATGTATACATTATGTATCATTATTATTATTATAATCATTATTATTATTATTATTATAAAAATAAATGACATGGTTGTTTCAGGATCAAATCATACATTGTGTTTGCTTTTCAGATCAAAGAGTAGACCATAAGATCATTAATGAAATCATTATTGAAGTGTCTCCCCGTGGGGATGCCGGTGGCTCTTTCAGTATAAATAGTATCCCCACCTTCTGGAAATTCTGTGCTAGAAATTTCCTCTTTTCTGCCACTCTCTTTGTTTCTGTCTTGTCCCTTTGTTTTCTGTCATTTCTTCCTATCATTTTCTGCTTGAATGGTCCATTCACCTGTATGTGTTCGATAAAGTCTTATGTACTTTCTCTTAGGATTGATAATTGGGTACATGTAATAAGTGCATTTTTGGCTCTAGGGAGGCGAGATATGCGGAAGCAATTTTACGTAATTTATGCCTGTTTCAGTGTGTCTATATATGTTTTGGTGTCCTTTGGTATGCTTATATTTGTATTCAGGTGTGTTTTATACATCCCCTGTGCGATAAATTGGATGGAGTGGTCAACGCCAGGGGCATGTCCTTAGATTATGTGCGCGAATGCATTGATATGTGTACTTAATTTTCTTTTCTTTTTTTTTTCCTGTTGAAGTTTTGTATGTCTTGAAGGGGTTATAGCCCTGATATGGCTTTACGCAGTTGGCTGGGCTTTAAACAACAATAACAATAACAATTAATGAAGTGATTTACTTGTGTGGTTCAGGATGGCCTCCCCTTATGCAGTTCCCCAGGCAGCGGACCAGCAATGTTTGTCCCGTGTGGAGCTGCGAGTAGAATGTCGCAATCTGCTCAACAAAGATGTCATGTCCAAATCTGACCCCTGCGCTGTCATGTTCATGTCGCGACGAGGGGGTAACTTGGATGAAGTGCGTATTAATTTAGTTTTCGTTTTGTTTTGTTTTGATTTGTCTTGCTTGAATCTCTCTCTTCCTTTAATTCCTTCTTTCTTTCTTTTTCTTTTCTTATCTTTTCTTTCTTCCATTATTCTTTTTTTTTAAAGAGTTAGGAGAACAAATGAAGACTAGTAAATTCTTATGTTATATGTTTGTTTGCACCTTTGAAATTTAGTTGGACTGACTGACATAGGTCTGTAGTGCCACCGCATGCATGCATACATGCAGGTATATGCATGTATGCGCACATGCAAACACACACACATGTGCACACACACTCTCTCTCACACACACACACACACACACACACACACACACGCACACATACACACGCACGCACGCACGCACACACGCACGCACGCACACTCTCTCTCT
>JAPXFY010000020.1:64137922-64200422 GCA_030674185.1 Monoplex corrugatus
TCGTCTTTCTGTTTCAGGACTTCTTGGGCAAGTCAGACCCTTATCTTGAAATTCAGCGAGCAACCGTTGATGGTTCATGGCAAATTGTTCACAGAACAGAGGCATGTAACTCTGTGTGTGTGTGTGTGTGTGTGTGTGTGTGTGTGTCTGTGTCTGTGTGTGTGTCTGTGAATGTGTGTGTGTGTGTGGTGTGTGTGTACATATTTATGTGGGTCCCTGTATATGTGTAGTATGTATGTGTGTGTATATGTGTGTATGAGTATGTGTGTGAGCATGCCTGTGTGCATTCATGCATGTTCATACAACATTCTTCCATGTGTGTGTGTGAAGATTGACATTGCTTTTTGATTTGACATTGCTTTTTGATTGTTTAAAGACTTCTGTACATGGTGAATTTTTTTCGTTGTTGTATGACAGTTTGTTATAATAATTTCAGTGCCTTACTGTTTACATTTCGAATGGATTGTCAATTGTCTTTAACCAAATCATAGAGATGATTTCAATGCCTTACTGTTTACATTTCAAATGGATTGTCAATTGTCTTTAACCAAATCATAGAGAAAGAAAGAAAGCTCACTGTATTTGTCAACCCACAGAGTAAAAGTGGATAAACTGTATTCAGCATTTGAAGTGATAAAAAATAACCAGATTTCAAGATTAAAAGTATTGAGTGTGTGAGATAATAAGAATTACTTTGAGTTTTGGACTTTGTGCAAGAGGGATCTATTGAGTGTTCAGGAGGGATCCATTGAGTGTTCAGGAGGGATCCATTGAGTGTTCAAGAGGGGTCCATTGAGTGTTGAATAGGGGTCCAGTGAGTACTCAAGAGGGATCCATTGATTGTTCAAGAGGGATCCGTTGAGTGTTCAAGAGGGATCCATTGCGTGTTAACCCGTTCAGTGCCAGCGACCGAATATTCGGTCGGCTCTCTGTGTCATCCTCTTTGCCAGCGACCGAATATTCTGACAGTCTATTTTTAGCATTTTTCATGGGGAATTACGGCAAGCAGAAGTGACGCAGAACACAGATACACAATCTACAATCCTTCCCCGATAATGACATACTACGCAGTTTCTGTGACGTTCGTCCCAAAGTTTGCAAACAAAGCAATTAGTAGGGGACCCTGCTTACGTAAACACTCCGACAGCGAAATGGCCGACAGCGCGGAGCCGAACACTTCAAGCAGACGACGCACTTCCATTCCACTTTCCCTTGCCGTTTAACTTTTGCTCCAAAATGATTCTGACATCAAATCAGTTGATTCTTTGGATGATTTTAGCGAGGACTGTGATGTTCATGGCGATGATGTGGCCAGAACAAGTGCACCGCGTGCTTGACCGACTTCGACGGCAGTGATACGTCAGTCAGTCACGACTCGACTGTTGATCCTGCTTTCACGGCGGAGACAGAGGTGAGTGGTGCTGAGACTGAAAGCGATAGTGATGGGGAGGGTGGGAGGGTGCCAGTAGCTAGCGGAAAAAGGCCTAGAGTTTCGAGAAGCAGGGGTGCAGGACGAAGAAGAGGGACAGCAGGAAGGGGGGTGGGGCAGTGGAGGGGGCGGGTCCGGGGTGCAAGAAGAGGATGGACAGTGACCGGAACTGCACGTTTCCATGGTCAGCTCGTCGATGGGACAAACACAAGACCTGTGTCGTTTGAGTTTACAAGGGATGCGGGCATCAAAGTATCAACTGAGGGTTTTGGAGGTGTAGATTATTTGAAGTTGTTTCTCACACAAGATCTCCTTCAGAGGCTTGTGACTGAGACGAATAGGTACGCGCAGCAGATGATCACGGCTGCCAGTCAGAAGGAGGGGGGAATTTCTAAACATAGCTCACTGAGACAGTGGACAGACTGTTATCAACTCTGTGTGTTGTGTGTGTGTGTGTTTATGTGTGTGTGTGTGTGTGTGTGTGTGTGTGTGTGTGTGTGTGTGTGGTGTGTGTGTGTGTGTGTGTGATTGTGATAGTGGTGGTGATGTGGGGGTGGGGTGGTTGTGGGTGGTGGTGATTGTGTGTGTGTGTGTGTGTGTGTGTGTGTGTGTGTGTGTGTGTGTGTGTGTGTGTGTGTGTGATGTGTTTATGTTACTTATTTTGCTTGTTCATCCTGCTTATGGTGCAGTTATATATTTTGTCACATGTTACTTATTGCTGTGTATGTTTGTGTGTATGATTTCAGATACCTCTTCAGGCAGAACACCAGCTGTTGTGGTACCATCAAAGCCAACAGACTGGTGAAGGAGATGACTGACCTTGAGGTCACCAAAAAAGGGGACATGAAGGTGCTTCTCCTTGTTTCATGGAGTACCACACAAAACTCAAATACTGGCATGAAGATTAGTTTGTGGAGACACTGACAGTAGTTGAGTCAGACATCCATAATCTATAAATAGTTTTTTTTGTGCCTTTTTTTTATTTCTTCAGTGATGGGAACTCTTCTCTTTGAATTGGTGTGCCTTCAAAATAACATGGATTTAGGATTGCTTTTTGTTTCACTTTGGAATGTATCATGCCACTTAGTGCAAAATTTCTGCAAATTTGGTGAGTACAAATAAAATATTTCACCAAAAACTCAAATGTTCATTTTTTATCTTTCTGTGAGTGTCATTTTGAAGAGAAATCATTTTGCTACAAACTTTATTCAACATGTTATTGTCTATTTTGTCTCCTTTAGCTTCAGGAATTTTTTATGAATTATTACCCTAATTCGCAAAATGCGCCCTGGCAATGACGATGCACACTTTAATTACATCATCTGGCACTGTAAGGGTTAAGAGGGATGCATTGCGTGTTCAAGAGGGATCTATTGAGTGCTGAAGAGGGATCCTTTGAGTGCTGAAGAGGGATCCATTGAGTGTTGAAGAAATGAGTGTTGAAGAGGGATCCATTGAGTGTTGAAGAGGGTTCCATTGAGTGGTGAAGAGGGATCTATTGAGTGCTGAAGAGGGATCCTTTGAGTGTTGAAGAAGGATCCATTGAGTGTTGAAGAGGGATCCTTTGGCATTCAGACAGTTCTGTATGCATGGTCTGCCCATATCGGACAGCGTTCATCTAACAGACTACATGAACTTGAGCAAAATTGTTATGCACTGGCAAGTAAAAACTTCGTTCAATTCCAGCCTGCAACATTAAAAACTGGACTGTTCATTGCCCATCTTAACCCTTTGACCCCGCACCCTGTCCAACAGCATCCTGCATTGTCAACCATGCCAACAAAGCAAAAACTTAATCCTTTGACTCCCTCACCCTCCACCAGCGGAAGCTGGTGGACAGGGTGAGGGAGTCAAAGGATTAAGTTTTTGCAGTTGGTGGATAGGGTGTGGGAGTCAAAGGGTTAATGTTTCCATCATTCTGGTGATATCAACCTAGTGTTTCATAGGTCGCTATGTCCCTTCCCCCCCCCCTTTTTTTTTGTAATTGGAAAGGGGAGGGGGGGAAGGGACCTATGAAACACTAGGTAAACATCACCAGAATGATGGAAACATTAAGATGGGTGGTGAACAGTCCAGTTTTTAATGTTGCACGCTGGAATTGAACTTGAGATATCAGATTTTTTAAATACACAGCTCTATCAAAAGAACCGACTTAAGCATATGTAAAACCACAAGTTAAAATGTGTGGAGCATTTGAGGTGATAAAAATGACTTCGGTGTTCATCAGACCACTAAATAAATTATCCTGAGCATTTGAGTTAATGAAAATGACTTACCTCAATATTTGTCAACCTATTATGTAGATTGTATGAACAGGCATAGCAGTCAAGTGGATAAATGTCGGACTTCCAGTGGGAAGGTCGTAGATTCGATCCACATAGACACCTCTGCCTGATGGTTATGTAGATTGTATGAACAGGCACAGCAGTCAAGTGGATAAATGTCGGACTTCCAGTGGGAAGGTCATAGATTCGATCCACATAGACACCTCTACCTGATGGTTATGTAGATTGTATGAACAGGCACAGCAGTCAAGTGGATAAATATCGGACTTCCAGTGGGAAGGTCGTAGATTCGATCTACCTGATGGGTATAAGTTGCAAATCTCCCAGGTCAGCATGTGTGCAGACCTGACAGAGCCTAAAGTGGAAACACTACGCACACGCAGACTATCCAGTATGCATGTCAGTGTTTGGCTTATGGAAACACGAAAAAGTCGCATACACATCTGCTGAAAATTCAGATTGGCAGCTTGTGCAGCAACAGAGTGGAATGCGGTCATCTCGCCTAACAGCTTGAGTTTTCCTTCGTCCACTTAAAAGTCTGATCATGTGTAATGCGCAGCGAGTCCAAATGATTGTGGAGAATAGTGTCATACAAGAAAAATTCATGACAACATTTGAAGCATGAAAATTCTTAGTAAAATTATCCAAATTTATGTACATATTTCACTAAAGGAAGAAAAAGCAAAACCAAGAAAAGTAGAAAAGAAAAACAAGACAAACTTAAGTCAGTGTTTGTAAACTCACTTAAAAACAAAAAAGAAAGGAAACAGCAGCAACGACAAAAGAATACGAGACTTGAAATTTGTGTTCCAACCAGGGAAACAGAAATCACATGTACGCACACACACATGCATGCACTCACACATGCACACATACACACGCATGCATGCATGTGCATGCCAAAAATAAGAGTATGACTGGCTACATCTTTGGTTAGAACAAAAGGCCATATATATAAAAGCCCACTTGTGCGGGTATACATGTGGGAGTTGAAGCCCACAAATGCACAAAAATGAAAAGAAAAAACTACAAAAAAGGAAAAAAGGAAAAATACGAATGTGACTGAAAAGGTTAGGTTATCCCATAACCTCAGGTTGTAGCTGGAGTGGGATGGTAGAAAAACGTTTCTCAGGGACGAACACTATTAGGATGAAGTGTTCATCTCCTCTCCTTCGCTGCTTTACCATTCCCTCACTTTGAAGACAGTTAGATACCCTTTCACATCTGGGTAGGCTGGCAGCTTCACATGTATGTAAAGTTTCATCAGCATGAGAGTTCTCTTCCTTTGTGCCATGCAGGCCTCATATGACTGAAAATAGGTAAAGAAATACCTTTTTTTTTTTGGCATACAAGATGCTGCAGAGTGTAAGACTCACACCCTGCTTTTTAATTTAAGTTTCAGTTTCTCAAGATGTCTTTGTGCTCGGAATGAATTCCATATGCACTAACATCACAGGTGACATGTGTATGGTGATCATGGCACAAACCTTAAGCCTGCACTTAAACCCATGAGCTGGCCAGGTCCTGAGGTCCTACCTAGCCTACGTTTTACCTAGTCTGCATTTGTTATACTAGTATTGTATCATTGGAATAGTCTTGGTTACATGTAAATGACATGTATATCAGTATATCTTTTTATAAACAATCCTATTCCTAATCAGACTGCCCATAGGATGCATAAAGCGCGTAAGATGTCCTGAAGATTGACAATTGAGGATGGAAAAATGAAAACCACAAGTCAGATGTGACGAGATGAAACAATGTATGAGTTGAAAAACGTTTCGTCATAGGCCAGTTGCTTTGGCATGGTTGCGCTATAGGAAGACGTTGTCAGTTAGACAGACGTGATATGACAGAATGCCGGCCAGAATACTGACTGATCAAACTGTCAGTGTGAGTCTTCAGTGAATGAATTGTGATTGAGTTGTTCTCAACTTTTCTTTTCTTTCTTTTTTTTGAAACATGTAAACCCAACTTGCGAAAAGTGAGCTGTCAGTTGCTAAGGAAAATAAATCATAACTCACGCACTGAAAAGCTGTACACAGCTGATAGGATACAGAGGTCAGAAGTGAGGATACAGAGGTCAGAGGTGAGATGAAGAGCCATGTTTTGCAGGCCGTAAAGTACAGGTGCGTTAAAGTAGAAAAAAAAAAGAAAAGAAAAAAGAAAACATTGATTATGTGTGCAGGTTGTGAAAAACAACCTGAATCCTACCTGGAGAACTGTGATGCTGACTGCCTACGCCTTGTGTGCTGGCAACCACAAACAGATGATCAAGGTAACTGTATTGTGTAATAATAATAATAATAATAATAATGATGATGATGATAATATTAATGATGATAATACTAAACAACTGTATTGTGTAATGAATTAACCTTTGACTCCGCACCTGTCCATCAGCATCCTGCATTGTTAAACACGCTAACAAAGCAAAAACTTAACCCTTTGATTCCCTCATCCTATCCACCAGCTTCCTGCAGGGCAGTTGGTGGATAGGTGTGGGAGTCAAAGGGTTAATAGTAATGATGATAATAGCACTAAGCAACTGTATTGTGTAATAAAACGACAATAATGATGATAATAATGATAATAATACCAAACAGCTGTATTGTGTAATGAAATAATAATAATGATGATAACAATACTAAACTTTATTGTGTAATAAAATAATGATGATGATGATAATAGCAATAATGATGATAATACTAAGTAACTGTATTGTGTGATAAAATAAGAATAATGATGATAATAATAATGATAATGACATGATAATAATAATAATATAATAATCTATTGGCTATAATAAGGGTGATGATGATGATGATAAAAAGGAAATAATAGTAATAACAATGGCTCAATTAATGATATTGATGATGATGATGATGACGACGATAATGATAATGAACAATAAGAAGAAGAAACAAAAACAAGAAAATGAAGATTTATGTCTCAACACAACGGGAAACAAACTCCTAAGCAAGTGCACTTTACAAAAAAATGTTATGCATAAAAAAAACCCCAGATGTCAGCTATGAATCAGTGATTTAAGCTTGGTAAAAGTAGATGTAAAACAAGAAAAGAAAAACACTGCATATGATACAAGAGCACACTTCCATAGGAATCCATATACATACACCCACACATACAGATACAAACACTCTTAGATACATACAGACCACAGACACACACAGACACACAATCCATATACATACACCCACACATACAGATACAAACACTCTTAGATACATACAGACCACAGACTCACAGACACACAATCCATATACATACAACCACACATACAGATACAAACACTCTTAGATACATACAGACCACAGACTCACAGACACACAATCCATATACATACACCCACACATACAGATACAAACACTCATATACATGCAGACCACAGACTCACAGACACACATCCATATACATACACCCACACATACAGATACAAACACTCTTAGATACATCCAGACCACAGACTCACAGACACACAATCCATATACATACACCCACACATACAGATACAAACACTCTTAGATACATACAGACCACAGACTCACAGACACACAATCCATATACATACACCCACACATACAGATACAAACACTCTTAGATACATACAGACCACAGACTCACAGACACACAGTCCATATACATACACCCACACATACAGATACAAACACTCTTAGATACATACAGACCACAGACTCACAGACACACATCCATATACATACACCCAACATACAGATACAAACACTCTTAGATACATACAGACCACAGACTCACAGACACACAATCCATATACATACACCCATACATACAGATACAAACACTCTTAGATACATACAGACACAGACTCACAGACACACAATCCATATACATACACCCACACATACAGATACAAACACTCTTATATACATACAGACCACAGACTCACAGACACACAATCCATATACATACACCCATCATACAGATACAAACACTCTTAGATACATACAGACACAACTAAGACACACATCCTATAAGCCCACACAACAGAACAGAACTTTAGATCATACAACACAGACACAACCATTACATACACCCACACACAGATACACACTCAACAGACCACAACACAGACAACACACACACACACACACACACACACAGCTCACAACCCCCACCGCACACACCATCACACACAACAAGCTCTCACATCGCGCGCCCGCACACACACATACACACCACCACCACACACACCACACACACACACACACACACACACACACACACACACCACACACACCATGCACACACAAGCTCTCACACTCACTCACCGCATGCACACGCACGCAGTCAGCATCACCACACACACACACACACATGCATGTATATATGCATACACAACAGCAAACACACACACACACACACACACACACACACACACACACACACACACACACACACACACACACACACACACACACACACACAACCACATACAAACACACACAAACACACACACACAAACGCATGTCTGTATTATTTTGTCTGTGAATTCATTTTTTCTGTACATACCATATATGATCAGCTCATTTCTAGTTGATGCTTTTCAGCTGGATGTTTATGACTGGGACAGTGATGGCTCCCATGATTTTATCGGCACTTGTACGACTACTCTGGAAGCCATGCTGAAGGCTTCTAAACAAGGGGAGGTGAGTTGTCATACATATCACAGGCATGGTATCAGCTAGGTAAAATTGGACTTCTATTTCGGAAGGTCCAGGGTCCGATCTGCGTGGATACCCCCACCTGGTTGCATCTTTAATCAAATCTTTCTATGCCTGCCAATGTTGTTTTTCAGTGAGTATTGCCCTTTTTGTCCATTGTTAAAAGTCCTGACCGGGGCGTCTGGCTCTTGTGGTGTGCTTTTTTGGCCGTGCATTTTTGGAGTTGGTCGTGATCTTTGGTATTGTGTTTCGACAAAGAGGGAGGGGGAGAGAGATGAGGAGAGGGTGAGAGAGGGGTGAAAGAGAGAGTGAGAGAGAGTAAGAGCATGTGTGTACATTTGTTTATGTGTTCTTGTTCCTGTATGTATTTTAATGCGAATGCCAAAACAATTTCCCATTGTGATGTTCTGGGCTAAATAAATCTTGTATCTTGTATCTGGTGGGTAAACGGTGGAGTTTCTTTTAACCATCTCCCAGGTCAACAAGTGGTTAAGACATCAGTCACAAGGGTGGCTTTGCCTTGAGAAACCTGACCATCTAGTATGCGCAGGTTCAGTTCCAGGAGGAAGACCAATTTCTTTTGAAAATTTTTTAAATGCGGCAGTAGAGGGGCATCCAGGAGTCATGACATAGATGCGGTCTGGCCCCCTTAGAGTGTCAGGAGTTTAGGGCGGAAACATTTGCTTGACGGGTGTTTCTCCTTTCTCCTCTGAGGACCTTCTGCTGTCCGGCTTTCCCCAGAATTTCTTACTACTACTGTGTGCAGCCCTTCCTCTGGATAAACCACCTTAGTTTTTATATGCACGCAGAATATTAGATATGCGCATTAAAGGCCTGTAAGTCATATCTGTATTCAGTAACTTATGGAAACATGAAAATGCCCAAGATGCATACCCACTAAAGATGCAGACTGTGCAACAAGACAGTGGAGTGTGGTCAGCTCACTTAATAGCTTGGGTTTTCTGTGCTACTGTGCAACAAGACAGTGGAGTGTGGTCAGCTCACGTAATAGCTTGGATTTTCTGTGCTACTGTGCAACAAGACAGTGGAGTGTGGTCAGCTCACTTAACAGCTTGGGTTTCCTGTGCTACTGTGCAACAAGACAGTGGTGTGTGGTCAGCTCACTTAACAGCTTGGGTTTTCTGTGCTACTGTGCAACAAGACAGTGGAGTGTGGTCAGCTCACTTAACAGCTTGGGTTTTCTGTGCTACTGTGCAACAAGACAGTGGAGTGTGGTCAGCTCACCTAATAACTTGGGTTTTCTGTGCTACTGTGCAACAAGACAGTGGAGTGTGGTCAGCTCATTTAACAGCTTGGGTTTTCTGTGCTACTGTGCAACAAGACAGTGGTTGTGTGGTCAGCTCACTTAACAGCTTGGGTTTCTGTGCTACTGTGCAACAAGACAGTGGAGTGTGGTCAGTTCACTTAACAGCTTGGGTTTTCTGTGCTACTGTGCAACAAGACAGTGGTGTGTGGTCAGCTCACTTAACAGCTTGGGTTTTCTGTTCTACTGTGCAACAAGACAGTGGGGTGTGGTCAGCTCACTTAACAGCTTGGGATTTTCTGTGCTACTGTGCAACAAGACAGTGGAGTGTGGTCAGCTCACTTAACAGCTTGGGTTTTCTGTTCTCCACTAAACGGTCCAATTGTAGTGATATGCAGTGAGTTCAAATAGAATAATGCTATGCCAAAAAAAAAAAATCTTAATGCACATGCTATTAACCCTTTCGCATTTGCACTGCTATATGTAAAGCTAGCGCCAGGTATTCGCATTCGAATGTAGCACAATGTGAGCACAAAGTCTTTCAGTAGTGAATGGAAAGTTCGTTGCACCCCAGAATGCTCATACTATTTTTAGAACATTCAATGCAAGACTGACAGAGATTCTAACCACACGCGCGATAAGACAGCGAGGCCAGTAGTGATGGAAATTCCCCACACATGTGCCGGAAAAGGTAGGGCAATCTCGACCGCTACGAACGGATCGGCACATTCTTCCGCAGGGCGGTTACCGGCTTTGTTAACAGCTAAGGGTTAACATAACAGAAAAGTTTCCCTTTGACATCATGGGCCAGAGTAGAGTCATTCTGTGGAACCAAAGAGAGAGAGAGAGTGAAAACCTCCAGGAATTTTATGTGGAGGCAAGAATACCCCCTGCAATATCAATTCATTCATTGATTTAGGGTCATAGTCCTTCCACATGTAGTGTGTATGAGGGTTAGCATATGAAATCTTTTAAAGAAGCCTTGAACTATTGTTGTTTGCCTTCTTTGATGTGCTGAGCTCTGAGGAAAGTGTATGGTAAAATTTGGGGGTATGTAAATCTTCAGCCTTAGATGTGGAATCCTGGCTGTAACAGTGGTTTGTGTTTTTATTTTTGTATGCAGATGATGTGTACCTGTGATCAGTGTCTTTGATAAATGGTTCGTGTTTTGTTTTCGTATGTAGATGATTTTAATCAGTGATCAATACCCGTGACAGCAATTTGTGTTTATTTTTATATGCGGGTGGCCATACTACTGATCATTGTAACAGCATTTTGTCCTCCAAAACAAGTGCGACTGCCTGTGTTCAAGCAAACGGGAACCAGAAAATACGCGATAATAGAATTAGAATGCGTATTTAATACAACCAGACAAGACAGCATTTTGTGTTTTACTTTTGAATGTGGCTTTACTACTGATCAGTATGTATAACAATGGTTTGTGTTTATTTTTGTATGCGGATTACGGCGGCTCAGTTTCGCTGAAATCATTCCCTTTAGTTGGATGCCGGCGCTGGGCCACTCTGGCACTGACCCTGCTCTGACCCCGCACTCCAGGCACTGCCGCCACCGTGTGCAAGAATTCCGCCTTCTTTGTTGTTACTTGCGCGGGCTAGACACACTTCATTTTTTGTGATGTTTGGTTTGTATTAAAGCATGGAAAAATAGTTTTGACACACTCAAGGTTTCGACAGACATGTAGGGGAATTGTTCGTGGTTATGTTCATGTGATTTTCTGCCTAGTCTCATGAATGGTTTCTGTGATATGTGAGAAACGGTAACATGTGTATGATAACGTTGAAGTGAGTGAAAAAAATGGTGTTTGGTGATGCTGTTCGCGGTTGGACTAACGACTTTCGGGCAAGCCAAGAGAAGGCGCTTTTCCACAGAAGACGAAGGTGAGACTGGTTGTCTGTCTTAACACTGTAGCAGTAGACACTTCGCTCTTTGTCGGGATGGCACGTGTTACCCTGAGAAAATTAAACTGCATTATGTAGCGCCGATTGAAAAACGGATAAGTTTGTCGTAGTGGTATAACGGTTGATCGCTAGCATTAATCGTCTGCTTCAGTTTCTCGAACAGAAACATGAACGTTCTGTCTCTCCACCGGGCGTGTTTGGTATGCATGGAAAGCTTGTTTTAAGATCTACCAACTGACGACAAAAGCTGGGACGTCAGCTTCGTGTAGAAATGTGCCTGTACACGTATAAACAACAACCATGTTTTAGTTAACTTCGCACCGATCAGCTATCAGCACACCGCCGACAGTGGTGTGTGTGATTCGCGAAAGAGCGCGGCAGCAGTCTTATGCAGTATTGGCACGTGCTAATCTTACAACCGGCCAGCGTGCTGTACGCAAGGCAGGCGGGCTGGGTCAAGATAACACATTCCTCCGCGCGGCAGTGAGTTTCCTCTCAACTAAAGGGAACGGAATGAACAGTCGTGGGATGGCCTTACCATTGATCAATATCTGTGACATTGGTTTGTGTTTATTTTTGTATGCAGGTGACCTTAAAACTGACCAGTGTCTATAACATTGGTTTATTTTTGTATGCAGGTGACCTTAAGACTGACCAGTATCTATAACATTGGTTTATTTTTGTATGCAGGTGACCTTAAGACTGACCAGTGTCTATAACATTGGTTTATTTGTGTATGCAGGTGACCTTAAGACTGACCAGTGTCTATAACATTGGTTTATTTTCGTATGCAGGTGACCTTAAGACTGACCAGTATGTATAACATTGGTTTATTTGTGTATGCAGGTGACCTTAAGACTGACCAGTATCTATAACATCGGTTTATTTGTGTATGCAGGTGACCTTAATACTGACCAGTATCTATAACATCGGTTTATTTGTGTATGCAGGTGACCTTAAGACTGACCAGTGTCTATAACATCGGTTTATTTGTGTATGCAGGTGACCTTAAGACTGACCAGTGTCTATAACATTGGTTTATTTGTGTATGCAGGTGACCTTAATACTGACCAGTGTCTATAACATCGGTTTATTTGTGTATGCAGGTGACCTTAAGACTGACCAGTGTCTATAACATCGGTTTATTTTTGTATGCAGGTGACCTTAAGACTGACCAGTATCTATAACATTGGTTTATTTGTGTATGCAGGTGACCTTAAGACTGACCAGTATCTATAACATTGGTTTATTTTTGTATGCAGGTGACCTTAAGACTGACCAGTGTCTATAACATTGGTTTATTTGTGTATGCAGGTGGTTGTACTACTGATCAGTGTAACAGTGGTTTGTATGTATTTTTGTGCGTAGGTGGCCTTGAAATGATCATTGTCTGTGACAATGGCTTGTGTTTACTTTCCTATGCAGATGGTCTTACTACTGTGGTGGGAGTTTGTGTTTATTTCAATGTGTAGGTGGTCGTACCACTGATAAGTATGACAGCGGTTTGTGTTTATTTTAGCACACAGGTGACCTTGAACTGTTCAGTGTCTTTAACAGTCTTTTATTCTTGTATGTAGATGACCTTGAACTGTTCGATGTCTGTGACAGTGTTTTATTTTTGTATGTAGGTGACCTTGAACTGTTTGATGTCTGTGACAGTGTTTTATTTTTGTATGTAGGTGACCTTGAACTGTTCGATGTCTGTGACAATGTTTTATTTTTGTATGTAGGTGACCTTGAATTGTTTGATGTCTGTGACAGTGTTTTATTTTTGTATGTAGGTGACCTTGAATTGTTGGATGTCTGTGACAGTGTTTTATTTTTGTATGTAGGTGACCTTGAATTGTTTGATGTCTGTAACAGTGTTTTATTTTTGTATGCAGGTGACCTTGAACTGTTCGATGTCTGTAACAGTGTTTTATTTTTTATGTAGGTGACCTTGAACTGTTCAATGTCTGTAACAGTGTTTTATTTTTGTATGTAGGTGACCTTGAACTGTTCGATGTCTGTAACAGTGTTTTATTTTTGTATGTAGGTGACCTTGAACTGTTTGATGTCTGTGACAGTGTTTTATTTTTGAATGTAGGTGACCTTGAACTGTTCAATGTCTGTAACAGTGTTTTAATTACACATACTATACCGTGGCTCACAAATGCAATAAGCGGCAGCGGTTTGCCAATTCTGCCTCGTAACAATAAAGTCCGAAGGGACAGTAACTCTGAGAGTGTCTACGTCTTGCG
This sequence comes from Monoplex corrugatus, assembly GCA_030674185.1. Classification (NCBI taxonomy): domain Eukaryota; kingdom Metazoa; phylum Mollusca; class Gastropoda; order Littorinimorpha; family Ranellidae; genus Monoplex; species Monoplex corrugatus. Next base: position 64,151,781 of record JAPXFY010000020.1, read on the forward strand.
CATGCGCAGGTGCTCTTCCTCTTTTCTCGGCAGCCATCTTCCAGCTCGCCTCGTACGCTCTGAGCAGCTAAGTATTTTTCGATTTCGCTACGCGATCGATCGATTGTCATTGTTGTTTTTGTGTCTTGCCTATGTTTTCGTTTAAGGGAGAAACTTATGTGAAGCGATTGGGTGGCAAAGCGAGGGTTAAGAAGATTTCGTCCGCCGAATTCTCAAACCCACAAAGGGGTGGTTCCACCGGTGCACAAACCGCTCTCTCTTCAACTTCGTCTCTCCCTTTTACGTCTTCTCTCTTTCACACTATCGACAAGTCATCGCAACCCAGCTACGGTTCGGTTGCGGTGACCACGAGCCCTCAACTCAGCTCCGGCTCAGTTGAATTTTCGTCATTTTACGGCCCTCACACTGCCCGGCACGGTGATCGACTCAACTCCGGTTCTGTCGATTCTGTGCTCGCCCCCTTCGTACAGCTTAACTCCGGTTCTGCTGGTACTGTTTCAGCCTCCATGGCTGATGGGCGCATTGGGCATGGGTCTCCTTCGGGAGGCAAGATGGACCGTAATGTGAACGGAACCGGCTCACCCCCTGGTTCGCCAGGCGGGACACCCCCTGGTTCGCCAGGTGGGCCAAGGGAGACAACCCCACCCTTACGGGCGTCAGATCGTCGATCCGCCCCGGTTGTCTCCCTTCCTCCCCCACAGCCTGCTGCTGCACCCGCCACAACCTCTCTGTCCCATTCTGGACAGAGCACTTGGGCGCCTTGGCAACTACCAAGCGACCCATGGCGGGCTGCCACATCTCTGTCCCATTCCGGACAGAGCACTTGGGCGCCTTGGCACATGCCTAGCCGCCCCCAGCAGGCTGGCCCTTTGGGCACTGGGGACCGGGCCAGGCCCTACCCTTCATGGGGTCAGGGTCCTGATGCCCCTTGGGCTCAGCCCATGCCACATCCCATGGCACCGCACATGGTACCGTGGCACCCATCCTTGGGATTTCCCCCGGCCTCGGCCACGGGATGCATGTGGTGGCCCGGCTTTATGCCCGGCGCCCCACCAGCGCAGGACTCACCCTGCCCAGCCCCCCCGGCACCACCCGTGTTGGACACAACACCGGGGCTGCCTCCTGGGGGCTCTGACCCGGGTCCCACAACCGTGGCACCCCGGTCAGACTCTCCGCAGACTCTCGCCCCCTCCATAGGCGGGCCAGAGGACTCGGACTCGGCCTCAGAGGATGAGGCCCCTGCCCACATGGCATTCTGCTTCCAGGATGCCATGGACCGGCTGGCACAACTCACACCGGAGGCGGTGTCCACTGTGCCAGAGCCCAAGGCTCCCAAGCTTGGCTCGGCCGAGCGCCTTTTCAGCGCTCACCCTACCTCAGCCCCACGGGCCTCCTTGCTAAAACAGTCCGACATGGTGGCTGACTGCCTCAGGCAAGCCCAGGACACCGCCAGGGGGAAAGAGGCACAAGATTTCGTTCCAGGATCTGTGCCTGACTTCCCGGGAGCCTTGCCCTTCAGGAAATTCCTGAAGCCGGCACCGCTCCCCTTCCAGCGGAAGCCCTTCATGGCCCATGGGCCTATCCCTGACGCTCCCCTCTCGCTCACACAGGAGAACCTCCTCCTTGTGAACGATCGCTCTCGGGCCCAGCCGCAGCATATCTCCATCACGGAGAAATGCTTGACGGAATGGGAGGAGAACGCGAGACGGGGGCTGGTGGCAACCTCCGCCCTGGACTCATTCTTGGGCGGCCTAGGGGAAGCCCTGAAGGACCCCAACCAGCAGTCCTTCACGCTCCGCCAGGCGCCTGACCAGGCAACCATCGTGGCCTTTATCCAGGCCATGGCGCAGGGGCTCAGATCCGTGGCCGAATCGCAAGCACGCACGTATCTGAACGCCGTCATGGCGAGGCGGGATGCCATTCTCGCGGCATCCTCGGTTGCCACCTCACCGTCGGCAAGGGCCTCCTTGCGCGCGGTGCCCGTCCAGCCGGGCTCCCTCTTCGGGAACCATGTTCAGGCCGTCCTGAAGCACCAGGCGGACATAAAAAGGGACCTCGCCCTCCATTCGAGGCCCTCTAGCCCTGCCGTGAAGCGCCCGGCTCCAGCGGCCTACCCGCCAAACAGGCCCACCCACACCAAGTTTCGGGCCGATCCCAGGCCCCAAGGGCACAGGAGACCGCAACAGCATTCGGGCAGGCTGGTGGCCCGGCCTAAGGCCCGCAGGCCGGCTCCCTCTCAGCCGGCCAACCCCCAATGACTCACCCCCGGCCTGAGGCCATCACCCCCCACGGGCGATCCTGTGGGCAGTCTCTCCAGACACATCGACGCGTGGGAGAGGCTGCCCGCCAGCCCGTGGGCCCTGCGGGTGATCAGGTCGGGGTTCCGCCTTCCTTGGGGCCCAAGGAAGGCTCCTCTCACGCTCTCTCCCCCTGCTTTCGCACTTCCTCAAGATCGCTCGGCCTCACAGGCCCTGGATCAGGAGGTTCTTTCGATGTTAGCCAAGGGGGCTACGGAGGAAGTTTCCTTCGCTGCGTCCCCGGGATTCTATGGACGCATCTTTGTGGTCCCCAAAACATCGGGGGGCTGGAGGCCCGTCCTGGACCTCTCCTCCCTAAACCGGTTCCTCTGCGTCCTCCATTTCCGTATGGAGACCCCTATGTCCATCCGCGAGGCCTTGCACCCGGGCGACTGGGGGATATCCATCGACCTCAAGGATGCATACTTCCATCTCCTCATTCACCCCAGGGACAGGAAGTACCTCAGATTCGTCTGGAGGAACCGGATCTTCCAATTCAGGGCACTGCCCTTCGGTCTGGCACCCGCCCCTTGGCTCTTCACGAAGGTGGCGAGGGAACTCTGCATGCATGTTCGGGAGAAGGGCATCCGCCTCAAGGCCTATCTAGACGATTGGCTTCTACTCGCCTCCTCCAAAGAACAGTGTGCGCAACAAGCATCCCAGGTCCTGCAACTCTGTCACAACCTGGGCTTTGTCTGCAACGAGGAGAAGTCGGACCTAACTCCCTCCAAACAATTCCAGTTCCTGGGCATGTCCTTCGACACCTCCAAGTGGAGGGTCACCCCGTCTCCCCAGCGCTTACTGCGCCTTCAGGGCCTCTTAGCCCAACTGCTCCCCAACTCCAAGCGCCAGCAAGGAAGCTGGCCTCCCTACTGGGCCTTATGGAGTCGCTGGCACCCCTAGTACCACTGGGTTGTCTTCTCAAGCGGCAATTCCAACGCGGCTTCAGGAAGCGTTGGTCACAGTCGCTTCAGCCATGGGACCTCCCGGTCCACCTGGGCCCTTGGTTCATATCAGCAGTGACCAAATGGCGCTCCCAGTCACGCCTGGCCCAGGGAGTCCCCATCACACTGCCCCCTCCTCAGGAGCACTTGTTCACGGACGCGTCCACCTCCGGGTGGGGAGCCCATGTCGGCACGCTGACAGCCGCAGGTCGGTGGTCGACCGACCTCATGCCCTGCCACATAAACATGTTGGAACTGGAGGCAGTTTGCCTGGCACTCGGGGAGTTTCTCCCCTTTCTGAAGGGAAAACATGTCCGCATCAACACGGACAACACCACAGTAGCTTGTTACATCAACAAGCAAGGGGGCGCCCGCTCCCACTCCTTGTCTCGGAGAGCGGAACAGCTCCTCATCTGGTGCGAGGAACACTCGATTCAGCTCTCAGCAATGCATGTCCCGGGGAAGATCAACATACTTGCGGACTCTCTCAGCAGATCCCACATGATTCTTCCCTCGGAATGGACACTGGTCCATGCAGTCCTGGAGCCAGTATGGGCAGCATGGTTCAAACCACACGTGGACCTCTTTGCCACCAGGTTCAATCACCGCCTCCCTTTGTACGTCTCTCCAGTTCCGGACCCAGCGGCCTGGGCTGTAGATGCCCTATCCATTCCATGGTCGAACCTCATCGGCTATGCCTTTCCCCCGTTCCCCATTATGGGGAAAGTGCTGAGGAAAGCCAGGGAGGACGCAGCGACATTAATCCTTGTCACACCCAAATGGCCAGCACAGGCATGGTACCCAGAACTTCTGCACCTGTTCCATGTGCCGCCGCTAAAACTCGCGGTATCGAGCCGCTCCATCCTCCAACCCAGGTCAGGCATTCCGCACGGCAATCCAGACGTTCTAAACCTTCACGCCTGGATGCTGTGCGGGACTCGATGTCTTCATTAGGCCTGTCCCTGGCCGTAATCGGCCTTGTGCAGCAAGCTCACAGGCCGGGCACACAGGGGGTGTACAATGCCCACTGGAATGGCTGGGTCTCTTGGTGCACCTCAAATGAGGTGTCACCCCATTCACCCTCTCGCTTGCAGTTGGCCAACTACCTCGGCTTTCTGTCCACAGAGAAAAAGCTTTCCGCATCCTCAGTGAAGGTCCACAGGGCGGCCATCTGCACCACCATCCGTCAGTTGGGTGGTCCGTCCTTTGAGCACGATCCTCTATTGCGGAATCTCGTCAGAGGGGCTTCTCTCCAGGAAGCCAGGAACCCCCGCCGAACCCCGGCGTGGGATCTCTTTCTCGTCCTCTCATCCCTTAGACTCCCCCTTACGAACCCATCAGGGAGTGTTCCCTGAAGTTCTCTCTTTCAAGACGGCCTTTCTCGTCTCTCTCGCATCGGGGAGGCGCTGCAGCGAAGTGCACGCCCTTAGTGGTCTCCCCGGAGATGTTGCTCTCGAACCTGATGGCTCGATGTCTCTCCGCCTACTCCCGGAATTCTTGGCCAAGAACCAGTCTCCAGGTTCTCCTTCGCCGGCCATCCACATCCATCCCCTCACGTCTATCCTCGCTCCGGACGACGAGGATCGCACTCTCTGCCCGGTTCGCGCACTGCGAGCGTACAGAAAGCGGACGAAATCTTCTCGCCAGCAGCGGCGCCACCTTTTTCTCTCTTACAACGAAAACTATAAAAAGGACATTAGACGCACGTCCATCTCTCGATGGCTGAGGGAAGTCATCAAGGCTGCGTATGCCAGGTCGAGCGCCGAGCTAGCTGTCTTCTCCCCAAGGCCCCATGAGATCAGAGCATGGGCTTCTTCGCTGGCAGTCATCCACAATGCCAGCATCCAAAACGTCCTAGACGCCGCGTACTGGCGTTCCCCGGGCACTTTCATCCAGTTCTACCTGCGCGACGTCTCCCGTCTGCGCGAAGATGGGTCCAGGGGTATTGCTTCCGCTGTGGTGGCCCAACACCCCATCTCAGCCACACGCCCTGACTCCTGCCATTCCTCCAGGCGTTAACCAGGTAAGCCCTCCATCCGGGTAGTGCTATTCTGCATTTGTGAGCCACGGTATAGTATGTGTAATTAAAAGGAAATTTTCCTTCTAAAATTACGTTTAATCTAACATACTTACCGTGGCTCACGCAGAGTCCCTCCCGACCTCCCCGCCTTCCTGGTTCCTTCTAGCCACAGTCAGGGTCAAGGTCAAGGTCTCCTCGAAAAGAGGAAGAGCACCTGCGCATGCGCAAGACGTAGACACTCTCAGAGTTACTGTCCCTTCGGACTTTATTGTTACGAGGCAGAATTGGCAAACCGCTGCCGCTTATTGCATTTGTGAGCCACGGTAAGTATGTTAGATTAAACGTAATTTTAGAAGGAAAATTTCCTTTTATTTTTGTATGTAGGTGACTTTGAACTGTTCGATGTCTGTGACAATGTTATTTTTGTATGTAGGTGACCTTGAATTGTTCGATGTCTGTGACAGTGTTTTATTTTTGTATGTAGGTGATCTTGAACTGTTCGATGTCTGTGACAGTGTTTTATTTTTGTATGTAGGTGACCTTGAACTGTTCGATGTCTGTAACAGTGTTTTATTTTTGTATGTAGGTGACCTTGAACTGTTCGATGTCTGTGACAGTGTTTTATTTTTGTATGTAGGTGACCTTGAACTGTTCGATGTCTGTGACAGTGTTTTATTTTTGTATGTAGGTGACCTTGAACTGTTCGATGTCTGTAACAGTGTTTTATTTTTGTATGTAGGTGACCTTGAACTGTTGGATGTCTGTGACTTTTATTTTTGTATGTAGGTGACCTTGAACTGTTCGATGTCTGTGACAGTGTTTTATTTTTGTATGTAGGTGACCTTGAACTGTTGGATGCCTATAACAGTGTGTTCTATTTTTGATTGTAGGTGGCCTTGCCACTGATCAACCCCCGAAAGCAAGCGAAGAAGAAAAACTACACTAATTCAGGAATACTCCTTATTTCATCATGCAAGGTATCTCTCACTACATTTCTATCACATTCTTTTGATTTTGTGTGCTACATTGAGAGAAACTCGTATAGCAGTGTTTGAGAGTGTGTGTGATGTGTATGTGTGTGTGTGCGTGCGTGCGTGTGTTGTGGGTGTGTGTGTGTGTGTGTGGTGTGTGTGTGTGTGTGTGTGTGTGTGTGTGTGTGTGTGTGTGTGTGTGTGTGAGAGAGAGAGACGCTGTTTGTGTGTGTGTGTATGTGTGTGTGTGTGTGTGACACTGTTTGTGTGTGTGTGTGTGTGTGTGCATTTATGGTGAGTGTCTTTGTGCGTCTGTGTACATGTATGTGTTTGTATGTATATGCATTTCAAAGCGTTGGCTTTACCCCTAAAGAAGTACTTGTTGATGTATTGTTTTGTGCTTTTTTTTTCTGTGCTCACGTCTTCCTCCCCCTCTTTGAACAAATACATTGATCTTTTCATGAGTGGAAGGCTGTGTGAAACACCTTTGGTTCATGCATACAGTCACACTATGGTTCATGCATACAGTCACACTACCATACTCTCTAACTGATAATAATGAGTACTGTATCCAACGAAATCTGTATGGAACAACAAGAACATCTCCATATCTCCATGAAACATGAGATCAGACTTTTACCTGCTCTGGTATATTCTATCGTCCTAATGCACTATCATTCTAATCCTAATGCACTATCATCCTAATGCACTATCATCCTAATGCACTATCATCCTAATGCACTATCATCCTAATCCTAATGCACTATCATCCTAATCCTAATGCACTATCATCCTAATGCTCTATCATCCTAATGCTCTATCATCTAATGCTCTATCATCCTAATGCACTATCATCCTAATGCTCTATCATCCTAATGCACTATCATCCTAATGCACTATCATCCTAATGCACATCATCCTAATGCACTATCATCCTAATGCACTATCATCCTAATGCACTATCCTAATCCTAATGCACTATCCTAATCCTAATGCACTATCATCCTAATGCACTATCATCCTAATGCACTATCATCCTAATGCACATCATCCTAATGCACTTTATCCTAATGCACTATCATCCTAATGCACTATCCTAATCCTAATGCACTATCCTAATCCTAATGCACTATCCTAATCCTAATGCACTATCCTAATCCTAATGCACTATCATCCTAATGCACTATCATCCTAATGCACTAGACATGGATCATCACAGCAGATTTGGAAAGATGAATCAAAGTCATGGAGTCATGGAAATTTCTTTTTTGTTTTAATGATTATTGCACTCAGGAGGGTATCTTTGTGCACACCTTTTTAAAAAAAAAAAAAATGTTGTCCCATTTTCTACGCTACCTTAATGGCCACAGAAGCTGGCACAATTTTTTAACAATGCGATGATGATGATGAAGTCGATGAGGATGATAATCGTGATGCTATGGAGTTCCATCTAGGATTGAGACTGCATGACAGGGCTGCACTCTACGCTTACTATCATAATATATCCCGGCATCAACCAGGCCCGAGAGATACAGACACCTGCAGTGCTGGTCAGACGATTTGAGCAACATCCTCAATGACGCATCCGTGAAATGGATGAGACTCGACTGTGTGGTCCCAGTCTTCCCAGTGAGCCCATAGCATGCCCAACTCTGGATAAGAGCTGGTTAGAGCCGAAAAAGTCCCACAATGATATACTTTTGAAGGGACTGATGGGGATTTGAACCCATAATCTTCCAGTCGGTAGCGCATTGCGTTAACCACTACATGACAGCGACAGATAGAAATGAAGTGTTATCGCAAGCTGCTAAACAAGGGACACACTGATCATATCATCAATAAACAAGTGCACCAAACCATCAAGCAGCATGCTTGACCATATGAAGATCTGCTGACTACAGTTAAGAAAACTACATTGGTATGGTCATGTATCAAGATCCAATGGCCTTGCTACATCAGTCATCCAGGAGATTGTAGCAGGAGTAAGTCAGAGAGGAAGACAGAACAAAAAATGATGGACTGACAACATTGCGGAATGGACAGAGAAACCATTTGCAGAGACCCAGGCTTTGGCGCACCACTGATGTGGTGAACAGTTCTTTAGTGCTTCACCTCAGCGACTCTTCGTGAATTTAAGGGAGAAGGGGAAGAAGAAGATATTCAGTTCAGTTCAGCAAGTTTGATAAACGTTATGTGAGGGTAATGTGTGGTGTATATTGGATCTCATATCCTGAAGCTAACTTGTAGTTTATATCTTATGCAGTTAATATGCACAATAAATTTGATAGTTTATGATGTGAAGAGGTGTAATAATGATAATAATGATGATAATAAAAATACTGATACTAACATTTTATAGTTTATGATGTGAAGAGGCATGATAATGATAATAATAATGATAATAAAAATATTGATACTAACATTTTATAGCTTATGATGTGAAGAGGCATGATAATGATAATATGATGATAATGATGAAAATACTGATACTGGTATTTTATAGTTTATGATGTGAAGAGGTATGGTAGTGATAATAATGATAATAAAAATACTGATACTAACATTTTATGGCTTATGATGTGAAGAGGTATCATAATGATAAGAACGATAATAACAAAAATACTGATACTAAGAAGAATTCAGCAGCAATACCAACAACTATGATTATTGTGATGGTGTTAATGATGATGATGTATATGATGATGATAGTGATGATGATAATTTTAAATGATTTAAAATATACTTACAATGATTTATGATGTTGACAGTTGATTAAGGAATACACGTTCTTGGAATACATCTTCGGTGGCATGCAGATTAACTTTACGGTAAGTTGAAAATGATTGCCAGCTTGCTGAAATTGTACAGTTCTTCCCTGGTTTATATTACTGTCATATCTTTAACCCTTTGACTTCCTGCACCCTATCCATCAGCATCTTGCTTTGTCAACCATGCTAGTAAAGCAAAAAATTAACCCTTTCACTCCCTCACCCTATCCACCACCCTACTGCAGGGAAGTAGTGGATAGGATGAGGGAGTCAAAGGGTTAAGTTTTTGTAGTTGGTGGGTATGGTGCGGGAGTCAAAGGGTGGATAGGGTGCGGGTGTCAAAGGGTGGATAGGGTGTGGGAGTCAAAGGGTGGATAGGGTGCGGGTGTCAAAGGGTGGATAGGGTGTGGGAGTCAAAGGGTGGATAGGGTGTGGGAGTCAAAGGGTGGATAGGGTGCGGGTGTCAAAGGGTGGATAGGGTGTGGGAGTCAAAGGGTGGATAGGGTGCGAGAGTCAAAGGGTGGATAGGGTGTGGGAGTCAAAGGGTGGATAGGGTGCGGGTGTCAAAGGGTGGATAGGGTGCGGGTGTCAAAGGGTGGATAGGGTGTGGGAGTCAAAGGGTGGATAGGGTGCGGGTGTCAAAGGGTGGATAGGGTGCGGGTGTCAAAGGGTGGATAGGGTGTGGGAGTCAAAGGGTGGATAGGGTGCGGGTGTCAAAGGGTGGATAGGGTGCGGGTGTCAAAGGGTGGATAGGGTGTGGGAGTCAAAGGGTGGATAGGGTGTGGGAGTCAAAGGGTGGATAGGGTGCGGGTGTCAAAGGGTGGATAGGGTGTGGGAGTCAAAGGGTGGATAGGGTGCGGGAGTCAAAGGGTGGATAGGGTGCGGGTGTCAAAGGGTGGATAGGGTGCGGGAGTCAAAGGGTGGATAGGGTGTGGGAGTCAAAGGGTGGATAGGGTGCGGGAGTCAAAGGGTGGATAGGGTGCGGGAGTCAAAGGGTGGATAGGGTGCGGGTGTCAAAGGGTGGATAGGGTGCGAGAGTCAAAGGGTGGATAGGGTGCGGGTGTCAAAGGGTGGATAGGGTGCGGGTGTCAAAGGGTGGATAGGGTGTGGGAGTCAAAGGGTGGATAGGGTGTGGGAGTCAAAGGGTGGATAGGGTGCGGGTGTCAAAGGGTGGATAGGGTGTGGGAGTCAAAGGGTGGATAGGGTGCGGGAGTCAAAGGGTGGATAGGGTGCGGGTGTCAAAGGGTGGATAGGGTGCGGGAGTCAAAGGGTGGATAGGGTGTGGGAGTCAAAGGGTGGATAGGGTGCGGGAGTCAAAGGGTGGATAGGGTGCGGGAGTCAAAGGGTGGATAGGGTGCGGGTGTCAAAGGGTGGATAGGGTGCGGGTGTCAAAGGGTGGATAGGGTGCGGGTGTCAAAGGGTGGATAGTCGGTGTCAGGTGGATAGGGGTGTCAAAGGGTGGATAGGGTGCGGGTGTCAAAGGGTGGATAGGGTGCGGGTGTCAAAGGGGATAGGTCGAGAGTCAAGGGGGATAGGGTGGGTGTCAAAGGGTGGATAGGGTGCGGGTGTCAAAGGGTGGATAGGGTGCGGGTGTCAAAGGGTGGATAGGGTGCGGGTGTCAAAGGGTGGATAGGGTGCGGGTGTCAAAGGGTGGATATGGGTGCAGGTGGATAGGTGCAGTCAAAGGGTGGATAGGGTGCGGGTGTCAAAGGGTGGATAGGGTGCGGGTGTCAAAGGGTGGATAGGGTGCGAGAGTCAAAGGGTGGATAGGGTGCGGGTGTCAAAGGGTGGATAGGGTGCGGGTGTCAAAGGGTGGATAGGGTGCGGATGTCAAAGGGTGGATAGGGTGCGGGTGTCAAAGGGTGGATAGGGTGCGAGAGTCAAAGGGTGGATAGGGTGCGGGATGTCAAAGGGTGGATAGGGTGCGGAGTCAAAGGGTGGATAGGGTGCGGAGTCAAAGGGTGGATAGGGTGCGGGAGTCAAAGGGTGGATAGGGTGCGAGAGTCAAAGGGTGGATAGGGTGTGGGAGTCAAAGGGTGGATAGGGTGCGAGAGTCAAAGGGTGGATAGGGTGGGAGTCAAAGGGTGGATAGGGTGCGAGAGTCAAAGGGTGGATAGGGTGCGGAGTCAAAGGGTGGATAGGGTGCGGAGGTCAAAGGGTGGATAGGGTGCGGGTCAAAGGGTGGATAGGGTGCGGAAGTCAAAGGGTGGATAGGGTGCGGAGTCAAAGGGTGGATAGGGTGCGGTGTCAAGGGTAAAGCTTCCAAAGAAATAGAAGAAGAGTAGAGTGCGGAAGTCAAAGGGTTAAAGCTTCCAAAAGAAATAGAGAGTGAGATAAGGAGAGTGCGGAGTCAAAGGGTTAAAGCTTCCCAAAAGAAATAGAAGAAAGAGTAGAGTGCGGAAGTCAAAGGGTTAAAGCTTCCCAAAAGAAATGAGAGAGAAAGAGTAGAGTGCGGAAGTCAAAGGGTTAAAGCTTCCCAAAAGAAATAGAAGAAAGAGTAGAGTGCGGAAGTCAAAGGGTTAAAGCTTCCCAAAAGAAATAGAAAAAGAGTAGAGTGCGGAAGTCAAAGGGTTAAAGCTTCCCAAAAGAAATAGAAGAAAAGAGTAGAGTGCGGAAGTCAAAAGGGTTAAAGCTTCCCAAAAGAAATAGAAGAAAGAGTAGAGTGCGGAAGTCAAAGGGTTAAAGCTTCCCAAAAGAAATAGAAGAAGAAAGAGTAGAGTGCGGAAGTCAAAGGGTTAAAGCTTCCCAAAAGAAATAGAAGAAAGAGTAGAGTGCAGGAAGTCAGAGAGGGTTAAAGCTTCCCAAAAGAAATAGAAGAAAGAGTAGAGTGCGGAAGTCAAAGGGTTAAAGCTTCCCAAAAGAAATAGAAGAAAGAGTAGAGGCGGAAGTGGAGTAGAGTGCGGAAGTCAGAGGGTTAAAGCTTCCCAAAAGAAATAGAGAGAAAGAGTAGAGTGCGAAGTCAGAGGGTTAAAGCTTCCCAAAAGAAATAGAGAGAGAAAGAGAGAGTGCAGAAGTCAAGAGGGTTAAAGCTTCCCAAAAGAAATAGAAGAGAAAGAGTAGAGTGCAGAAGTCAGAGGGTTAAAGCTTCCTAAAAGAAATAGAAGAAAGGCAGAGTGCGGAAGTCAAAGGGTTAAAGCTTCCCAAAAGAAATAGAAGAAAGAGTAGAGTGGTCGAGGTTAAGTCTAAAATAAGAAAGAAGATGTAGAGTGCAGAAGTAAAGGTAAGTCAAAGAATAGAGAAAGTAGAGTGCAGAAGTAAATAGAAGAAAGAGTAGAGTGCAGAGGTAATGAAGAAGTTAAATTCGCTGAAAAATAAGAAAGAGTAGAGTGAAGGTCAAAGTAACTCTGAAAATAGAAAAGGTATGTTTGCACTTTGCTCAAGAAGGATTCATTACACTGGGTGGGTTCCATACGTGCTCCTCCTGAATTTGCCAGTAATTGTCTTGCAGATTCTTTGAGGCTGCCGTGAAATCCTTTACATGGCGAAGTCTTCAAATGGAAAGGGGTGGTGGGACCTTTGAAACATTAACTGACAGCATCTTAGTTAGCAGTGAAAAGCTGTTGTAAATGTTGCTAGCTGAGATTGAAGTCGAGCTAACAGATCTTTGGGGCAGGGTAATAAAATAATATAAAATGGCTGTGGATGGACATGACATATTTAGCCAACGTTTGTTAAGCACACTGACTGGAAAACATGCATGCACACATGCACGCACGCACGCAAGCACGCACGCGCACACAGACACACACACACACTCTCTCTCTCTCTCTCTCTCACACACACACACACACACACACACACACACACACACACACACACACACACACACACACACACACACACACCACTCACACTCACATTCTCACATTCACAGACTCGCACACACACACTCATGAATACATTCAAAAAGAAAAGGAGAAAATGTGTTTGTGTCAATGTGTGTGTGTGTGTGTGCATGTGTATATGTAGTTTCATGGCCTAATCTTTTCACAAGTTAAAAGCTGTATGAAGCACTCCTAAGTTCATGCATACGGTCATATTGTCTTACTATGTAACTGACAATAATGAGTAGTATGTCCAGAGATTTTCAGTAATAATAACCCTTTCACTCCCACACCCTGTCCACAACACCTTAACCCTTTGACTCCTTCATCCTGTCCACCAGCTTCTGTGCAGGAAACTGGTGGATAGGGTTATGGAGTCAAAGGGTTGTGGTTTTGCTTTGCTAGCATGGGTGACACCGGAAATAGCGGGCAGAATCGGCCAAGCCAAAACAGCATTCAAGAAGATGAAAAGCATTCTTACCAACAAATGCCTATCAATTAACATCAGAAAGAGAGTCCTTGAATGTTATATAGAACCAATACTGTTGTACGGATGCGAGGTGTGGACAGTCAGCAAGCAAAGCCAGAGCAAGATTGAGGCAGCCGAGATGTGGTTTCTAGAGGAATGTTGAGAGTTCCATGGACAGCAAAGAAAACAAATGAGACAGTCTTGATGGAGGCAGACACAAGTAGATCACTCATAAGGAAGATTAGGAAAAGACAGGCAACATTTATAGGCCATTTTATGAGGAAGGGGGATTTGGAGCACCAGGTCACAACGGGAAAGCTGGAGGGAAAGAGAGCACCAGGGAGAGAATGCTGGACAGACTTGCAGAGTGGCTGGGGATGAGGAGGGTAGGGGAGATGCTAGGGGCAACGAGAGATAGAGATGGATGGAGGTCCATGGTCGCCAACGCCATGCGGCAGGGACACCTGATGATGATGATGAGCATGGGTGACAGTGCAGGATACTGGTGGACAGGGTGTGGGAGTCAAAAGGATAATAATGTTTTGCTATAAACTTTCTGCTAGCTGAACAAATACCTTTTTCCCATTTGCCTCATGGACTTGCCGTATTTCTGCAGGGTGTGATAAGTGTTATATTGTATGTGCAGTGAAATTACCACACAGCACACAGAAATCTTCATGTTGTCCAAAGATGAGATATAAAGTTTACACATTCTTTATAGTCTCCTGGGAAAAAAATGATGTTTTGATGGTAAGAAGTAGGCCTTAAACTAATGTAATGTTTCTTAAACACCACATTTGATTTTACAACACATGACAAATGTCAAAAGCACGGAGACTGGTTAACTCATTTTACACCAGCTGTGCAGTGCACTGTGTCTCAGCCAAGATTTTCTACAACATTTCATTAGAATTCATGCATGGAACTTTGTGAAACCTGTAAACAATTACTGTGACGTAGATGCAACATTCACGGCTGCATTTTCCCAGCCATTCTGACACCCTTTAGTTGCGAGTCGGCGTCGCCTTCGAGTGCTATTTCTAGCCAGGCAGGGTTGACCAAAGTCTTATCTCTGTAGCGCGCCTTTGTACTCAAGCTCTAGTGATAAAGAAGGAAGCTGAGTACGCTATACACGGCAGCGGGACAGGTGAAAAGGGTGTGGGGAGTGGAAGGGAAGGGGAAAGATGCGCGCTATTAATAGCTGGCAGGGCAGAGCCAACTATAGTATCTCGGATTTGTGCGTTGTGCTTAATCAGTAGGTGGGAATTGATTTCATGGTGGCCATTTGTAACCCCAGGACAGCTCCAGATGAGGTTGGGTGGGCTGGGGATTAACCCGTTCAGTGCTTCCGACCGAATATTTGGTTTGAAGAAACGTATGCCTTCAGTGCCACCGACCGAATATTCGGTCGACAACTTTTCCAATTTTTAGCCAGAAAACCCAACACTTTCAGTGACGTATGAGATATCAATGGAAACTTCAGTATTCCCTCTACACATCGATGCTAATTATGTATGTGTGACGTTTTACGGTCTTTTCTGCCCGTGCGGTTGAAAATGTGACCCCCTACAGCTGATTACTATTCAGCGAGTGTAAACAATGGCGGACGGACTCGTTTCGACACCGAGCGTCGATCGGACCCGAAAAACAACTTCTGCAGCAAAACAAGTTGCAGAAATCATTACTTGTGGAGCTGATTCTGATTTGCAGTCTGTCGATAAGAGTGAAAGTGACGGTAATTTAGCGCATGCAGGCAATATTTCGATGTTGATGTCCGAAGTCAGACTTGACCCAGATACGAGTCAAAGTGACATTACTAGCGCTGGCGATTGTAAAAACGAAAGTACTGCCTCTCCTGGTGTGTTGTAAAGTATACTGAACAAGAAAATTTGTAGTGTTGTGGGGTTTTCTGGGCTGGATGAAGAGATATGAATTTTTTTAAATTTTAAGTCAAGATGTTTAAAACTCTTTGGCACAGGCGATTCACCTTTTTATTTACACTTTGGCAGCGAAGGGGTTAAGTCCAAAAAAGCAATGTGTATGTGGAGTGAAGGGAATGTGCTATTCCATGTGTAAGTAAGTAAACTGTGTGCAAGTGTGTTATGGGAGTTACTGTAACTCTAAGCAGGAAAAAGTTTGGAGTGAGATTGTGTTGTTGTTGTGGTTGTTTTTGTACGCATGTGTGCTTTTCTTTGTTTGTTTTTTGACAAGAAAATACTGTAACCAGAAAAACACGAAAATAGAATTAGAACGCGTATTTAATACAACAAGACAAGACAGGCGCAAATTTTCAGCCAACTGGCCTTTGTCAAGCGTGAATGTAAGATCACTAACAAACACCAAAAGAAAAATTAGGAGAAAAAGACTGAAACTTCCCTGCTGCTTCGTCCAGTGGCTTGCGTTCTGATTCTGTTTTCTTATTTTTCTGGTTCCTGTTTGCCTGAATGCAGGCAGTCGCACTTGTTTAAGAAAATATTGTGTTTGTTTGTTAGGTGGGAATTGATTTCACGGCGTCCAATGGCAACCCCAGAACACCAAATTCCCTTCACTACATTCACCCTTACCAGCCCAATGAGTACCAGCAGGCGATCAGAGCCGTGGGCAATGTCTGCCAGGATTATGACTCGTGAGTTGGTAACGAAACACTTTAACTTTTTCAATCCCTCTCGATGTCTTCAGGAAGCTAGTGGATAGTGTGTGGGAGTGGAAGGGTTAATGGGGGAAAGACTTGTAGGTTGAGGGATTTCGTTTCTTAGTGTGGGTTTTGATGCTGTATTTATTTGTGAGTTTTTCACATGCACACACATTTTAGGATGAGAGAAAAACAGAAAATATGTGTGTGTGTGTGTGTGTGTGTGTGTGTGTGTGTGTGTGTGTGTGTGTGTGTGTGTGTGTGTTGTGTGTGTGTGTGTGTGTGTGTGTGTGTGTGTGTGTGTGTGTGTGTGAGTGAGAGAGAGACAGAGAGAGGGCTGGGGCTGGATAGGACTGTTGCTTAAGTCCAAAAAAGAATGTGTGTGGGGAACAAAGGAAATGTGTTATTCCTTATGCCTACAGGTAAACTGTGTGCAAGAATGCGTTACGGAAGTTAATATGGCTATAAACTGTAAACTGGGGTGGGATGTTGTTTTGGTTGTTTGTGTGCTTTTGTTTGTTTGATTGCTTTTTTACATGTGCCAGAAAATCGGTGATCTTTGTTTTCAGGGACAAGATGTTTCCTGCCTTAGGGTTTGGTGCCAAGATTCCCCCCAGGACAGAAGTTTTCCATGAGTTTGCCATCAACTTCAACATGCAGAACCCCTTCTGTGCTGGTGAGCTGAATTTTTGATTTACTGAAGTTCTGTACACATAACTGACATAGAAGCTGGATTTCTGTGGAGCAAACTTATAACTGATATAAGTCAAGGCATCATGAATTTCTACAGAGTAAAGAAAGGACTGACATAGGTTAAGGTATGCTGAATTTTTAAGGAGTAAAGTTATTGCTGAAATAACAGCCATCCTGAATTTCTGTGGTTAGACGTTGTGCAGAAGAAGGCATGTTTGAATTTCTGTGGAGTAAATGTATAACTGAAATAACAGCCCTCTTGAATTTCTGTTGAATAAAGGTGTAATGGAACTGACAGCCTTTCTTAAGTGAAATAACCGCCTTTCTGAATTTCTATGGAATAAACTGTCAACTATAATAACATGTATGGAATACAGTTAGAAGTGACATAGACCAAGGCATGCTGAATATTTGTGGAATAAAGTTATACAGAAAACAGGTTAAACAAACCTGAATTTCTGAGAAATAAAGTTAGGTTCCATGTAATCCAAGACACGCTGAATTTCTGCAGAATAAAGTTGCAGCTGATGTAAATGTTCCCACTTGTTAAGTGTTTGTTTAACTCAATGGAGTCGCAGTCAAATAGTGCTTGTCGACCCCTGAAATCGCATGTTTTCAGCCATTTAAAAAAAAAAAATTACAAAATAACCAGACAAGATAGAAACAAACAGTAAAGTGCAAAAGAAAGGCAGAAGCTTGCTACATTAGATTCTACTCACAATTTGTGTGCTGATTTCCCACTTGAATGTAGAAATTACTCCAATTAGGGTATCCAAACAGCATTCCGAACAAAAGTTTTGAACCACATGATCGACCACATAGTGATGTCACTTAAGCCAATGCTAGGGACAAACTCCTATCTGAATCCAACAAATCATCCCTATCTTCGACAGATAATTCACCAACAAGATCTAATTCATCATCAGATCCTTCAGCTTGGATGATATCGATCGCCTCTTGCACAGAAAACATACACCGGTTTCGAAGTCGCCTTGCCTCTATTTTGAAAATAGGTGAATACAGATTCGCTTAATGACTCTAGAAACTTCGTGAAAACAAACACTGTATGATGATTAGATACGGTCTAAGGGAAGCAATCGATGCATAGATGATTATACTTTGACTTTCAGGAGTTTCTCCCTCGAATACTGCTCATGTTATAAATAAAAAAAAGTCATTTTCTGACGGCACCAGCCTGCCGTCACGGCTAAGATCGCGGTACAGATGGGCGGCAGCAGACTGCCGTCAAGACGCCAAAGTGTTAATGGTATGAACAGTTACAGTAGTTGTCTGAACCCGACACATGAAGTTGTTAAACTATGAGTTAAGCTCACGTGACAACCACATTTTGGTACTGTTCATGATTCTGTGAACATGGCTGCATTTTCCCAGCCATTCTGACACCCTTTAGTTGCGAGCCGGCATCGGCCGGCTGCGAATGCTATTTTTAGCCAGGCAGGGTCAACCAAAGTCTTATCTCTGTAGCACGCCTTTGTGCTCAAGCCCTAGTGATAAAGAAGGAAGGTGAGTGCGCTATACACGGCAGCGGGACGGGTGAAAAGGGTGTGGGGAGTGGAAGGGAGGGGGAAAGATGCGCGCTATTAATAGCCGGCAGGGCAGAGCCACCAACTAAAGTCTCATGGATTTGTGCGCCGTGTGAAGATATAATGAATTCTTGTATTGTAACTGCATAGATGGTCTTAACTCTTAGAGCCCGAACGTACCGATATCGGTACCCTGCTCGCACAACGTTTCAGCCCGAACGTACCGAGTTCGGTACTTTTGCTTTCTGCATTTTTCATTCGCTGGAGCTGGACTGTGTACGAAACTAAGCACTACAGACCTCTAGTTCATTCATTTATGAGTGCATCTGCACCATTCCCACGAGCAACAAGGCTTCATTGTCTGTGCTGTATGCAAATGTGTAAGGGTAGTAGCTCCGTGTCAGCCTGCTGCGTGTTATCAAAATGGCGGCGCCTTCGAAGTCAACAAAGCGAAGCAGACAAACTCGTGGCTACACGGCACCAGAAGTGCTTGAACGAATCGAACAGCTTCAGACTGAAGGCTCAGACGTTGAAGAAGAAGATGACTCGATGTGTAGTGAGTTTGTTGTGATAGACTCGAATGTCGGCCCTCAACTCAGTGACACTTCCAGTGACCAAGACTCGGTCTTTCGACTCAGTACCGAGTATGACACAGAGTCGGACGAAGCGATGCCTGCTGACGACGACAGTGCTGAGGAGATGGAAGTGGGTGGTGAAGAGAACACTGAAGCGTTTCTGGACATTTTTCTAAAACCATGGAACGAGAACTTCACATTCTTCCCTGTGATCAGCAATTTCACTGAGGGCGAAGAGAATGGTCTGCATGTCGAGCATGTGCAGAACCACGCCCCCCACCCCCACCCCCCTTGTTGGATTCAGGACTGATGTTGGATTCAGGAACAGGAGTAAATCTGTGTTACAAAACATGTGCAGAGAATACTGCATGGACCAGAATATATAATGACTGTCTGATAACTTGATTTAAGCTCAAACTACCCCCCAAAACGTTTGTTTTCTTATTTTCAATTCAGAATGAATCACTGAAACATGATTTCAAGCTTGCTTATTTGCTCTTGTACACTTTTATTGTGTACATGATTGCAAACTTTCTAGTCTCAATATTTCTTGTGATTATGTATGATTTTTTTTCTTTACCTAATGCAAATGACCATTGTAATTTGTTGTCAGTGTGTGTGTGTTTGTAAAGTATAACATATACTACACATTGCCTCTTGACAAAGAAAGAGTTACTGCTAGGTTCTTATACTTGGTACACATAATGCCCAGTTATATATCAACTGTGTAGAAGTGTTTTTGATTTCAAAAAGCTAACTTTTTTTTATTATTATTATTCTTTGGATATATTGGTACCCCCTGCGCAAACTTTTGAAACAAAATAATTTGCTTCAAAATTTTAAAAAAATAGTAGAAGGCATATGAACACTTTCATACTTGCTCAAAAGTTTATAACTATGTTAGTATCACCAGAAACTTTCAAGTCTATCTGTCTTTCCTATGATTTTTTTTTTTATGATGTAGTCTGAATTGCTGTTGTTGTCTTTGGGCATGTGTGTACATTACAACATTGACCTAATAATCATTGCTTGTTTTCATTGAAAGACTTACAGCTGGTTTCTGAACTTGGTACACATTATGCCCAATCATATTGCAACTGTCTAGAAGTGTTTTGATATCATAGAGCTAAAATTGTGGGTTTTTAATTCTTTGCATATATTGGTACCCCCCCCAGCACAAACTTTTGACAAAATAATTTACAGTAAAATTTCTAAAATCTGTATCAAACATGTCAACTGTTTCATTCTTGCACAAAATTCAGTTTGTAACCATGTAAGTATCACTAGAAACTTTCAAGTCTGTCTGTCTTTCCTATGATTTTTTATGATTTTTTTTGTTCATGAAGTGTGAATGGCCATAGCTGTGTCTGTGCGTGTGTGTATATAACATTGACATAAGGAACATTGCTTGTTTACATAGAAAGACTTGCAGCTGGATTCTGAAACTTTGTTCACATAATACTGAATCATATTACAACTGTCTTGAAGTGTTTTTGATATCAAAAAGCTAAATGTAGGTGTTTTTTATTCTTTGCATGTATTGGTACCCCCCTGCGCAAACTTTAAAAACAAAATAATTTACTTCAAAATTTAAAAAAAATAGTACCAAACAAGTGAACAATTTCATTCTTGCTCAGAAGTCAGTTTATAACCATGTTAGTATCATCAGGAACTTTCAAGTCTGTCTGTTTTTCCTATGATTTTTTATGATTTTTTTTGTTTATGTGTCTGAATTGCCATTGTCGTCCGTGAGTGTGTGTGTACATTATAATATTGATATAATGAACATTACTTGTTTACATAGAAAGACTTACAGCTGGTTTCTGAAACTTGGTGCCCATAATATCCAATCATATTACAACTGTCTAGATGTGTTTTTGATTTCAATAATCTTAAATTGTGGGTTTTATATTCTTTTCATATATGGTATTCCCCACCCCCCTGCCGCGCAATTAAAAAAAAATCAATAAATAAAAAAAAATGGCAGGAGACAACTCAACACCTTCATACTTGCACAAACATTGGTTTGTAATTATGTTAGTATCTCCAGAAACTTTCAACTTTATATATCTTTCCTATGATTTTTTATGATTTTTTTTGTTTATGTAATGTGAATGGCTATTATTGTCTCTGTGCGTGTGTGCACATTATAATATTGACATAATAAACATTGCTTGATCACAAAGAAAGAGTTGGTGTTTGTTTCTGATACTTAGTACACATAATACCTGATCATATTGCAACTGCCTAAAAGTGTTTTTGATATCAGAAAGCTGAATTTGTGAGTTTTTTTATTCTTTGCATATTGGTACCCCTCCCGTGGAAACTTTTAAAACAAAATAATTCATCTCAAAATTAAAAAAAATAGTACCAAACAAGTCAACTCTTTCATACTTACACAAAAGCTGGTTTGTAACCATGTTAGTATCATCAGAAACTTTCAAATCTGTCTATCTTTCCTCTGATGTTTTATGAATTTTTTTGTATATTTAGTATGAATGGCCATTGTTGTCTGTGTGTGTGTGTACAATTTAAAATTTGCATACTTCAAATTGTTTGTTGACAAAGAAAGACTTGCAGCTAATACATGATACTTGGTAAACATAATGCCCAGTCATATTGCAACTGTCTAGAAGTGTTTTTGATATCAAAAGTCTAAATTTGTGGGTTTTTTATTCTTAGCATGTATTGGTACCCTCCCGTGCAATTTTTTGAAAAAGTGTCATTTTTTTCAAAATTCAATTAAAATAAAAATCAACAAAAGATCACCTTTATACTTGCACAAAAGTTAGTTTGTTCTTATGTTAGCAATACCAGAAAGTTTCAAGTCTTTAACTCCAAAACCTTTTTTTTTACAATTTTATTAGTAACCCTTCCAAACAGCCAGGGCAGAAAGGTTGTTGACTGACACAATCGCCCAGGGCAGAATGAGTTAGGCATCAGAGAGGGAAAATAGGTTTGTCTACCTTGTCTGTGAATGGCTTTATCCAGCCTGGTGATTGAGCGATGATAATTGACCCAGCTGGTCACAGATGGTGGTGGTAGATGGCCCTCAGATAAATTATGGAGGTGAACTGCAAAACAATCCAGGCTTCACTGGATAAATAAGTATGCCTGGACCAACTGGTGATGGTTTCTGTCAGGATGAGGCAGGCTAGCTCTTGACAAATCCACTCCCAGAATGTCCTATGATGAAGCCATCAGGCAGGTAAGGGCCTCCTAAACCCCTAGCCACCTGCCTTCATAGGGTGAGTCTTCCAGCTGTGAGCTGAGGATGGGGTAACCCCTACACAGAAAACCTAGAGGGCTGAAGTTAGAGGTACCAGGCCTGCAGGTGTCTTCTGACAAACCACGGTTCCATGCAACATAGCACAAATGTCTACACGGGCATCTACATCAGATGAGAATGATCCTCGCCCAGTGAGATCCCTTCAGGGTGGAGCAGCGCTCGGTCCTCTGCCTCAACAAGATCAAGTGGATCAACAGAAGACATGGCCAGCTACAACTCCTCTGACCACCAAACTTCATGGCAGCTTGCAGGAGCTGGAAAAAATGGCCACAGCCATTGCCAGATGTCGCCTGACCATGCAGATGCTGAACAAAAGAGGAAGGAAGTGTGCCTTGCATTGCCAGCCCTGCTTTCCATCATAGAGTTAAGAACTACCGTTTCTAGTTACTCTGTTTGAAAATACAGCCGCTGGCTGTTTGAATTGTTTAACATACTTCAGGCTCTATTACCTAAAAAAAAAAAAAGACTTTCCAGGGCACAAGATTTGATATCTTTGAGGTCAGTCCCAGCCGGCAACATTGAAAACTGGCCTGTTTGCAGTCCATTTTAATGTTTCCGTTATTCTGGTGGTGTCAGCATTGTGTTCCATAGGTAATTCTCTTCCTCCCCCCTCTTCCCCATTTCAAGACCTTGCCATGCCGAGGTGTAGGGTTTTGTGCAGGCTTAGGGAGTCTGCTGGATAATTGCTGGTAGATTTTGGAATTGAGTGCAACGAGTCCCTCTTGAACTAACTCCAAATGAACTTCAAACTCTA
The DNA here is from genome assembly GCA_030674185.1 of Monoplex corrugatus. Lineage (NCBI taxonomy): Eukaryota > Metazoa > Mollusca > Gastropoda > Littorinimorpha > Ranellidae > Monoplex > Monoplex corrugatus. The sequence goes on from JAPXFY010000020.1 coordinate 64,174,561, forward strand.
GAATCAGATGAGCTGTTAGGGTGCCATCATGTGAGAAACTGAAACTGCTTGCTTCTTGTCGATGTTGCAGGTATTGATGGGGTTTTAGCAGCCTATGCTGTTTGCTGCTTGTCAATATTACAGGTATTGATGGGGTTTTAGCAACCTACGCTAACAGTTTGCCTCTTGTCAGTATTACAGGTATCGATGGGGTTTTAGCAACCTACGCTAACAGTTTGCCTCTTGTCAATATTACAGGTATTGATGGGGTTTTAGCAACCTATGCTAACAGTTTGCCTCTTGTCAATATTACAGGTATTGATGGGGTTTTAGCAACCTACGCTAACAGTTTGCCTCTTGTCAATATTACAGGTATTGATGGGGTTTTAGCAACCTACGCTAACAGTTTGCCTCTTGTCAATATTACAGGTATTGATGGGGTTTTAGCAACCTATGCTAACTGTATCAACCACTGAAACTGCTTGCTTCTTGTCAATATTACAGGTATTGATGGGGTTTTAGCAACCTACACTAACAGTTTGCCTCTTGTCAATATTACAGGTATTGATGGGGTTTTAGCAACCTACGCTAACAGTTTGCCTCTTGTCAATGTTACAGGTATCGATGGGGTTTTAGCAGCCTATGCTAACTGTATCAGCCATATTCAGCTGTACGGACCCACAAACGCTGCCCCCATCATCAGACATGTGGCCAAGTTTGCCAAAGCCGCTCAAAGAGAAGAGTTTAATAAAGGGGCTTATGTAAGAACACAGGTTTTAACATTGAAATGATCTATGTATATATTTATAGATTTTTAGAAACTTTTTTTGTGTTTTGTTAACATTTTATGACAAAACAGACAAATGAAAACTGACAAGCAAGTGTACCAATGGACATGATAGACAAGTGGTTAGAATGTCATACTTGCATTCAGAGGGCTCGAGTTCAAACTGGTGTAGATACCATCTGGGGATAAAAGGTGGTGATTTTTCTGATCTTCTTGGTGAATATGTTACTGTGTGCTGACCTGCTAGAGCCTGAACTGTCTTCATCTAGATATACACACAGAACATCAAATATGCATGTTAAAGATTCTGTAAGCCTTTTCAGTGTGTGTTGGCTTATGAAAACACACTAAATCCCCAGCATGCACACCCACTGAAGATGGAGTATGCAGACTGTGCAGTATTGTAACTCCTGCACAGAGTGGGGTCAGACAGTTTATACTCATGTATCTTAGCATTGTTTGAAAAATAAAATACACAAAAACAAAAAATGATACCTTAGGAAGCATAGTTTGGGAAAAAAAATACACAAAAATCAAAATGATGTCTTAGAAAGCACTGTTTGGGGGGAAAAAAATACACAAAAATCAAAATAATGTCTTAGAAAGCATTGTTTGGGGGGAAAAAAATACACAAAAATCAAAATGATGTCTTAGAAAGCATTGTTTGGGGGAAAAAATAACAAAAATCAAAATGATGTCTTAGAAAGCATTGTTTGGGGGATAAAAAAAAAAAAAAAATACACAAAAATCAAAATGATGTCTTAGAAAGCACTGTTTGGGGGGGAAAAAATACACAAAAATCAAATATCTTAAAAGCGTTTGGAAAAAAAAACCCCACAAAAATCAAAATGATATCTTAGAAAGCATTGTTTGGAAAAAAAAATGCACAGAAATATAAAATGATGTCTTAGAAAACATTGTTTGGAATGGAATACACAAAAATAAAAAATGATATCTTAGCATTGTTTGGAAGAAAATACACGAAAATCAAAAAATGATAGCATTGTTTGGGAAAGAATACACAAAAATCAAAAATGATAGAAAGCATTGTTTGGAATAAAATACATGATATCTCAGAAAGCATTGTTTGGGGAAAAAATACACAAAAATCAAAAATGATAGAAAGCATTGTTTGGAATAAAATACATGATATCTCAGAAAGCATTGTTTGGGGAAAAAATACACAAAAATCAAAAATGATAGAAAGTATTGTTTGGAATAAAATACACAATGATCAGAAATGCTATCTTAAAAAGCATTGTTTGGAAGAAAATACACAAAGACAAAAAACAAACCAAAAAAAGGATACACAGATTATATATATGCTTGTCGGTACTTCACACATTCATGCCCTCTTTGACACAATCATTGGTATGTAGCAGATGTGTGTTCAGCATACATATGAGTTTCAGTGAAGGTAAAGATTTACAAATTAATTGAATACATAAAATGATTTGAACAGTGTTGTGACTACCTGGCAAAATGAAAAACTGACTGACTAACTAAAAAGCCAGTTCACTCAGTGACTAATAAAACAAACAAGAACATAGATGATTAACTCTTTCTCTACTATGGTACGCTATAGCGTACCTAATGCGCACAACGGTTGTTTTTTTTACTAAGGTACGCTATAGCGTACCTAATGCGCACAACAGTTTGTTTTTTTTACTAAGGTACGCTATAGCGTACCTAATGCGCACAACAGTTTGTTTTTTTTACTAAGGTACGCTATAGCGTACCTCAAGTTCAAAAAGTCACCGAGCATGGGTTCAAGGTCTTATGCAAAACTAAACCATACAGCTCTGTTCTACAGTCATCTAAAAGTGCATCAGTACTTTTAGAAGGGCTGTAGACGCCTGTGGCTGGGTACAATTTGACTCGGATCAATACAAGTCAGCTCTGTCTTCTCGCTCACTCGCTTGACAAGATGGCGTCTACCTCAACTTCGACAACTTCTCGTGACTCAAACAGACAGCGAAATCGTACTCCACAGTGAATATCCACTGTGTAAACACATTTACCCATCATATTTCTATCATTTAGATGTGCCTGTGACTATAAAACACCATAATTGTAAAATTTAACACCATAATTGTAAAATTTTTATTATATGAGAATTACGCACCCCCTTTCTGTATGGTGCATGAAATATGCGGGTTTTTTTTCAAAATATGATAAAACAATAACTAAAAACGAAAATGTTTAGCAACTTTGCCACATGAAAGTTTGTTCTATTCTACACATTACCACAAATTTTCAAAATTGTATGTGCTTGCATTCATTTTTTAGAAATTTTCTTGTAAGGTAGCCAAACGGCCATATAGAGAGTATAATGGAGGAAATTGGGCAGTATAGAATGAGTTAAACAGTGTTTAGCTCCCCCTCTCTCTCTTTCTCTCTCCCTCTCTCTCTCTGTTTTTCTGTTTGACTTAGATCACATCATGACACCAGTCGCCATGGTGCAGTGGTTAACGCAACGGACTACTGACTGGAAGGTTGTGGGTTTGAATCCTCATCAGTATCTTCAAAAATCATTGTGGGATTTTTCAGCTCTAACGGGCTCCAACCCAGAGTTGGGCATGCTATGGGCTCATTGGGAATACTGGAACCACACAGTCGAGTCTCATCCACTTCGCGGATGTGTCGTTAAGGGTGTTGCTCAAATCTTCTGACCAACACTGCAGGTGTCTGTATCTCTCGGGCCTGGTTGACGCATATTATTGTAGTAAGCATAGAGAATGGCCTTGTCACACAGTCTCGATCATAGATGGAACACCATAGCACATGAGTATCATCCTCATCGACATCATCATCACATAATAAAAACTGTTTAAGCTTCTGTGGCGTAAAAAAAAAAAAAAAGATGAACGCAAAGTTAACCTCCCTGAGTGCAATGATCCTAAAAAAAAAAGAAAAGCAAAAAAAAAGAAAAAATCACATCATGACTGCCACTGTAAGGAGTCTGAGGACCGTTGGCGGGTGACAGACATTCAGATGGAGAATAATTAGTTACTTGGGATTTAACATTCACACCCAGAACACCAATGTTGCAGACAGCGTGCTATGCAGGCACCAGAATATTATGGGTCGGTACAACTGAACTGAGAGGGAACCAAACCTGATTTTCATGAACTTTAGCTTTTTGACACAGAGATGCCTACTTTGTTGTATTTATCCTTGTATATATCAGAATTTTTAGGACATAAACATTATGAAAAATTTGAGCATGTTCATCTTTTTGCATGCAGAAAAATTCTGAATTTGCCACTATGATGAAGTGTAAAGAGAGCGGGATACTTGTGGTTAGGGCAAGGGAGTGAAAGGATTAAATACTCGGTGTAATTGGCATTTTGTGTTTGTCTTCAGGCATATTTTGTTCTGCTGATGCTGACGGACGGCGCACTGACTGATATGGGCAACACCAAGGCCGCCATTGTAGAGGCCTCTCAGTTGCCTATGTCCCTTATAATTGTGGGGGTGGGCAATGCGAATTTTGATGCCATGAATGAGCTGGATGGAGACAATGGTGTTTTGCATGGACCGGATGGGCAAGTAGCGCGACGCGATATCGTGCAGTTTGTGCCCTTCGTGGAATTCAAAGGGGTAGGTTTTTAAATTTTTTTTTTAACTACACTATGTTTACAAAATGTAGCACGCACGTCTGTGTGAAATGTCACAAAAGATGTATCACATGTCACACATGTCACCTGCGTGTGGCAAACTTCGAAACAGTCACTGCGATTGTTGCAACATGAATGCACACTGCACTTCTCACAAATCATTGTGGTTTTAGACACTTTGTAAGGACTGTCAGCACATTTGCAAGCTGAACACTCTACTGTCCTGTTAAGTCCATTAGGTCAAAGTCATCTGGTAGAATTCATTATCACACAACTGGTCACTTTCCGATCCTTCTCCCTCCATCTTGACCATGTGTATAGAGTAATCTCAACTCCCGGTAAATGTATACCAGATTCTCAGTGTCACTGACTCTCACACACTTTGGATACTATTAAGCATTTCTTATCAAAACACCCTGCCTCTTATCAAAACACCCTGCCTCTTATCAGAACACCTGTCTTATCCTGTTACCCAGCAGGCAGATGGGGGCCACCCCAATTAACTAGGTGTCAGGGTCAGTTAGTTCACAGAGCTCTACAACCGTTGCAGAAGTTGGCTGGAAGAAAGGAAGTGTTATTACTTAACTGCTTCAGCGGTTGGCAGGAATGATAGCACCAGTTTCATCAACTGGTGCAGCGGTTTGCCAGAATGAAAGGGTTAATGATAATAATGATCATCATCATTGTCGTCATCTTCATCAGCATTACTATCATCAGTATTATCGCCTTGATATCATACTTGTCGTTATTTCGATGATTTTGCAAAAGGTTATGGTTTTGTGCTTAGGCTCATGGTGTAAACCATGATGGTTTTGTGTTTGTGTCCATGATACGGCATGTGTCCTCCACTTTTCTCCTCAGTTTGGAAAATGGAACTGAATATCTAGTCCTTTGGAAGGGGATGAAAAACGAGTCAGACCCATGTGCCTTCTGGCGCGCACGCTGAAGATCCCACAGCAGTTGAAAATCATTAAGAGCAGGGCATTGCCTGGAGAGATACGTTGATTTCCCAGGTCCCTCCCATTGAAGACCAATTAGCCTTCTTGCATTTCTGAAGTCTTGGTAAAAAAGAAAGTGAATATGATTATGAATTTGAAGCGAGAGAGAGGGAATGGGCGCTGCCCTTGTGGCCATGAGAAAAGTTGAAGTCTCTGCCACCTCACTCCCCTATGACCCCAGGGTTATGGTACTATTTAGGTAGGGCCTCTGGACCTGGCCAGCTCGTGGGTTTATGTGCAGGCTTAAGGCTTGCGCCATGATCATTCTGGATCTTTCCATCACATGGTACTTTTGACGTCAGTGCATATGGAATTCATTCCGAGCGCGGAGACGTCATCTTGAGAAATTGAAACTGAAACTGATATGGCCTGTGTGTATTGATACATATGGAATTTGTTCAGAGTGAAGAATTGCTGTTTTTGGGAAAGTGAAGCTGAAATTTGTGCTTCGTTAAGATCTCTTGTCTAATTATGAACTCCTCAGCGTACATGCTTATGTTAACAACTGATGTACACACACATGCTTATGTTAACAACTGACGTACACACACATGCCTATGTTAACAACTGACGTACACACACATGCTTATGTTAACAACTGACGTACACACACATGCTTATGTTAACAACTGACGTACACACATACTTATGTTAACAACTGACGCACACACACATGCCTATGTTAACAACTGACGCACACACACATGCCTATGTTAACAACTGACGCACACACACATGCCTATGTTAACAACTGACGCACACACACATGCCTATTTTAACAACTGACGCACACACACATGCCTATGTTAACAACTGACGCACACACACATGCCTATGTTAACAACTGACGCACACACACATGCATGCCTATGTTAACAACTGACGCACACACACACTGCCTATGTTAACAACTGACGCACACACACATGCCTATGTTAACAACGAGCACACACACATGCCTATGTTAAACGGACACACACACATGCTTATGTTAACTGACGCACACACACATGCTTATGTTAACAACGCACGCACACACACACATGCTTATGTTAACAACGGACGCACACACACATGCTTATGTTAACAACGGACGCACACACACGTGCCTATGTTAACAACTGACGCACACACGTGCCTATGTTAACAACTGAAGCACACACACACGTGCCTATGTTAACAACTGAAGCACACACACATGCCTATGTTAACAACTGAAGCACACACACATGCCTATGTTAAAACTGACGCACACACACGTGCCTATGTTAACAACTGACGCACACACACGTGCCTATGTTAACAACTGACGCGCACACACGTGCCTATGTTAACAACTGACGCGCACACACGTGCCTATGTTAACAACTGACGCGCGCACACATGCCTATGTTAACAACTGACGCGCGCACACACATGCCTATGTTAACAACTGACGCACACACACATGCCTATGTTAACAACTGACACGCACACACATGTCTATGTTAACAACGGACGCACACACACATGCCTATGTTAACAACTGACGCACACACACATGCCTATGTTAACAACGGACGCACACACACATGCTTATGTTAACAACTGACGCAAACACACATGCCTATGTTAACAACTGACGTACACACACATACTTATGTTAACAACTGATGTACACACACATACCTATGTTAACAATGGACGTACACACACATACCTATGTTAACAACTGACGTACACACACATACCTATGTTAACAACTGACGTACACACACATACCTATGTTAACAACTGACGTACACACACATACCTATGTTAACAACTGACGTACACACATACCTATGTTAACAACTGACGTACACACATACCTATGTTAACAACTGACGTACACACACATACCTATGTTAACAACTGACGTACACACACATACCTATGTTAACAACTGACGCGCACACACATACTTATGTTAACAACTGACGCGCACACACACATACTTATGTTAACAACTGATGTACACACACATACCTATGTTAACAACTGACGTACATACACATACTTATGTTAACAACTGACGCACATACACATACTTGTTAACAACTGACGCACACAATTTATGTTAACAACTGACGTACACACACATACTATGTTAACAACTGACGTCACACACATACTATGTTAACAACTGACGTACACAACATACCTATGTTAACAACTGACGTACACACAATACCTATGTTAACAACTGACGTACACACACATACCTATGTTACATGGTACAACACATACTATGTTAACAATGATGTACACACACATACTATGTTAACAACTGACGTACACACACATACCTATGTAACAACTGACGTACACACAATACTATGTTAACAACTGACTACACACACATACTTATGTTAACAACTGACGTACACACACATACTTATGTTAACAACTGACGTACACACACATACGTATGTTAACAACTGACGTACACACACATACGTATGTTAACAACTGACGTACACACACATTACTTATGTTAACAACTGACGTACACACACATACTATGTTAACAACTGACGTACACACACATACGTATGTAACATGCGTACCACACATACCATACAATGACGTACACACACATACCTATGTTAACAACTGACGTACACACACATACCTATGTTAACAACTGACGTACACACACATACTTATGTTAACAACTGACGTACACACACATACTTATGTTAACAACTGGACGTACATACACAACACAACTTGTACACGACACTGCAACATGCAGCAGGTACACAACGCACAACACAATTTGCACACAATACACAACATGTACACACAATACTATAACATATGACATAACCCCCCCCCCCCCCTTATTGTTAACCCTTTGATTTCCACAGCCTGCAGGAAGCTGGTGGATAGGGTGAGGGAATCAAAGGGTTAAGTTTTTGCTTTGCTAGCATGGTTGACAATGCAGGATGCTGGTGGACAGGGTGCTGGGGGTCAGAGGGTTCATATGCTTGTATGTGTAGAGTAACAAGGACTACGGTAGGTCTGTTAGGACCTAATGCTACTATCCAGGAGTATTAACCCTTTCACACCTGCACCTTATCCACCAACTGCAAAAACTTAACCCTTCGATCCCCTCATCCTATCTACCAGCTTCCTGCAGGAAGCTGGTGGATAGGGTGAGGGATTCAAAGGGTTAAGTTTTTGCTTTGCTAGCATGGTTGGCAATGCAGGGTACTGATGGACAGGGTGTGGGAGTCAAAGGGTTAAAGTGTTTTGAAGTTAGAGGCTGGTCAGTTCTGTGATATTTGCTGCCCAGTACTTCCTCTGTAAATCTTCATGATGGTCTCCTTCCAGGGTACTGTGAACAAAGGGTTTGGACAAAGTAGCAGTTCATGAATTAATTACATTGCAGTGACTGATTTTGAGTACAATTGTAACACATGAATTGAGTCTTAACTCACTGGAGAGGCAGATTTCTGGTGGGCATGACACCAGGAAACATAAATTCAAGCCATTTAAAAAAAAAAAAAATTCATAATAAGAAAGATATCTTAGGACAAGCAGATCAACCTTCAGACTCACGCACTGTATCCACCAACTGAAAAAATTTCCCCTTTGACTCCCTCCCCTATCCACCAGCAGGATGAGGGAGTTCAAGGCAGGAAGCTGGTGGACAGGGTGAGGGAGTTAAAGGCAGGAAGTTGGACAGGGTGAGGGAGTTAAAGGCAGGAAGCTGGTGGACAGGGTGAGGGAGTTCAAGGCAGGAAGCTGGTGGACAGGGTGAGGGAGTTAAAGGCAGGAAGCTGGTGGACAGGGTGAGGGAGTTAAAGGCAGGAAGTTGGTGGACAGGGTGAGGGAGTTAAAGGCAGGAAGTTGGTGGACAGGGTGAGGGATTTAAAGACAGGAAGCTGGTGGACAGGGTGAGGGAGTTAAAGACAGGAAGCTGGTGGACAGGGTGAGGGAGTTCAAGGCAGGAAGTTGGTGGACAGGGTGAGGGAGTTAAAGACAGGAAGCTGGTGGACAGGGTGAGGGAGTTAAAGGCAGGAAGTTGGTGGACAGGGTGAGGGAGTTAAAGGCAGGAAGTTGTGGACAGGGTGAGGGAGTTCAAGGCAGGAAGTTGGTTGATAGAGTGAGGGAGTTAAAGGCAGGAAGTTGGTGGACAGGGTGAGGGATTTAAAGGCAGGAAGTTGGTGGACAGGGTGAGGGATTTAAAGGCAGGAAGTTGGTGGATAGGGTGAGGGATTTAAAGGCAGGAAGTTGGTGGACAGGGTGAGGGATTTAAAGGCAGGAAGCTGGTGGACAGGGTGAGGGAGTTAAAGACAGGAAGTTGGTGGACAGGGTGAGGGAGTTAAAGGCAGGAAGTTGGTGGACAGGGTGAGGGATTTAAAGGCAGGAAGTTGGTGGACAGGGTGAGGGAGTTAAAGACAGGAAGTTGGTGGACAGGGTGAGGGATTTAAAGGCAGGAAGTTGGTGGACAGGGTGAGGGATTTAAAGGCAGGAAGTTGGTGGACAGGGTGAGGGAGTTAAAGGCAGGAAGTTGGTGGACAGGGTGAGGGAGTTAAAGACAGGAAGTTGGTTGATAGAGTGAGAGAGTCAGAAGGTCAAGTTTTTGCCTTGCCAATATTTTGACGATGCAGGAAGCTGGTGGACAGGGTGAGGGAGTCAAAGGCACGAAGTTGGTGGATAGAGTGAGGGAGTCAAAGGGTTAAGATTTTGCCTTGCTAAGATGGTTGACAATGCAGGATGCTGGTGGACAGGGTGCGAGAGTCAAAGGTCTGAGTTTGCTGGAAAGTTCAATACTTGATCTGTTATCATATCAAAACTGGGAACAATCTTTTGATGTTTTCATTTTCTTATCGCGCTGCAAATTCGATCACTAATTGAGGAGGATATGTTGTGAATGACACCATTCTGTACATGTTCGCATAGTTTTCCATATCCAAACATAGAATCCATGAATTCTATTTCAGAAACTATTTTATTGAATGGCAAAACACACAGGAGAGAAAATATGTACTCCTTACACTTTATTTTCTACAGGGCTTCCTCGAGTGTTGGTCATCTTTGCTTTGCCACCCTTTTAGTGTCTTGTTGACACACACAATAACTGTCCAGTCCTTTGATTCCCTCACCCTGTCCATCAGCATCCCGCATTTTCAGCCATGTCAGCAAAGCAAAAATCTAACCCTTTAATTTCCTCACCCTGTCCATCAGCTTTATGCAGGAAAGTGGTGGATAGAGTGACGAGTGAAAGGGTTAAGTTTTTGCAGATGGTGGAGAGGACGTGGTAGTGAAAGGGTTACAGACTGTTGTGATCGAAGACTATTTGTGACCTCCCACCACCAATTCAGCCTTAACTGGCAGTCAGTCAAACAGCACTAGGAGCTGAAAAGGTGACTGAGGGTCTATCGGCGCTTAGATTTGATTTTATCAAGATTTTGCGCTATATAAATATTGTAGTTATTATTATTATTATTATATATTATTATTATTATTGGGTGTTTTGACTTTTTCTCAAAATTGATTTCTGTGGACTATAGTCTATCCCCCACAGAAATTTTTTTCTTGAAAAAAATATCATTAATCAATTTAAAATGGTATTTTAATGCACTGATCGTAGCAGAAAGAACACAATTTCTTATCATAAGTACCTGTTTTTGTCTCTTATTGTGAACTGTAAACTGTACAGAACACTACATATAATATACTGACAGAAAGCTCTTTGGTGCACCTTTCAGATAATGACAGCTAAAATTAGAAACAAACCAGGTCAAAGCCACCAATTAAAGAAATTTAAGGAAAATGTGTTGGAGAGTACATAAAAACTTCAGAGGCCGTTTTCTCAAAATGGCTGTCATACAACTCAATGAGTTTAAACATACATAAAGTCTACATTTTTTTCAGTATAAGCTTGATTCAAGTACCAAAATAATCAGCAGAATGTACACTTTCCATTGATATGTTTATCTCAAAATACCCAAAATGCTAGTTAAGACTGATTTCGTCCTGGGAGGTCACATTTTGACAATCACAGAGAGGCTTGATCTTAAGGAGAAATGGTTGTACATACCTGTGAACAGTTAGTTTCCTTTAACACTTTCACTCCCTCACCTTATCTGCCAGCTGCAAAAACTTAACTCTTTCACTTCCTCACCCTATTCACCAGCTTCCTGCAGGGAGGTGAAAGGTTTAAACTTTTGCTTTGCACTCATGGCTGACAGTACAGAATACTGGCATTTAGGGTGAGGGAGTCAAAGGGTTAAGTATTCATCTATCTATTGACAGGAAACGTTCACACAGTCTATCTTACCCTATGCTGTGGTTCATGTTCAGCGCTTGTTGTTGTGGGTATCGCATCATATGCCACTTTACCGTTTTTGAGTATGTACAGTGTTTCTGTTCTGCTTCCTCAGAGGTGCCCAGCGGAGCTTGCCAGACACGTGCTGGCGGAGGTGCCGAAGCAGGTGGTGGAGTACTACAAAATGAAAGGCATGAAACCGAACCCCAAACGTGAAGCGCCACCTATGCAGCCTGCAGCGCAGGGACAGCCACCCCAGTGGCAAGGGGGTCCTCCTCAAGGAACACCAGCTCAGGGAGCACCACCACAATGGCAAGGGGGTCCTCCTCAAGGAACACCAGCTCAGGGAGCACCACCACAATGGCAAGGGGGTCCTCCTCAAGGAACACCAGCTCAGGGAGCACCACCACAATGGCAAGGGGGTCCTCCTCAAGGAACACCAGCTCAGGGAGCACCACCACAATGGCAAGGGGGTCCTCAGGGAGCACCAGCTCAGGGAGCACCACCACAGGGAGGCCCTCAACAAGGAGCACCACCACAATGGCAAGGAGCGCCACAGGGAGCACCACCACAATGGCAAGGAGGTCCTCCCTCTCAGCCAGGAGCTTCTCAGCAAGGTGCTCCGCCGCAGTGGCAAGGAGGTCCAGCCAACCCCCCTGGGGGCCCCCCGCAGCAAGGAGGCCCAGCACAGTGGCAGGGAGCACCGCAGGGTGCCGCCGGTGCTGCTGCTGCCCAAGGTTCTGGCCACCCGCCCTCACAACAGGCAGGGGGGCCTCCATACCCCACAGGCGGGGCACCCAACCAGACAGGGGGTCCCTCGCAGTGATAGTGGTTTGATAGAACTCTTTCGTTCCGGTCACTTTGTCCTCTTAGTTTCTTGCGGTAGAAGGTGAGGGAATAAAATCATTGTAATCCTGAATTACTCTTAGTCTTGATGCTCAGGGGATCCAGATGCTTACTTTGCTGTTTTGTGATCCCCCCCCCACACACACACACAGGTGGGGCACCCTACCCGACAGGGGTTCCCTCACAGTGATGTGGATGACAGTCTGGTTTGGTTAACTCTTTTGTTCCGGTCACTCTATCCTCTTAGCTTCTTGCGGGAGAAGGTCAGGGAGTAAAATCATTGTCATCCTGAATTACTCTCGGTCTTGATGCTGATGCTTACTTTGCTATGCTTTGCTACCCCCCATTCCCCAACCCCCTGCTGAACCTTTTGAGTCCTTCACCCTGTCCACCAGCATCTTGCATTGTCAAACCATGCTGGCAAAGCAAAAGCATAACCCTTTGACTCCCTCATCCTGTCCACCAGCATCTCGCATTGTCAACCATGCTGGCAAAGCAAAAACATAACCCTTTGACTCCCTCACCCTGTCCACCAGCATCCTGCATTGTCAACCATGCTGGCAAAGCAAAAGCATAACCCTTTGACTCCCTCACCCTGTCCACCAGCATCCTGCATTGTCATCAATGATAGCAAAGCAACTTAACCTTTTGACTCCCTCACCCTATCCAGCGTCCTGCAGGAGGCTGGTGAATAGGGTGAGGGAGTGGAAGGGTTAAGTTTTTGCAGCTGGTGTATAGGGTGTGGGAGTCAAAGGGTTAAGTCTGCTCAACCAGTCAGTCAGTGAAACAGCCAACCAAACTTCAGGGCTTAAAAGTTCCGCGTCTGGGCGGAATTCCGCGATTTCAGTTTGTAAAAAAAAAACAAAAAAAAACGAAAGGAGCAAGGCATCCGTGATCGGCTTGCAAGTGTTTGCAATAGCAATGGCGCAACAACAGTGCAGGCCCCTTTCAATTATGCCCCCCCGACCCCCCCCCTAGTTTCAGTGGTTTTTTCCTCCTCCTGTTTTAAGCCCTGAAACTTATATGTTTTTGTTTATGGTTTCATTGTCATTTTAAATACTTATGTCTGCAATTTCTGCTTTTTTTTTCTTTTTTTAATTAGAAGCAGGTTTGGTACTACGTTTTTACCTTCGTTTTTGTTGTATTCTTTTTATCTTTGTTATTTCTGTGATACAGATTTGACTTTTTAAAATATTCTTATTAACATTGTTATTGTTTTGTTATTGTTTACAATGTTTTGGACAATGCACAAACTATGCCTTTGGATATTATTTTGTACATCTAGTGATTAACATTGTTTTTGAACAGTGAATGAACTGCGTCTTTGGAAATTGATATTTACGTCTGGTGTGGACGTTGGTTCATGGACGTCAGTTACATCAGCACTATTTCTTTGATACTTCATTTTGAAGGGTTTTGTTCCATTGAACTTTCGGAGTCTTTTTATATGCAGATTTATGGTTTTATGCCTTTTTTTACATCTGTCATGCAATACATGATTTACTGGAGCTGTTATCTTTAAACCTTCCAGTTTGTGTTTGTCTCCTGTTTCTTCTCCTGTCGTGCAGCACTGTCACAGTGAAATGAAGGTGAAGTCAGTGTTGTTGCTGATGGTACCACAGTGTAAAGTCCAGGTGAAGGCCATACATATATTGATTGATGGGGACTGTAGTCAAGCAGGTAAACATAAACATCAGATTTCCTGTCAGAAAATTGTGGGTTCAGTTTGCCTAACCCTTTGACTCCCACTTCGTATCCACCACATGCAAAAACTTGACCCTTTGATTCCCTCACCCGTCTCTTGATTCCCTCACCCAATGCTTCAGCTTCCTGCAAGCTGGTGAATAGGAGGAGGAAAACAAAGGGTCAAGTTTTTGCTTTGCTAGCATGGTTGACAATGCAGGACACTGGTGGACAGGGTGAGGGAATCAAAGAGTTAAGTATTAAACTGACAGATTTTTCTTGAACAATGTGTTGGAGAAGGAAAAAAGGCCATCACTTCAAACAAACAAAAAAACAAAAACAACAAAAGAAACAAACAAACTTGAGAAATAGTTCCCCATCTTAGTGATATACAAACAGAGAAATAGTTCCCCATCTTAGTCAGTGATATACAAACAGAGAAATAGTTCCCCATCTTAGTCAGTGATATGCAAACAGAAGCAAACTATCACTACATAACATTGGAGACAGATTCATTTCCCAGATCCCTCCTCTTGAAGACCAATTAGCCTTCTTGCTTTTCTGACGTCTTGGTTAAAAGAAATGTGATGGTACTGCACTGCAGCAACACACTGTCAACGAGGAGAGCATCCCAAATTTCACATGGTAAATCCTGTTGAGTAGGATCGAGGCAGCCGAGATGTGGTTTCTCAGAAGAATGTTGAGAGTTCCATGGACAGCAAAGAAAACAAACGAGACAGTCTTGATGGAGGCAGACACAAGTAGATCACTCATAAGGAAGATTAGGAAAAGACAAGCAATATTTATAGGCCATTTTATGAGGAAGGGGGTTTTGGAGCACCTGGTCACAGCGGGGAAGCTGGAGGGAAGGAGGGCACCAGGTAGACCCAGGGAGAGAGTGCTGGACGGACTTGTGGAGGCTGGATGGGGAGGGTGGGGGAGATGCTAGGGGCAACGAGAGATAGAGATGGTTGGAAGTCCATGGTCGCCAACGCCATGCGGCAGGGCACCTGATGATGATGATGATGATGAAATCCTGTTGTGACAGAAAGAAATGAATCTGAATATGAATATAAGTACAGTAGTATATACCAAGCAACAGTTTTTATCTCTTTTCCATGTTGTTTTCAGGCATGTGATAAAGGCATTAGTCTGACAAAACAAATGGGAATTGATGCTGAAGCTGGCACAGGCCATTGTTTTGCTGAGTAGTTAATGTAAACGACTATGTATTTGTATGCACAGCCACATCCACACACCCCACCCTCCATGGAGATGCCGATGCCAGGGGCTTTTAGTATAAATAGTATCCCTACCTTCTGGAAATTCTGTGCTAGAAATTTCCTCATTTCTGTCACTTTGTTTCTTTCTTTCTCCTTTGCTTTCTGTCATTTCTCCTTCATCTGCCTTGTTGGTCTCTTCAGCTGTATGTGTTCGATAATTGGTACATGTATAAGTCATTTTTGGCTCTGGAAGGTGAGATATGCGGAAGCAATTTTAGATAATTTATGCCCGATTTTGTATATGTTTTGGCTCCTTAGGTATGCTTAAATTTGTATTCAGATGTGTTTTTTAAATCCCCTGTGTGATAAATTGGACAGAATGGTCAACGTCAGGGGCATGTTCTTAGATTATGTGGGCGAATGCGTTGATATGTGTGCTTAATTTTCCTTTCTTTTTTTCTTTCCTGTTGAAGTTTTGTGTGTTTTGAAGCGCGTATAGCCCTGATATGGCTCTACGCAGTCGGCTGGGCTTTAAACAACAATAACAAATAACAGTGACAAAAGGACACATCCACAGTTTGACAGAGTGTTGTGGCAAAGTTGCTGTCCTCTTTCCTGGATTTTATTCTTCCCCCCGTCCAGGGCCTCTTGCTGAAGATAGGGTCCTGTCAGTTTGATCTCTCTCTCTCTTTCTCTTTTTTTTGTTTTTTTTTCTTTTTTTGAGAGAGAGAGAGTTGTCATGCATTTAGCATCATGAAATTGGTTGTATGTTGTTAATTATATGAATATTTCTGCTGTGCTTATGAAATTGATTGTACACTATTTATCTATTAAACGTATCTGATGTGTGTATAAAATTATATTTAGTTTTCATACGAAAGGGTATTGTGAAAAGTTAAATTGAAAACAATGTAACATATTTTTTAATCTTTATATATCTGTTGTCAACAGCACTAATAGTTGTAATCCTTTTCATTTTTTCTTAAGGTTTTTTTTTTCAGAATTTTCTTTTTTTTTTTTACATAATTTTCATTTTTGTAAGTTACATTCTTTCATAAGTTTTCTTTTTTTTTTTTTTTTTTTTTTTTTCGCTGACCCGTTTTCTATCCCATGTCTGTGTCACTTCCCCCATGCTGTTCATTTTGGCTCTCCAAAAGACCTCAAAGTCATTAGGTTCCCTGTACATTACACACTATCGGTGTGCAGAGCATGTGTGTTGAGCGCACTTCTTACTCTAGTGAAGCCTGGACCACATTCGCCAACTAAGAAAAGAGGCTCAACACTTTCCATCTCTGCTGCTTGCGACGCATCCTCGGCATCCGATGGCAAGCCAAGGTGACCAACACAGAGATCCTCCGTCGTGCGGGCCTACAGACCATTTTTGTCCTCCTAAGCTAACGCCGATTACGCTGGCTTGGCCATGTGCGTCAAATGGAGGATGGACGCATACCAAAAGACGTTCTCTACGGTGAACTCGCAAACTGGAAGTGAACTCCAGGACGCCCACAGCTACGCTTTGTAGACGCATGCAAAAGGGACCTTAGAAGCTCAGGGATTGACCCAGGCTCTTGGAAGACTCTGGCGGACGACAGGGCGGCATGGAGGACAGCCGTTCAGCAAGGCGTTGTGAATGCAGAGAGGAGGAGAGCAGAAAGCGCAGATGAGAAAAGGACTCTTCACAAGCGACGTTCCAGAAACCAAACAACAGCGACTCAGTTTGTGTGTGGCAGATGTGACAGAGATTGCCACTCAAGAATCGGCCTGCACAGCCACAGCAGAAAGTGCACATCATGACCACAACGCCTCCTGGTGCAGACTATCATGAGATGTAAAGAGGCCGACGACACACTATCACACTTTCTAGTGGAGCTTGGAGAACTTGAGCTGATAGACAAGGTGACCACACTCCACTATATTTTGCATATTCTGCATCATTGGTGGTCGTGCATGCTGTTGAAGCAAGTACATTGCATTATTATGAGTATGAACACTCTGGTCATACCAGCATATGAAATAGTCACCTCATGGTTATCTTACTCATTTGTGTTTGAAATTTGGGTGTTGCAAAATTATGGTGCATTTTTTTTGCTTTTTTGAGTTTTTTATGTTCATCAACACATATACACTTTATTCATTTCAGGTTTGCATTACTGGACAGCGTTAAGTAGGATGAAAAGCGTTCTTACTAACAAATGCCAATCAGTTAACATCAGGAAGAGAGTTCTTGAATGTTCTATAGAACCGATAATGTTGCACGGTTGTGAGGCGTGGACAGTCAACATGCAAAGTCAGAACAAAATTGAGGCAACTGAAATGTGGTTTCTAAGAAGAATGTTGAGAGTTCCATGGACAGCAAGGAAAAAAAACTGGAGACAGTTTTGAAGGAGGGAGACACAAAAAGGTCATTAATAAAGAAGATTAGGAAAATACAAGCAACATTTATAGGACATTATGAGGAAAGGGGAATTAAAGCACCTGGTCACAACAGGAAAGCTGGAGTGAAAGAGAGCATCTGGAGGACCCAGGGAGGAGATGTTTGACGGACTTGTAAGGATAGAGAAGGTGGGAGATGTACTTGCAGCGACGGGGGATAGATTTATGTGGAGGACGATGATCGCCAACGCCATGCGGCAGGGCACATGATGATGATGGACAGTCAGATATATATTGCACAAGTACATCCTTGACCCAGGAAACTAATGCACCTGACAGCTTTAGTTCTCCATGCTCCACTAAAACATCTTCTGAGTATGTGTAATGTGCACTGAGTCCAGATAAGTTTGCTGGAGAATAGCACTTTACAAGATGCAGTGATATAATATTAATAACAATAGTAATAATGACTCTGTATTGATAATCATAATGATGATGATGCAAATGATGATAACAATTATCATTGTTGTTTTTATGATGATGATTATAATGATAATGAGTGATAATAAGATAAGAAGAATAATGATGATGGTGATGATCATAATCATGAAATGATATGCATGTTTGGAGGCTAAGAGCACACATTGTTGAAAATGAAATTCTGTATTACAGCCACACCCTGCCATGTATGTCTTGTGTTGACTGCTGTTAAATGTGAACATGTGGTCTTTTTTATATTTGGCTTGGTCTCTTTGTTAATTACCCTGGTCTTCTTATTATTTACCCAGGTCTTCTTATTATTTACCCTTGTCTTCTTATTTACCCCGGCCTTTTCATTTACCCTGATCTTTTTGTTGTTTACCCTTGTCTTCTTCTTATTTACCCTTGTCTTCTTATTATTTACCCCAGCCTTTTTATTTACCCTGGTCTTTTTGTTATTTGTTCAGGTCTTCTTTATATTCACCCTGGTCTTTTTTTGTTATTTACCCTGGTCTGTTTGTTATTTACATTGGTCTTTTTTATATTTACTCTGGTCCTTTTTATATTGATCCTGGTCTTTTTGTTATTTACTGGTCTTTTTGTTATTTACTGGTCTTTTTGTTATTTACATGGATTTTTTATGTTTACCCTGGTCTTTTTATATTAATCCTGGTCTTTTTGTTATTTACCCTGGTCTTATCATTTACCCCGGTCTTTTTGTTATTTACCCGGTCTTTTGTTTATTCACCCTGGTCTTTTTGTTATTTACCCTGGTCTTATCATTTACCCGGTCTTTTTGTTGTTTACCCTGGTCTTTTTGTTATTTACATGGTTTTTTTTTTATATATATATATCTACCCTGGTCTTTTTATTTACCCTGGTCTTTTTTTTAATTTTTTATTATCCTGGTCTGTTTTATATTTACCCTGGTATTGTCGTATAAACTACATCAACATAATTATGTTGACAGTGTTGTCTCAGCCAACATTATGTATACACAGGTGCATGTATGTATGTGTATGAGCAGAATGATATGTTCATGAGTGTGTGTGAGCAGTTATATGTTCATGTATGTGCACGTGTGAGCAAAACTATATGTTCGTGCATCAAAGTTATATGTTCTGTATCAAAGTTATATGCCTGTGTGTGTGTAAGCAAAATCATACGGTCACCCAAACTTTCCCTGTCAAAAACCATTTACTCCTTCACCTTATCTGCCAGCTGCAAAAACTTAACCCTTTCACTCTCTCAGCTATCCTCTAGCTTGCAGGAAACTGGTGGATAGGGTGCAGGCATGAAAGGGTTAAATATCTGCTTTTCTGTCACGGCTGGTAATGCGGAATGCTGGCAGATAGGGTGAGGGAATCAAATGGTTAATATTATAATTACTCTGCCACCAGAACATGATGCCATCTTTAACTGCTGATCATGCGGCATATTGGAATTATTATGTATGTATTACTGTATGTACATGTGCATATATGGGGAGACTCTGTTTGTCTTTATTTGTGTATGTGTATGAGTGTGTGTATTCTGATGTGTGTGGAGTGTATGAGTGATGTGCCGGTGCTTACAACCCTCTGACTCAAGCACCATGTCCACCAGCATCCTGCATTGACAACCATGCTAGCAGTGCAAAAACTTAACCCTTTGACTCTCTCATCCTGTCCACCGGCTTCCTGCAGGAAACTGGTGGACAGGGTGAGGGAGTCAAACAGTCAAGTTTTTGCAGTTGGTGTTTAGGGTGCAGGAATCGAAAGGTTTAAGTTTTTGCAGTTGGTGGATAGGGTGCAGGAATCAAAGGTTTAAGTTTTTGCAGTTGGTGTTTAGGGTGCAGGAATCAAAGGTTTAAGTTTTTGCAGTTGGTGTTTAGGGTGCAGGAATCAAAGGATTAAGTTTTTGCAGTTGGTGTTTAGGGTGCAGGAATCAAAGGTTTAAGTTTTTGCAGTTGGTGGATAGGGTGCAGGAATTGAAAGGTTTAAGTTTTTGCAGTTGGTGTCTAGAATGCGGGAGTCAAAGGGAAATACACCCGACCCAGATCTGAACACACCTATCTGGCTGACTCAATATACTGCGCAAAACCCTATGGGTTGGCAAGGCCTTGAAATGGGCAGGGGAGAGGGTTTACGAAACACACAGCTGAGTGGCGTACAGGCCATTTTTAATCTAATGCTGCGGGCTTGGGGTAAACTTGAGATACCGGAGCTTGAGTTCACAGGTTCAGTTTCAGTTTCTCAAGAATGATGTCTCTGCGCTCGGATCGAATTCCATATGCACTAACGTCACAGGTGCCACATGTATGGTAATCATGGCACAAGCCTTAGGCCTGCACATAAACCCATGAGCTGGCCAGGTCCTGAGGTTCTACCTAGCCTCTGTTTTACCTGGTGTATATCTTATACGGGTAGTTTATCAGCCTACCACTGGAATAATCTTGGTTACATGTAAATGACATGTGCATCTGTATATCTTACCTTCAAAAAAGGACCATATATATAAAGTAAATAAATGAATAATTAAAGGTGTGAATCACAACTAGCTATTCTGCATAATTTTATCTCACATGATAACCTCCCTTCAAGTGAATGCCCAAATGCTCAGCTGTCTGTCAACTAGGTGAAGACAATACTTTCTTAATCATAGATAGGTATGTAAGGAAGGAAGGAAGGAAGGAAGTAAGTAAGTAAGTAAGTAAGTAAGTAAGTATGTATGTATGCATGTATGTATGTAAGTAAGTGAGTGAATGAGTGAGTGAATAAGAAGTAAGTAAGTAAATAAGTAAGTGAATAAGAAGCAAGTAAGTAGGTGAATAAATAGATACAAAATAAAGAAGTATGTAGATAAAAAGTTGAGTTCACAGCACTGTCAAAAACAGCAACCAGCCTGTGTACAGACGAGTTTTTTGTTTTTTTCTTCTTCTTGTAATTAAATGTAATAGAACTATGAATTTTGCTGGAGCTGAAAATGTCAATGAACAAAAAGTTTTGAAATTGAATAAGGCAACGGAAAAGGCAATCAGTAAAATGCATTTAACGTCACAGGATGTGGAAATTGAGGTTCTGAGACAAGTGAGACACAATATTAATAAGTAATGTGAGAGAAGGTTACTCACTTGAAGTTGGTGGGTTTTCCAGGGAGGTAAATTTTTTTTTTCCGATTCAGTTTTATTTTATGATCAGTGCTACAAACATATTTTATGATCAGTGCTACAAACATATTTTATGATCAGTGCTACAAACATATTTATGATCAGTGCTACAAACATATTTTATGATAGTGCTACAAACATATTTTATGATCAGTGCTACAAACATCAGTCATGGACAGTCCACAATTCTGTCTCTGTCCCTCTTTCCCTCCCTTTTGTACTAAGCTAATTTGATCCATTTATGATTTATTTACTTGCCTATGGTGTTGTTTATGTCAGAAATTTATGATTGTAGGAATGTGTGGTGGTAATGAGTTTTAATGTTATTTTATATCTTACATTTACTCCCCTTCTCTCTCTCTCTCTCTCTCACCCGACACACCCATACACACACGCATGTACACATGTATACACACATGTACATACGCACAGACACACACATGCGCACAGACAGACACACAGATACACAGACATACACAACACACGCATGCACACACACACAACACACACACACACACACACACACACCCCACCACACCACACCACACCACACCACACACACACACACACACACACACACACACACACACACACACACACACACCACACACACACACACAACACACACACACACACTCACTCACACACACACACACACAAACAGATTGTTATATTCCTACCTACATCTCTCATTTGATCTTTAAACGACAAAAAATGCTCTTGCTCTTTAATTTCCACAAATATATAATGTCTTATGTTATTGATTTATAGATACATTTCTTTTTGATTTACTGATGTATTCCATTTTCGGTGTTTTTAGTTCTAGGTAGATCCATAAATCAACAACGGCAAGTTTGAAAAATGACTGTCAGTTAATTATTTCTACCGTAGGAAAATGATGTTAATCATAGTCATTGTCATTGTCATTATGTCTAACTGTACGACCACTTTCACCTCGTGAATAATCATCTTCACATTTTTAAGCCTCATGTACAAGATACAAGATACAAGATAGTTTATTTGTCCCGAAGGAAATTACGTTGCCAATCACATTACAAATTAGACATAAAATTATACATTATAAATATAAAAAAAAATTATAAAGGCATTAAAAACAAACAATTAATATTATCACATACATTATAATATCCCATACTCTCGCATATCACAGCGCGCTGCTCTCACATAGACCAAGTGCCAATTATCACAATAAACATTAAAATAGTAAAAATAGAGTGCAGGTGAAGCATAAAGATTTCAAATAAAATTACGAGTATAAGCGTTGTTAAAAGATAATATGGCTTTGGGTATGAAACTATCTTTGTATCTCGTTATCCGTGTCGTCGGTTGTCGTAGCCTACCATGTGCATTAAATATTTACATGACCTACTCATTTATAGGGTTGTAGGCAAACCTGTCCCTGTGAAGCTCTCTTTTTGTCCTCTCCTTTCAAAACCTCCCCATCTCCCAAACCTACTACCATTACCATTGATCAGACTGAAATTCCTTTCTCCTCCTCAGCTAGGAATCTTGGTTTCTACTTCACTGACAACATGAGTGTTGAACTTCATGTAAACAACACCTGTCGCACTGCTTACATCAATCTCCGCCAAATCAGTTCCTTGCGTCATCTTCTTTCTGTTGATGCTACAAAAACTCTGGTTTCTGCTTTCATTCTCTCAAGACTGGATTATTGCAATTCACTTCTTTCTGGATGTTCAAAAGATCAAATAGATAAACTACAGAAAGTGCAAAATTCTGCAGCTCGGCTTGTTTTTAAATCCCGTAAGCGAGATCATGTCTCTCCTCTGCTAAAACGCCTCCACTGGCTTCCTGTACAAGCTCGTATCGAATTAAAACTTGCGATTCTCTGTCATTCATTTTTCTCTGGAACGTCCCCTTGTTACATTTCTGATCTCCTATCCGTCTACTCACCTTCCAGAAATCTTCGCTCCTCTTCTGACTTAAGACTACTGTGCATTCCCAGAGTAAGAACTAAAACCTTCGGTCACTGCACCTTTTCATATTCAGCACCAACTTTTTGGAATTCTCTGCCCCGTGAAATTCGCTACATTGAATCTATTACTTCTTTCAAGACTGCCCTCAAAACTTTCCAATTTAAATCCTATTTTCCCGACTAGGTAGTAACTGTGTGGACATTCTTTGTTCTCGTGCGCACGCGCGCGCGTGTGTGTGTGTGTGTGTGTGTGTGGGTCCGTGTGTGTGTGTGTGTGTGTGCGTGTCTGTGTGTGTGTGTGTGTGTGTGTGTGTGTGTGTGTGTGTGCCTGCGTGTCTGTGTGTGTGTGATGTTATTAGTGTGCAGCGTCACGAGCTCCGGCCCCGTACTGGAGGTTTGCGCTTATAAATGTTCATTATTATTATTATTATTATTAATACATTTGTGTCACACATTTATACAGGTAACCTTTTTGTCTTAATCACACCCCCGTGCGGATTCTGGGGGCTCTTTCAGTATGACTAGTATCCCCACCTTCTGCAAAGTCTGTGCTAGAAATGTCCTCTTTTCTGCCACTCTCTTCATTTCTTTCTTCCTCCTTCGCTTTCTGTCATTTCTTCCTCCTTCGCTTTCTGTCATTTCTTCCTCCTTCGCTTTCTGTCATTTCTTCCTCCTTCGCTTTCTGTCATTTCTTCCTCTTTCTCTTTCTGTCATTTCTTCCTCCTTCGCTTTCTGTCATTTCTTCCTCCTTCGCTTTGTGTCATTTCTTCCTCCTTCTCTTTCTGTCATTTCTTCCTCCTTCTCTTTCTGTCATTTCTTCCTCCTTCTCTTTCTGTCATTTCTTCCTCCTTCTCTTTCTGTCATTTCTTCCTCCTTCGCTTTCTGTCATTTCTTCCTCCTTCGTTTTCTGTCATTTCTTCCTCCTTCGTTTTCTGTCATTTCTTCCTCCTTCGTTTTCTGTCATTTCTTCCTCCTTCGTTTTCTGTCATTTCTTCCTCCTTCGCTTTCTGTCATTTCTTCCTCCTTCTCTTTCTGTCATTTCTTCCTCCTTCGCTTTCTGTCATTTCTTCCTCCTTCGCTTTGTGTCATTTCTTCCTCCTTCGCTTTCTGTCATTTCTTCCTCCTTCGCTTTCTGTCATTTCTTCCTCCTTCGTTTTCTGTCATTTCTTCCTCCTTCGTTTTCTGTTCTTCCTCCTTCGCTTTCTGTCATTTCTTCCTCCTTCGTTTTCTGTCATTTCTTCCTCCTTCGTTTTCTGTCATTTCTTCCTCCTTCGTTTTCTGTTCTTCCTCCTTCGTTTTCTGTCATTTCTTCCTCCTTCGCTTTCTGTTCTTCCTCCTTCGCTTTCTGTCATTTCTTCCTCCTTCGCTTTCTGTCATTTCTTCCTCCTTCGCTTTCTGTCATTTCTTCCTCCTTCGCTTTCTGTCTTTTCTTCCTCCTTCGCTTTCTGTCATTTCTTCCTCCTTCGCTTTCTGTTCTTCCTCCTTTGCTTTCTGTCATTTCTTCCTCCTTCGCTTTCTGTCATTTCTTCCTCCTTCGCTTTCTGTCATTTCTTCCTCCTTCGCTTTCTGTCATTTCTTCCTCCTTCGCTTTCTGTCATTTCTTCCTCCTTCGCTTTCTGTCATTTCTTCCTCCTTCGCTTTCTGTTCTTCCTCCTTCGCTTTCTGTCATTTCTTCCTCCTTCGCTTTCTGTCATTTCTTCCTCCTTCGCTTTCTGTTCTTCCTCCTTCGCTTTCTGTCATTTCTTCCTCCTTCGCTTTCTGTCTTTTCTTCCTCCTTCGCTTTCTGTCATTTCTTCCTCCTTCGCTTTGTGTCATTTCTTCCTCCTTCGCTTTGTGTCATTTCTTCCTCCTTCGCTTTGTGTCATTTCTTCCTCCTTCGCTTTCTGTCATTTCTTCCTCCTTCGCTTTCTGTCATTTCTTCCTCCTTCGCTTTCTGTCATTTCTTCCTCCTTCGCTTTCTGTCATTTCTTCCTCCTTCGCTTTGCTGTCATTTCTTCCTCCTTCGCTTTCTGTCATTTCTTCCTCCTTCGCTTGTGTCATTTCTTCCTCCTTCGCTTTCTGTCATTTCTTCCTCCTTCCTTTTGTCATTTCTTCCTCCTTCGCTTTCTGTCATTTCTTCCTCCTTCGCTTTCTGTCATTTCTTCCTCCTTCGCTTTCTGTCATTTCTTCCTCCTTCGCTTTCTGTCATTTCTTCCTCCTTCGCTTTCTGTCATTTCTTCCTCCTTCGCTTTCTGTCATTTCTTCCTCCTTCGCTTTCTGTCATTTCTTCCTCCTTCGCTTTTGTCATTTCTTCCTCCTTCGCTTTCTGTCATTTCTTCCTCCTTCGCTTTCTGTCATTTCTTCCTCCTTCGCTTTCTGTCATTTCTTCCTCCTTCGCTTTCTGTCATTTCTTCCTCCTTCGCTTTCTGTCATTTCTTCCTCCTTCGCTTTCTGTCATTCTTCCTCCTTCTGCTTTCTGTCATTTCTT
>JAPXFY010000020.1:64205422-64232922 GCA_030674185.1 Monoplex corrugatus
CTAACCCTAAGATGGTGACCAGTACCATTGAGGTGATTTTTTTTTATTTTTTGAAGGTAAGATACATACATACACACGTCATTTATATGTAACCAAGATTATTCCAGTATTCATCATCATCATGTGCCCTGCCGCATGGCGTTGGCGATCATGGACTTCCATCTGTCTCTATCTCTCGTTGCCCCTAGCATCTTCCCCACCCTCCCCGTCCCCAGCCATTCTGCAAGTCCGTCCAGCATTTTTTCCCTGGGTCTACCTGGTGCTCTCTTTCCCTCCAGCTTTCCCGCCGTGACCAGGTGCTCCAAATTCCCCTTCCTCATAAAATGGCCTATAAATGTTGCCTGTCTTCTCCTAATCTTCCTTATGAGTGATCTACTTGTGTCTGCCTCCATCAAGACTGTCTCGTTTGTTTTCTTTGCTGTCCATGGAACTCTCAACATTCTTCTTAGAAACCACATCTCGGCTGCCTCAATCTTGCTCTGGCTTTGTTTGCTGACTGTCCACACCTCGCATCCGTACAACAGTATTTGTTCTATATAACATTCAAGGAATCTCTTTCTGATGTTAATTGATAGGCATTTGTTGATAAGAATGCTTGTCATCTTCTAGAATGCTGTTTTGGCTTGGCCGATTCTGCCAGCTATTTCTGATGTGCATCTGCCGTCTGATGAAATGATCGTTCCCAGGTATTTGAACTTATTAACCTGTGTCAAGGTTGTGCCATTTGCTGTTATTTTGCATGAGGGGATTTAATATTTTTTACTGATCACCATGACTTCAGTCTTCCTGCCGTTTAGTTCCAGCCCCTTACCTTTGCTTTCTATTTCTAGTATATTCACAAGGTTTTGTAGGTCTCTTTCACTTTCTGCAATTAGCACGGTGTCATCTGCATATCGAATGTTGTTTATCATTTTCCCTCCAACCTTTAATCCAGGATCTTCTTCTAGGTTTCTCATGATGTTTTCGCTGTAAAGTGAAAACAGATCTGGTGACAAAACACAACCCTGTCTGACTCCTCTTTTGATATTTTGGAAAGAGCTTACATTATTTTCTATTCTCATTGCAGCTGTTTGTTCCCAGTACATAATTCTATTATTCGTAGATCTTTTCCATCAACATTGAGTCTCTCCAGTTGGTTGATCAATTCATCATGTCTTACCCGATCGAAAGCCAGTGTTAGGCTGATAAAATACCACTATAAAATATAGACCAGGTAAAACATAGTTCAGGTAGGGCCTCAGGACCTGGCCAGCTCATGGGTTTATGTACAGGCTTAAGGCATGTGCCACGGTCACCATACACATGGCACCTGTGACGTTAGTGCATATGGAATTCGTTCCGAGCGCAGAGACGTCATCTTGAGAAACTAAAACTGAAACTTTTGCTGAGATCCTGGTTGGGCGAGCTCAGCTGGACAGGAGTGCCAAGACGACATAGAAACTGTGAAAAAGTCTTTGGGGCACTGTACTAAAGAACTGTTAACAAGATTCCTCCAGCTATGTCGGCTGTGTGCCAAAGCCTGGGTCTCTGCAAAATGTTTCTCTGTCCATTCTTCAGTACATCATTTTTTTCTGTCTTCCCCTCCATCTCCCTTCTTCCACAGTTTTCTGGAAGACTGATTTAGCAAGACCATAGGATCTTGTCACATGGCCATACAAACTGATTTAGCAAGACTCTAGGATCTTGTCACATGGCCATACAAACTGATTTAGCAAGACTCTAGGATCTTGTCACATGGCCATACAAACTGATTTAGCAAGACTCTAGGATCTTGTCACATGGCCATACAAACTGATTTAGCAAGACTCTAGGATCTTGTCACATGGCCATACAAACTGATTTAGCAAGACTAGGATCTTGTCACATGGCCATACAAACTGATTTAGCAAGACTCTAGGATCTTCTCACATGGCCATACAAACTGATTTAGCAAGACCATAGGATCTTGTCACATGGCCATACAAACTGATTTAGCAAGACCATAGGATCTTGTCACATGGCCATACAAACTGATTTAGCAAGAACATAAGATCTTGTCACATGGCCATACAAACTGATTTAGCAAGACCATAGGATCTTGTCACATGGCCATACAAACTGATTTAGCAAGACCATAGGATCTTGTCACATGGCCATACAAACTGATTTAGCAAGACTATAGGATCTTGTTACATGGCCATACAAACTGATTTAGCAAGACCATAGGATCTTGTCACATGGCCATACAAACTGATTTAGCAAGACCATAGGATCTTGTCACATGGCCATACAAACTGATTTAGCAAGACCATAGGATCTTGTTACATGGCCATACAAACTGATTTAGCAAGACCATAGGATCTTGTCACATGGCCATACAAACTGATTTAGCAAGACCATAGGATCTTGTTACATGGCCATACAAACTGATTTAGCAAGACCATAAGATCTTGTTACATGGCCATACAATCTGATTTAGCAAGACCATAGGATTTTGTCACATGGCCATACAAACTGATTTAGCAAGACCATAAGATCTTGTTACATGGCCATACAATCTGATTTAGCAAGACCATAAGATCTTGTTACATGGCCATACAAACTGATTTAGCAAGACCATAGGATCTTGTCACATGGCCATACAATCTGATTTAGCAAGACTATAGGATCTTGTCACATGGCCATACAAACTGATTTAGCAAGACTATAGGATTTTGTCACATGGCCATACAAACTGATTTAGCAAGACCATAGGATCTTGTCACATGGCCATACAAACTGATTTAGCAAGACCATAGGATCTTGTCACATGGCCATACAAACTGATTTAGCAAGACCATAGGATCTTGTTACATGGCCATACAAACTGATTTAGCAAGACCATAGGATCTTGTTACATGGCCATACAAACTGATTTAGCAAGACTATAGGATCTTGTCACATGGCCATACAATCTGATTTAGCAAGACTATAGGATCTTGTCACATGGCCATACAATCTGATTTAGCAAGACTATAGGATCTTGTCACATGGCCATACAAACTGATTTAGCAAGACCATAAGATCTTGTCACATGGCCATACAAACTGATTTAGTAAGACCATAGGATTTTGTCACATGGCCATACAAACTGATTTAGCAAGACCATAGGATTTTGTCACATGGCCATACAAACTGATTTAGCAAGACCATAGGATCTTGTCACATGGCCATACAAACTGATTTAGCAAGATCATAAGATCTTGTCACATGGCCATACAAACTGATTTAGCAAGACCATAGGATCTTGTCACATGGCCATACAAACTGATTTAGCAAGACCATAGGATCTTGTTACATGGCCATACAAACTGATTTAGCAAGACCATAGGATCTTGTCACATGGCCATACAAACTGATTTAGCAAGACCATAGGCTCTTGTTACATGGCCATACAAACTGATTTAGCAAGACTATAGGATCTTGTCACATGGCCATACAAACTGATTTAGCAAGACCATAGGATCTTGTTACATGGCCATACAAACTGATTTAGCAAGACTATAAGATCTTGTCACATGGCCATACAAACTGATTTAGCAAGACCATAAGATCTTGTCACATGGCCATACAAACTGATTTAGCAAGACCATAGGATCTTGTCACATGGCCATACAAACTGATTTAGTAAGACCATAGGATCTTGTCACATGGCCATACAAACTGATTTAGTAAGACAATAGGATCTTGTTACATGGCCATACAAACTGATTTAGCAAGACCATAGGATCTGGTCACATGGCCATACAAAATGATTTAGCAAGACCATATGATCTTGTTACGTGGCCATACAAACTGATTTAGCAAGACCATATGATCTTGTTACATGGCCATACAAACTGATTTAGCAAGACCATAGGATCTTGTTACATGGCCATACAAACTGATTTAGCAAGACCATAGGATCTTGTTACATGGCCATAGAAACTGATTTAGTAAGACCATAGGATCTTGTTACATGGCCATACAAACTGATTTAGTAAGACCATAGGATTTTGTTACATGGCCATACAAACTGATTTAGCAAGACCATAAGATCTTGTCACATGGCCATACAAACTGATTTAGCAAGACTATAAGATCTTGTCACATGACCATACAAACTGATTTAATAAGACCATAGGATCTTGTCACATGGCCATACAAACTGATTTAATAAGACCATAGGATCTTGTCACATGGCCATACAAACTGATTTAGCAAGACCATAGGATCTTGTTACATGGCCATACAAACTGATTTAGCAAGACCATAGGATCTTGTCACACGGCCATACAAACTGATTTAGCAAGACCATAGGATCTTGTTACATGGCCATACAAACTGATTTAGCAAGACCATAGGATCTTGTTACATGGCCATACAAACTGATTTAGCAAGACCATAAGATCTTGTTACATGGCCATACAAACTGATTTAGTAAGACCATAGGATCTTGTCACATGGCCACTGATTTAATAAGACCATAGGATCTTGTTACATGGCCATTCAAACTGATTTAATAAGACCATAAGATCTTGTCACATGGCCATACAAATTGATTTAGCAAGACCATAGGATCTTGTTACATGGCCATACAAACTGATTTAGTAAGACCATAGGATCTTGTCACATGGCCATACAAACTGATTTAGTAAGACCATAGGATCTTGTTACATGGCCATACAAACTGATTTAGTAAGACCATAGGATCTTGTTACATGGCATAAAAAGCTGATTTAATAAGACCATAGGATCTTGTTACATGGCCATACAAACTGATTTAATAAGACCATAGGATCTTGTCACATGGCCATACAAACTGATTTAGCAAGACCATAGGATCTTGTTACATGGCCATACAAACTGATTTAGCAAGACCATAGGATCTTGTCACATGGCCATACAAACTGATTTAGCAAGACCATAGGATCTTGTCACATGGCCATACAAACTGATTTAGCAAGACCATAGGATCTTGTCACAGGACCAAACTGATTTAGCAAGACCATAGGATCTTGTTACATGGCCATACAAACTGATTTAGCAAGACCATAGGATCTTGTTACATGGCCATACAATCTGATTTAGTAAGACCATAGGATCTGGTCACATGGCCATACAAACTGATTTAGCAACACCATAGGATCTTGTCACAGGACCAAACTGATTTAGCAAGACCATAGGATCTTGTTACATGGCCATACAAACTGATTTAGCAAGACCATAGGATCTTGTCACATGGCCATACAAACTGATTTAGCAAGACCATAGGATCTTGTTACATGGCCATACAAACTGATTTAGCAAGACCATAGGATCTTGTCACATGGCCATACAAACTGATTTAGCAAGACCATAGGATCTTGTCACATGGCCATACAAACTGATTTAGCAAGACCATAAGATCTTGTTACATGGCCATACAAACGTTTTCTTTTCTTAACTGATGTCAACAGATCTTCATATGGTGCAGTGTGCTTTATACACACATTCATATATATATACAGTCATGCATACATACAGGTGTATGTACATACATGCATTACTAGCACACACACATGCACACACACACACGCACGCACACGCATATGTATGTGCACACACATGCGCACACGCACACACAAGTACATATATAGATAGACATTTAAAGAAATAACGAACACACACACAACGCTTACACACACACACACACACACACACACACACACACACACACACACACACACACACACACACACACACATACACACACATACACACACATGCGCGCACGCACACAGACACATATATATATGCACACACACATGCGCACACGCACACACAAGTACACATATTGATAGACATTTAAAGAACTAATGAACACACACACACACACAACACACACACACACACACACACACACACACACACACACACACACACACACACACACACACACACACTCACACACACACACACACCACACACACACACACACACACACACACACACAACACACACACACTCACACACACACACACACACACACACACACACACACACACACACACACACAAACACACACACACACACCCACACACACAAACACACACACACACACACACACACACACACACACACACACACACACACACACACACAAGAGAATCATAGCCATCTGATCAATTGTCTAATCAACAACTCTAACTTTCAATCAATTAGTCCATCAGTAAATCGGTACCATTATTCAAGCCAATGATTCATTCATTCAACCACTGACTGTTGATCCTGAAAAACTAGTCATCTGTACATATGTAGTGCATCCAGTTTCTTTCAAATTTAACCCTTTGACTCCCACACCCCATCTACCAACTGCAAAAACTTAACCCTTTGACTCCCTCACCTGATCCACCAGCTTCCTGCAGGAAGCTGGTGGATAGGGTGAGGGAGTCAAAGAGTTAAGTTTTTGCTTTGCTAGCATGGTTGGCAAATCAGGATGCTGGTGGACAGGATGCGGGAGTCAAAGGGTTAAGTTTTTGCTTTGCTAGCGTGGTTGGCAAAGCAGGAAGCTGGTGGACAGGGTGATGGAGTCAAAGGGTTAAGTTTTTGCTTTGCTAGCACTGTTAGCAAATCAGGATGCTGGTGGACAGGATGCGGGAGTCAAAGGGTTAAGTTTTTGTTTTGCTGGCACTGTTAGCAAGTCAGGATGATGGTGGACAGGGTGTGGGAGTCAAAGGGTTAAGTTTTTGCTTTGCTAGCACGGTTGACAATGCAGAATGCTGGTGGACAGGATGCGGGAGTCAAAGGGTTAAGTTTTTGCTTTGCTAGCATGGTTGGCAAAGCAGGAAGCTGGTGGACAGGGTGAGGGAGTCAAAGGGTTAAGTTTTTGCTTTGCTAGCACGGTTTGCAAAGCAGGATGCTGGTGGACAGGGTGAGGGAGTCAAAGGGTTAAGTTTTTGCTTTGCTAGCACGATTAGCAAAGCAGGATGCTGATGGACAGGGTGTCGGAGTCAAAGGGTTAAATGTTATAGATTTGTTTTTACAAGGTATACCTCTGCAAGCAGAAATATAATTATATATATGATGGAACTTGCTGCTTTGAATTTATTGAGTTCATGGTTCAGTGCTGACTGTTATTGCGTTCCTATTGCCGCTGTCCTCGTGAACTGGATCCCTGGTGACTCATCTGTTAAAGCCTGACTCGTGCTGAAGAATAGTTGTCATAGGTAACACTGATGTCTCATTTATTCTGCAGCCTCCTCAGAGATGTTACTCTAGTTGCGATTTTCAAAAGAGAACACCAGGTAGACCCAGGGAGAAAATATTGGACGGATTTGCAGGGTGGCTGAGGACAAAGAGGGTGGAAGATGTGCTTGCGGCAACAAGGGATAGATACGTATGGAGGGCCATGATCGTCAACGCCATGCGGCAGGGCACATGGTGATGATTATGATGATGATGATGCAATTTTCAAGTTTTTACAAGAGATCTGTAGACTTTATCTTATAAGTGTATACAAGAGATCTGTAGACTTTATCTTATAAGTGTATACAAGAGATCTGTAGACTTTATCTTATAAGTGTATACAAGAGATCTGTAGACTTTATCTTATAAGTGTATACAAGAGATCTGTAGACTTTATCTTATAAGTGTATACAAGAGATCTGTAGACTTTATCTTATAAGTGTATACAAGAGATCTGTAGACTTTATCTTGTAAGTGTTTACAAGAGATCTGTAGACTTTATCTTGTGTTTACAAGAAATCTGTAGACTTTATCTTGTGTTTACAAGAGATCTGTAGACTTTATCTTGTAAGTGTTTACAAGAAACAGATCTGTAGACTTTATCTTGTAAGTGTTTACAGTTTGTGCTAGTGGATAGTCACCGTTCAAATGAAACCTCCCTCGATTTTGGTGTGCCTCAGGGCTCCGTGCTCGGTCCTGTTTTATTCATTCTGTATACTACCCCTCTTTCTGATGTCATCCGCGGCCATTCCATTTCGCATGAAATGTTTGCGGATGACACTCAGCTCCTTCATTCAGCTTCTGTTGATGACTATCCTGATGCAATTTCTTCTCTCCAAAACTGTACCTCTGACATTGATCTCTGGATGTCATCAAATAAACTGAAACTTAACTGTGACAAGACGGAGGCTATACGTTTCTCACATCATGATATCAACACACTTTCTTCTTCTCTCCCTATAGGTTCTAGTTCCATTGAATTTTCTGACTGTGTCCGGGATTTAGGAGTTCTTTTAGATCATGATCTTTCTATGCAAAAACATGTCACTAAGATATGCCAGCTTTCTTATATGGAACTAAGACGTATTGCTTCTATCCGCCCCTTTCTTACTGAGGCAGCCACTAAAACTCTTATTTCCTCTTATATTCTTTCACGCTTGGACTACTGTAATTCTATTCTAATCGGCTGCCCTTCAGTTGTCATTCAACCTCTCCAACGTGTTCAGAATTCAGCAGCTAGGCTTGTTTGTAAAGCCCCTAGATCCCAGTCATGTTCTCCTCTTCTGAAAAAGTTGCATTGGCTTCCAGTTGAACAAAGAATCAAATACAAATGTTGCTGTCTCTGTTACAAAATTCTTACTTGCTCCGCTCCCTCTTATCTGTCTGAACTTCTTCAAGTGTATGTACCATCCAGAACTCTCCGATCCTCTACCGACACAAGAACTTTCTGTGTTCCCCGTTTCAACCGGAAACTGCATGGTCAGAGAGCTTTCTCCCACTCTGCTGCCAGGACCTGGAACTCCCTTCCCTATCATATTCGCCATAAGCAATGTCTTCCTTCTTTCAAGTCTAGTCTGAAGACCTATCTTTTCACTCAATACTTTCATTGATCTTCTCTTTCTCTTCTCTCTCAGCCCTGATCATCGTTCCTACATATATATATATATGTGTGTGTGTGTGTGTGTGTGTGTGTGTGTGTGTGTGTGTGTGTGTGTGTGTGTGAAGCATGTTTATGCGAGCAAGAGAGAGGGAGAGAGAGGGAGAGAGGAAAAGAGAGAGAGAGAGAGGCTGTGCGGGAGAGAGAGAGAGTGAGCAAGGAATATCGGGAGCACGGTGGAGAGCGAGAGTATGGTTGGGGTGGGGCAAGAGAGTGAGAGTATGAGTAAGAGTATGTGTAAGCGTGATAGAATTTGATAGTAGAGAAACTGAGTGGTTGAGAGAGGGAGTGTGTTTGGGTCTGTGTGTGTGTGTGTGTGTGTGTGTGTGTGTGTGTGTGTGTGTGTGTGTGTGTGTGTGTGTGTGTGTGTGTGGTGTGTGAAGAGAAAGAGAGAGAAAATATTTTTGTATGATTGTCACTACTTTTAGTAATATTTGAATTTACTATGTTAATATGTCTTGTTGAACGTAAATTTTATGTTTTATGTTATATAGTGTTAGCAGCGGTATGTTTAAATTTTATGTTGGTGTATCTATTTGTATTTAGTTATATACTGATTTTATGTGAAGCGCTTTGTGCTCTGGAAAGCGCTATATAAATTGCCTTTATTATTATTATTATTATTTACAAGAGATCTGTAGACTTTATCTTGTAAGTGTTTACAAGAGATCTGTAGACTTTATCTTGTAAGTGTTGACAAGAGATCTGTAGACTTTATCTTGTAAGTGTTGACAAGAGATTGTAGAATTTATCTTGTAAGTGTTGACAAGACATCTGTAGACTTTATCTTGTAAGTGTTAACAAGAGATCTGTAGACTTTATCTTGTAAGTGTTGACAAGACATCTGTAGACTTTATCTTGTAAGTGTTAACAAGACATCTGTAGACTTTATATTGTAACTGTTGACAAGAAACAGATCTGTAGAATTTATCTTGTAAGTGTTTACAAGAGATCTGCAGACTTTATTTTGTAAGTGTTTACAATAAACAGATCTGTAGACTTTATCTTGTAAGTGTTGACAAGAAACAGATCTGTAGACTTTATCTTGTAAGTGTTAACAAGAGATCTGTAGACTTTATCTTGTAAGTGTATACAAGACATCTGCAGACTTTATCTTGTAAGTGTTTACAAGAAATCTGTAGACTTTATCTTGTAAGTGTTTACAAGAAACAGATCTGTAGAATTTATCTTGTAAGTGTTTACAAGAGATCTGCAGACTTTATTTTGTAAGTGTTTACAATAAACAGATCTGTAGACTTTATCTTGTAAGTGTTGACAAGAAACAGATCTGTAGACTTTATCTTGTAAGTGTTTACAAGACATCTGTAGACTTTATCTTGTAAGTGTTTACAAGAAATCTGTAGACTTTATTTTGTAAGTGTTTACAAGAAACAGATCTGTAGAATTTATCTTGTAAGTGTTTACAAGAGATCTGTAGACTTTATTTTGTAAGTGTTTACAATAAACAGATCTGTAGACTTTATCTTGTAAGTGTTTACAAGACATCTGTAGACTTTATCTTGTAAGTGTTTACAAGAGATCTGTAGACTTTATCTTGTGTTTACAATAGATCTGTAGACTTTATCTTGTGTTTACAAGAGATCTGTAGACTTTATCTTGTGTTTACAAGAGATCTGTAGACTTTATCTTGTAAGTGTTTACAAGAAATCTGTAGACTTTATTTTGTAAGTGTTTACAATAAACAGATCTGTAGACTTTATCTTGTAAGTGTTTACAAGACATCTGTAGACTTTATCTTGTAAGTGTTTACAAGAGATCTGTAGACTTTATCTTGTGTTTACAATAGATCTGTAGACTTTATCTTGTGTTTACAAGAGATCTGTAGACTTTATCTTGTAAGTGTTTACAAGAAATCTGTAGACTTTATTTTGTAAGTGTTTACAAGAAACAGATCTGTAGAATTTATCTTGTAAGTGTTTACAAGAGATCTGTAGACTTTATTTTGTAAGTGTTTACAATAAACAGATCTGTAGACTTTATCTTGTAAGTGTTTACAAGACATCTGTAGACTTTATCTTGTAAGTGTTTACAAGAGATCTGTAGACTTTATCTTGTGTTTACAATAGATCTGTAGACTTTATCTTGTGTTTACAAGAGATCTGTAGACTTTATCTTGTGTTTACAAGAGATCTGTAGACTTTATCTTGTAAGTGTTTACAAGAAATCTGTAGACTTTATTTTGTAAGTGTTTACAATAAACAGATCTGTAGACTTTATCTTGTAAGTGTTTACAAGAGATCTGTAGACTTTATCTTGTAAGTGTTGACAAGAGATCTGTAGACTTTATCTTGTAAGTGTTGACAAGAGATCTGTAGACTTTATCTTGTAAGTGTTGACAAGAGATCTGTAGACTTTATCTTGTAAGTGTTTACAACAGATCTGTAGACTTTATCTTGTGTTTACAAGAGATCTGTAGACTTTATCTTGTGTTGACAAGAGATCTGTAGACTTTATCTTGTGTTGACAAGAGATCTGTAGACTTTATCTTGTGTTTACAAGAGATCTGTAGACTTTATCTTGTAAGTGTTTACAAGAGATCTGTAGACTTTATCTTGTAAGTGTTGACAAGAGATCTGTAGACTTTATCTTTTAAGTGTTAACAAGAGATCTGTAGACTTTATCTTCTAAGTGTTTACAAGAAACTGATCTGTAGACTTTATCTTGTGTTTACAAGAGATCTGTAGACTTTATCTTGTGTTTACAAGAGATCTGTAGACTTTATCTTGTAAGTGTTTACAAGAGATCTGTAGACTTTGTCTTGTAAGTGTTTACAAGAGATCTGTAGACTTTATCTTGTAAGTGTTTACAAGAGATCTGTAGACTTTATCTTGTAAGTGTTTACAAGAGATCTGTAGACTTTATCTTGTAAGTGTTTACAAGAGATCTGTAGACTTTATCTTGAAAGTGTTTACAAGAGATCTGTAGACTTTATCTTGTAAGTGTTTACAAGAGATCTGTAGACTTTATCTTGTAAGTGTTTACAAGAGATCTGTAGACTTTATCTTGTAAGTGTTTACAAGATATCTGTAGACGTTATCTTGTAAGTGTTGACAAGACATCTGTAGACTTTATCTTGTGTTTACAAGACATCTGTAGACTTTATCTTGTATGATCATATGTATAGGACATAATTTTTTTTAATGCATTTAGACTTTAAAAGGATAATCATAGGCTTTGTATATGACTGTTGTCCTTTTAATTAAATTTGGAATTGTGTTTTAACTCTTTGGCTCTCACACTGTGCCTACCAGCATCCCGCATTGTCAACCATGGTAGCAGAGCAAAAACTTAACCCTTTGGTTCCCTCACCTTGAGGGGGTTAAAGAGTTAAGTTTTTGCATTTGGTGGATAGGGTGCGGGAGTCAAAGGGTTAACGTAGTGTTTGTCCTGATATGGCTTCAGTGTCGGCTGGGCTATAAGCAATGTGAATTTGAGTCTGTGCTCTGCTTTTGTGTATGGACGTGATAAATCATTTTGGTCTGTTTTGGAGGCAACGATCGTTTTACTGGTAACTGGTTATGGCAACAAATTGATTTCTCTTGTAAGTTTCTTGATGTTGTTTTGCTGTTGTAGATCTGACATTTCATTTTTGTGTCGTGAATTTGATGTCTATTTGGCCTCCTCACAGTGGAATACTGGGGGGGGGGGGGGGGGGGGGGGATACAGAATTTAGGTCCCCTCCTGTTTTGAAACCACAGGAGCTGTCTAGTTTGCTTTTGGGTAGTTAGGGGTTCCCCTTGGCTGTCATGCTGTTTTTGCCTCATAAGACTGTTTCTTTTTTTTTTCAAACTTGTTTTTATTCATGTTCAAATATATAGCTCTTACAAACATTTTGAAATGTACACAATGCATAATCAACAGATCTAACAAAATGTAGAAAGAACAAGCATTCATTGCAATATGTAGACATATATAAATATATATATATATATACATACACACACATACATATACACATACATGTATACAAACATGCATATACACACGTATACACACATCTACATATACATCCATATATATATATATATATATATATATATATATATATATATATACGTACATACACATACACACATATATATATACATATATATGCATACACATACATACATGCACACATTATATATATATATATATACACACACATATAATCACATACACATATACATACACATACAGACATACACGCACACAAATAGACACATACATATACATACACAAACATAAATATATACACATATATACACACATATACATATATATGCACATACACATGTACGCATGTACATCCATATGTTTAACTGAAGCATATAAAGAGATATAGATGAATTGGCATTTTAAGAAGAAAATGTATGTATGAAACAATAGGAAAACTGTTTCTTATTTCTGCCTTCCAGATATCATTGTGTACTTGATTTTCTTTTTCTTTTTCCTGTTGAAGTATTGTGTTTGTTTTGAAACGGTTATAGCCCTGACATGGCTCTACGCAGTCGGCTGGTCTTTAAACAAAAATAACAATAACAATGACCCGTATTTCTTCTAAATTCTCTCCTTAGCTCCCCAAAAGCGGAGTATGCGGGCCCCAGTAGCTCAGTTGGTTTGAGCGTCGGATTCACATGCTAATGGTTTTGTGGGTTCGAATCCTGGGGTGCGCTACATTAAAACTGGCCTTCTCGCTGTCCCATCTTAACATCATTGTTGTTCTGGTGGTGTCAGTATAGGATTAGATACATTAAAACTGGCCTTCTCACTGTCCCATCTTAACATCATTGTTGTTCTGGTGGTGTCAGTATAGGATTAGATACATGAACATTGGCCTTCTCACTGTCCCATTTTAACATCATTGTTGTTCTGGTGGTGTCAGTATAGGATTAGATACATTAAAACTGGCCTTCTCACTGTCCCATCTTAACATCATTGTTGTTCTGGTGGTGTCAGTATAGGATTAGATACATCAACACTGGCCTTCTCACTGTCCCATTTTAACATCATTGTTGTTATGGTGGTGTCAGTATAGGATTAGATACATGAACATTGGCCTTCTCACTGTCCCATTTTAACATCATTGTTGTTCTGGTGGTGTCAGTATAGGATTAGATACATGAACATTGGCCTTCTCACTGTCCCATCTTAACATCATTGTTGTTATGGTGGTGTCAGTATAGGATTAGATAAGTCCCCCTTCCCCAACTTCCCTGGGATGGTTATCCCCGTCGGCCATTTCACGTGAGGTGGTTGTCGACGTAAAAACTGAACCAAAAGCGGAGTATGACTGTCTTTAATGTGGGATAAAGAATAGTCATATATGCAAGCATCATCTCCTTCTGCTTTGTAGGTAAGTTTGTATGAATGTGTATGCCTAGATACACCCGTGCGGATGCCGAGGGTTCTTTCAGTATAAACAGTATCCCCACCTTCTGGAAATTCCGTGCTAGAAATTTCCTCTTTTCTGTCACTCTCTTTGTTTCTGCTTTCGGTCATTTCTACCTATCATTTTCTGCCTGGCTGGTCCATTCACCTGTATGTGTTCTATAACGCCTTATGTACGTTCTCTTAGGATTGATAATTGTGTGCATGTATTAAGTGCTTTTTTTTTTTTTTTTTTTGCTCTTGGGAAATGACATTTGTGGAACAATTTAGAATAGTTTATGCCCGTTTTTATATATGCTTTAGTGTCCATAGCTATGTTTAAATTTGTATTCAGATATGTTTTTTAAATCCCCTGTGCGATAAATTGGATGGAGTGGTCAACGCCAGGGGTGTCTACGTCTCCTTAATCAAATTATGTGCACGTATGCATTGATATGTGCGTTTAATTTTCTTTTCCTTTTTCTTTGTGTCTTATTGAAGTGTTGTGTATGTTTTGAAACGTTTACAGCCCTGATATGGCCCTACACAGTCGGCTGGACTTTAAACAAAAGTAACAAAGTAACAACACTATGCTTAGATAGGGAGAGTTGGCAGGAGCTGTATGTAACCTGCGTAAGAAGAAGAAATCAAAGACCATTTGGCCAGGTATTTGTGTCCGTATTGTGCTGTTCTTAACGATGCTATGTGTACCTGTGGTGCTTATTCCTGCAGTGCTACAAACGTAAATGGTTGTAGACCATTTATTGTTAATTTTGTATCTAGGTGTTGTTTATTTCACGTGTTGTGTTGTTAATTTTTGTATGTTATGTGTGTTGTTTATTTAGGTGTTGTTGTTGTTTAATTTTGTATCTAGTGTTGTTTTTATTTAGCGTGTTAGTGTGTTAATTTTGTATCTAGGTGTCGTTTATTTCACATATTATGTTGTTATT
This sequence comes from Monoplex corrugatus, assembly GCA_030674185.1. Lineage (NCBI taxonomy): Eukaryota > Metazoa > Mollusca > Gastropoda > Littorinimorpha > Ranellidae > Monoplex > Monoplex corrugatus. Next base: position 64,220,624 of record JAPXFY010000020.1, read on the forward strand.
TGTGTATGTAGGTGTTGTTTATTTCACGTATTATGTTGTTAATTGTGTATCTAGGTGTTGTTTATTTCACGTATTGTGTTGTTAATTTGTATGTAGGTGTTGTTTATTTCACGTATTGTGTTGTTAATTTTGTATCTAGGTGTTGTTTATTTCACGTGTTGTGTTGTTAATTGTGTATGTAGGTGTTGTTTATTTCACGTGTTGTGTTGTTAATTGTGTATCTAGGTGTTTATTTCACGTGTTATGTTGTTAATTGTGTATGTAGGTGTTGTTTTATTTCACGTGTTATGTTGTTTAATTGTGTATGTAGGTGTTGTTTATTTCACATATTATGTTGTTAATTGTGTATGTAGGTGTTGTTTTTTCACGTGTTGTGTTTGTTTAATTTGTGTATGTCGAGTGTGTTGTTTATTTCACATATTATTGTTGTTAATTTTGTACCTAGGTGTTGTTTATATTTCACTATTATGTTGTTAATTTTGTATGTAGGTGTTGTTTATTTAACGTGTTGTGTTGTTAATTGTGTATCTAGTGTTGTTTATTTCACGTGTTGAATGTGATTGTTATTAGTGTATTGTATGTATGTGTATGGTTTGTTTATTTCACGTGTTTAGTTGTTAATTGTGTATGTAGGTGTTGTTTATTTCACGTGTTGTGTTGTTAATTGTGTATGGTGTTATTACGTTGTGTTATTGTGTTTGGTTTTTATTTCACTGTTGTTGTATTGTGTTAGGGTGTTTATTCATTTGTGTTGTAATTGTGTCTAGGTGTTGTTTTTTCACGTTTGTTGTTAATTGTGTATCTAGGTGTTGTTTATTTCACTTTGTGTTGTTAATTGTATTAGGTGTTGTTTATTTCACTTTGTGTTGTTAATTTGTATTAGTGTTGTTTATTTCACATTTGTGTTGTTAATTGTGTATTAGGTGTTGTTTATTTCACATTTTGTTGTTAATTTGTATCAGTGTTGTTTTTTCACTTTGTTGTTAATTGTGTATTAGGTGTTGTTTATTTCACGTTATGTTGTTAATTGTGTATTAGTGTTGTTTATTTCACTTTTGTTTTAATTGTGTATGTAGGTGTGTTTATTTCACATTTATGTTGTTAATTGTGTATGTAGGTGTTTTTATTTCACTTTATGTGTTAATGTGTATTAGGTGTGTTTATTTCACTTTATGTGTTAATTGTTATTAGGTGTTGTTTATTTCACATTTATGTTGTTAATTTGTATGTGTGTTGTTTATTTCACATATTATGTTGTTATTTGTATTAGTGTTGTTTATTTCACATTATGTTGTTAATTGTGTTCTAGGTGTTGTTTATTTCACTATTATGTTGTTAATTGTGTTGTAGTGTTGTTTATTTCACTTTTTGTTGTTAATTGTGTATTAGGTGTTGTTTATTTCACGTGTTGTGTTGTTAATTGTGTATGTAGGTGTTGTTTATTTCACGTGTTGTTGTTAATTGTGTATGTAGGTGTTGTTTATTTCACGTGTTGTGTTGTTAATTGTGTATTAGGTGTGTTTATTTCACATTTGTGTTAATTTGTATTAGGTGTTGTTATTTCACTTTTGTTGTTAATTGTGTATGTAGTGTTGTTTATTTCACATTTGTTTGTTAATTGTGTATTAGGTGTTGTTTATTTCACGTGTTGTGTTGTTAATTGTGTATGTAGGTGTTGTTTATTTCACTGTTTGTTGTTAATTGTGTATGTAGGTGTTGTTTATTTCACGTGTTGTGTTGTTAATTGTGTATCTAGGTGTTGTTTATTTCACTTTATGTTGTTAATTGTGTATTAGTGTTGTTTATTTCACTTTTGTTGTTAATTGTGTATTAGGTGTGTTTATTTCACATATTTGTTGTTAATTGTGTATTAGGTGTTGTTTATTTCACTTTTGTTGTTAATTGTGTATTAGGTGTTGTTTATTTCACATATTATGTTGTAATTGTGTATGTAGGTGTTGTTTATTTCACATATTATGTTGTTAATTTGTATTAGGTGTTTTTTATTTTATGTTATGTTGTTTTAATTGTGTATGTAGTGTTGTTTATTTCACTTTATGTTGTTAATTGTGTATTAGGTGTTGTTTATTTCACATTTTGTTGTTAATTGTGTATGTAGGTGTTGTTTATTTCACGTGTTTGTTGTTGAATTTGTATGTAGTGTTGTTTTTTCACTTTGTTGTTAATTGTGTATGTAGGTTGTTTATTTCACGTTTTGTTGTTAATTGTGTATGTAGGTGTTGTTTTTTCACATTTGTTGTTAATTTGTATTAGGTGTTGTTATTTCACATATTATGTTGTTAATTTGTATTAGGTGTTTTTATTTAACGTGTTTTTGTTAATTGTGTATTAGGTGTTGTTTATTTCACGTGTTTTTGTTAATTGTGTATGTAGTGTTGTTTATTTCACTGTTTGTTGTTAATTGTGTATGTAGTGTTGTTTATTTCACGTGTTGTTTGTTAATTGTGTATAGGTGTTGTTTATTTCACGTGTTTGTTGTTAATTGTGTATTAGGTGTTTTTATTTCACGTGTTGTGTTGTTAATTGTGTATTAGGTGTTGTTTATTTCACTTTGTTTGTTAATTGTGTATCTAGTGTTGTTTATTTCACTTTGTGTTGTTAATTGTGTATAGGTGTTGTTTATTTCACTTTGTGTTGTTAATTTGTATTAGGTGTTGTTTATTTCACATATTTGTTGTTAATTATGTATTAGTGTTGTTTTTTCACTTTATTTGTTAATTGTGTATGTAGTGTTGTTTATTTCACGTGTTAGTTGTTAATTGTTATGTAGTGTTTTTATTTCACGTGTTATGTTGTTAATTGTGTATTAGTGTTGTTTATTTCACTGTTATGTGTTAATTGTGTATTAGTGTTGTTTATTTCACATATATGTTGTTAATTGTGTATGTAGTGTTGTTTATTTCACATTTGTTGTTAATTGTGTATGTAGGTGTTGTTTATTTCACATTTGTTTTAATTTGTATTAGGTGTTGTTTATTCACATATTATGTTGTTAATTTTGTATTAGGTGTTGTTTATTTACTTTGTTGTTAATTTGTATTAGGTGTTGTTTATTTCACGTGTTGTTGTTAATTGTGTATTAGGTGTTGTTATTTCACTTATGTTGTTAATTGTGTATGTAGGTGTTTTATTTCACGTGTTTTTGTTAATTGTGTATTAGGTGTTGTTTATTTCACGTGTTGTGTTGTTAATTGTGTATCTAGGTGTTGTTTATTTCACTTTGTGTTGTTAATTGTGTATTAGTGTGTTTTTATTTCACTTTGTGTTGTTAATTGTGTATCTAGGTGTTGTTTATTTCACAGTTTGTGTTGTTAATTGTTGTTAATTGTGTATTAGGTGTTGTTTATTTCACATATTATGTTGTTAATTGTGTATTAGGTGTTGTTTATTTCACATATTATGTTGTTAATTGTGTTGTAGTGTTGTTATTTACTTTATGTTTTAATTGTATGTAGGTGTTGTTTATTTCACATATGTATGTTGTGATGTTGTTGTTTGTATTTCACATATTATGTTGTTAATTGTGTATCTAAGGTGTTGTTTATTTCACATATTATGTTGTTAATTGTGTATTAGGTGTTTTTATTTCACATATTATGTTGTAATTGTGTATTAGTGTTTTATTATCACTATTTGTTGTTAATTTGTATTTTAGGTGTTGTTTATTTCACTATTGTGTTGTTAATTGTGTATGTAGGTGTTGTTATTTCACATATTATGTTGTTAATTGTGTATGTAGGTGTTGTTTATTTCACATTTTGTTTGTTAATTTTATGTAGTGTTGTTATTTCACGTGTTTGTTGTAATTGTTTTAGTGTTGTTATTCACTGTTTGTTGTTAATTGTGTATCTAGGTGTTGTTTATTTCACATATTATGTTGTTAATTGTGTATCTAGGTGTTGTTTATTTCACATATTATTTGTTAATTTGTATTAGTGTTGTTTATTTACGTGTTGTTGTTAATTTTGTACTAGGTGTTGTTATTTCACTTTGTGTTGTTAATTGTGTATGTAGGTGTTGTTTATTTCACGTTTATGTTGTTAATTGTGTATGTAGGTGTTGTTTATTTCACATTTTGTTGTTAATTGGTATTAGGTGTGTTTATTTCACGTGTTGTTGTTAATTGTATGTAGTGTTGTTTATTTCACGTGTTGTGTTGTTAATTGTGTATCTAGGTGTTGTTTATTTCACATATTATGTTGTTAATTGTGTATGTAGGTGTTGTTTATTTCACGTGTTGTGTTGTTAATTGTGTATGTAGGTGTTGTTTATTTCACTATTATGTTGTTAATATTTGTATGTAGGTGTTTGTTTATTTCACATATTATGTTGTTAATTTGTATGTAGGTGTTGTTTATTTCACGTGTTGTTGTTAATTGTTATTAGGTGTTGTTTATTTCACTGTTATGTTGTTAATTGTGTATGTAGGTGTTGTTTATTTCACGTGTTATGTTGTTAATTGTGTATGTAGGTGTTGTTTATTTCACGATGTTATGTTGTTAATTGTGTATGTAGGTGTTGTTTATTTCACATAGTATGTTGTTAATTTGTATGTAGGTGTTGTTTATTTCACGTGTTGTGTTGTTAATTGTGTATCTAGGTGTTGTTTATTTCACATGTTGTGTTGTTAATTGTGTATCAGGTGTTGTTTATTTCACGTGTTGTGTTGTTAATTGTGTATCTAGGTGTTGTTTATTTCACATATTATGTTGTTAATTGTGTATCTAGGTGTTGTTTATTTCACATATTATGTTGTTAATTGTGTGTGTAGGTGTCGTTTATTTCACATATTATGTTGTTAATTGTGTATGTAGGTGTTGTTTATTTCACATATTATGTTGTTAATTGTGTATCTAGGTGTTGTTTATTTCACATATTATGTTGTTAATTTTGTATGTAGGTGTTGTTTATTTCACATATTATGTTGTTAATTTTGTATCTAGGTGTTGTTTATTTCACATATTATGTTGTTAATTGTGTATCTAGGTGTTGTTTATTTCACATATTATGTTGTTAATTGTGTGTGTAGGTGTCGTTTATTTCACATATTATGTTGTTAATTGTGTATGTAGGTGTTGTTTATTTCACATATTATGTTGTTAATTGTGTATGTAGGTGTTGTTTATTTCACATATTATGTTGTTAATTTTGTATCTAGGTGTTGTTTATTTCACATATTATGTTGTTAATTTTGTATCTAGGTGTTGTTTATTTCACGTTGTTGTGTTGTTAATTGTGTATTGTAGGTGTTGTTTATTTCACAGTGTTAGTGTTGTTAATTGTGTATGTAGGTGTTGTTTATTTCACATATTATGTTGTTAATTTGTGTATGTAGGTGTTGTTTATTTCACATTATTATGTTGTTAATTATTGTATCTAGGTGTTGTTTATTTCACGTATTATGTTGTTAATTGTGTATGTAGGTGTTGTTTATTTCACATATATGTTGTTAATTGTGTATCTAGGTTGTTATTTATTTCACATATATATGTTGTTAATATGTGTTAATTGTAGGTGTTGTTTATTTCACGTATTGTGTTGTTAATTGTGTATGTAGGTGTGTTGTTTTATTTCAATTATTGTGTTGTTAATTATGTATGTGGTTGTTGTTTATTTCACGTGTTTGTGTTGTTAATTGTGTATGTAGGTGTTGTTTATTTCACATATTATGTTGTTAATTATGTATGTAGGTGTTGTTTATTTCACATTTTGTTGTTAATTGTGTATGTAGGTGTTGTTTATTTCACATATTGTGTTGTTAATTTTGTATGTAGGTGTTGTTTATTTCACGTGTTGTGTTGTTAATTTTGTATCTAGGTGTTGTTTATTTCACATATTATGTTGTTAATTGTGTATGTAGTTGTTGTTTATTTCACGTGTTGTGTTGTTAATTTTGTATCTAGGTGTTGTTTATTTCACGTGTTGTGTTGTTAATTGTGTATCTAGGTGTTGTTTGTTTCACGTGTTGTGTTGTTAATTTTGTATCTAGGTGTTGTTTATTTCACGTGTTGTGTTGTTAATTTTGTATCAAGGTGTTGTTTATTTAGCGTGTTGTGTTTTTAATTTTGTATCAAGGTGTTGTTTATTTAGCGTGTTGTGTTGTTAATTTGTGTATCTAAGGTGTTTGTTTTATTTCACGGTGTTTGTGTTGTTTAATTGTGTATCTAGGTGTTGTTTATTTACGTGTTGTGTTGTTAATTTTGTATCTAGGTGTTGTTTATTTCACGTGTTGTGTGTTGTTAATTGTGTATTTAGGTGTTTATTTCACGTATTGTGTTGTTAATTTTGTATGTAGGTGTTGTTTATTTCACGTGTTGTGTTGTTAATTTTGTATCTAGGTGTTGTTTATTTCACGTATTATGTTGTTAATTGTGTATGTAGGTGTTGTTTATTTCACGTGTTGTGTTGTTAATTGTGTATGTAGGTGTTGTTTATTTCACGTGTTGTGTTGTTAATTGTGTATCAAGGTGTTGTTTATTTCACATATTGTGTTGTTAGTTGTGTATGTAGGTGTTGTTTATTTCTCGTGTTGTGTTGTTAATTTTGTATCTAGGTGTTGTTTATTTCACATATTATGTTGTTAATTATGTATGTAGGTGTTGTTTATTTCACATATTATGTTGTTAATTTTGTATCAAGGTGTCGTTTATTTCACGTGTTTCGCTCTTAATTTTTATTCAATTTGTTTTGTTGATTTTTGTTACAATTTTTAACTTGTTGTTATGAATTATACACTTTTACATTTGTATTGAGCCTTGAAGTTATTTTTTGTGGTGTGAACAGTCATCTGTTTTTGTCTGTCTGTCTGTCTGTATGTCTGTCTGTATGTCTGTCTGTCTTTCTGTCTGTATGTCTGTCTGTATGTCTGTCTGTATGTCTGTCTGTCTTTCTGTCTGTCTGTCTGTATGTATGTCTATCTGTCTGTCTTACATTAGTGTGCGTGAACACACACACACACTCACACACACACTCGCACTGACACATACACATGCACACACACACACACACACACACACACACACACACACCACACACACACACACACACACACAACACACACACACACACACACACACACACACGCATGCATTCTCATTTATTTACTCTCATTGAGCATCTGTTTGTCCATCTGTCTCTCTTTCTCTCGTGCACTTGCACACACACATACACACATATCTGCATACACGCGCGCATACACACACAAACACACACACACACACACACACACACACACACACACACACACACACACACACACACACACACACACACACACACACCCTGCATGCACGCACATACACACACACCCCTGCATGCACGTGCACACATACGCATACTTTCACTCACACACACTCTCTCTCTTTCTCTCATTCATGTTCACTCACTTAGCATCAGTCGTCTGTCTGCCCATTCTTTCTGTCTGTTACACACACACACACACACACACACACACACACACACACACACACACACACATACATACACACACAACAACACACATACACACACAACACACACACACATACACACACACAACAACACACACACACACAACACACACACACACATACACACACACACACACACACACACACACCACACACACACACACACACACACACACACACACACATACACACACACACACACACACACATCACACAACACACAGTTTCTCTTGCACTCTCTGTCTCTCTCTTTGTCTCTCTCTGTCTCTCTCTCTGTCTCTCTCTGTCTCTGTCTCTGTCTCTCTCTCTCTCTCTCTCTCTCTCACACACACACACACACACACACACATACACACACACACACTCCCAGTTTACATGTGTGTGTAGACTTGTTAGTGCCCATCAATGTATAGGATTGTGATAAATTTACTCCAAGTTGCAGTTCATAAATGTACAGAATTGTGATAAATTTACTGCAAGTTGCAGTTCATAAATGTACAGAATTGTGATAAATTTACTCCAAGTTGCAGTTCATAAATGTACAGAATTGTGATAAATTTACTCCAAGTTGCAGTTCATAAATGTACAGAATTGTGATAAATTTACTGCAAGTTGCAGTTCATAAATGTACAGAATTGTGATAAATTTACTGCAAGTTGCAGTTCATAAATGTACAGAATTGTGATAAATTTACTGCAAGTTGCAGTTCATAAATGTACAGAATTGTGATAAATTTACTGCAAGTTGCAGTTCATAAATGTACAGAATTGTGATAAATTTACTGCAAGTTGCAGTTCATAAATGTACAGAATTGTGATAAATTTACTGCAAGTTGCAGTTCATAAATGTACAGAATTGTGATAAATTTACTGCAAGTTGCAGTTCATAAATGTACAGAATTGTGATAAATTTACTGCAAGTTGCAGTTCATAAATGTATAGAATTGTGATAAATTTACTGCAAGTTGCAGTTCATTAATGTATAGAATTGTAATAAATTTAGTCCATGTTGCAGTTCATCAATTAATAGAACTGTAATAAATTTTTGCTGCAAATTACAGTTCATCAATGTACAGATTTGTAATAAATTTACTTTAAGTTGCAGTTCATCAATGTACAGAATTGTAATAAATTTACTTTAAGTTGCAGTTCATCAATGTACAGAATTGTAATAAATTTACTTTAATTTGCAGTTCATCAATGTACAGAATTGTAATAAATTTACTCCAAGTTGCAGTTCATCAATGTACAGAATTGTAATAAATTTACTCCAAATTGCAGTTCATCAAAGTACAGAATTGTAATAAATTTACTCGAAGTTGCAGTTCACAGAATTGTAATAAATTTACTCCAAGTTGCAGTTCATCAATGTACAGAATGGTAATAAATTTACTCCAAATTGCAGTTCATCAAAGTACAGAATTGTAATAAATTTACTCTAAATTGCAGTTCATCAAAGTACAGAATTGTAATAAATTTACTCCAAATTGCAGTTCATCAAAGTACAGAATTGTAATAAATTTACTCTAAATTGCAGTTCATCAATATGCAATGTACAGAATTGTAATAAATTTACTCCAAATTGCAGTTCATCAAAGTGCAGAATTGTAATAAATTTACTCCAAGTTGCAGTTCATCAATGTGCAATATTGTAATAAAATTTTGCTGCAAATTGCAGTTTATTAATTAAGAATATTCTAATAAATTTACTCCAAGTTGCAGTTCATCAATGTGCAATATTGTAATAAAATTTTGCTGCAAATTGCAGTTTATTAATTAACAATATTCTAATAAATTTACTCCAAGTTGCAGTTCATCAATGTGCAATATTGTAATAAAATTTTGCTGCAAATTGCAGTTTATTAATTAACAATATTCTAATAAATTTACTCCAAGTTGCAGTTCATCAATATATAGAAATGTAATAAATTTACTTCAATTTACTTCAATCAGTGTACGAAGCTGCAATAAATTTTTGCCGCAAATTGCAGTTCATCAATGTACAAAGCTATGATAAATTTTTGCCGCAAATTGCAGTTCATCAATGTACAAAGCTATGATAAATTTTTGCCGCAAATCGCAGTTCATCAATGTACGAAGCTATGATAAATTTTTGCCGCAAATTGCAGTTCATCAATGTACGAAGCTATGATAAATTTTTGCCGCAAAATCAGTGTACGAAGCTGTGATAAATTTTTGCCGCAAATTGCAGTTCACCAATGTATGAAGCTGTGATAAATTTTTGCCGCAAATTGCAGTTCATCAATGTACGAAGCTGTGATAAATTTTTGCCGCAAATTGCAGTTCATCAATGTACGAAGCTGTGATAAATTTTTGCCGCAAATTGCAGTTCATCAATGTACGAAGCTGTGATAAATTTTTGCCGCAAATTGCAGTTCATCAATGTACGAAGCTGTGATAAATTTTTGCCGCAGATTGCAGTTCATTAATGTACAAAGCTGCAATAAATTTTTGCCGCAAATTGCAGTTCATCAATGTACAAGACTAATAAAATTTACCTCCAAGTAAAATTCCTTCAGAACATAATGTACAGTGTTGTAATAAAGCTGCACGAAACTGTACCAAAGTTGGAGCACAAAGCTAAATAAATCCATATGAAAACAAAGCATCGGCTTGAAAAGGAAGCGGCAATCAAAGAGGATTAGGCGGAGAAGAAAAGACACACGAAGGAGTATGCACCCGTGAACTCGCCGTGTTTCATTGCTGATCGATGAAATACCCTTTGAGGAAACTCGGGTGTCCCACAGAAAGTGCCTCAGTGCTGAAATGTTCTTCTTGTTATCCGCCCTTTACAAAGGTCTGCTGTGCTGATTATTAAAACAACACAGAAAATCGTTTTTACGGTGTTAAGCTATTGTTGTCCTTGTGTTGTAGTGTGGTGTGGCTTTCTTTCTGATCGCCACGATTATTCTTCCACTCCGCCCCTTCGTCGCATTGTCGTCGTCGTCATCATCATCATCATCGTCGTCGTCATCATCACCGTCGTCATAGTCATCATCATCATCATCATCACCACCACCACCACTACCACCATCGTCGTCGTCGTCGTCATCATCATCATCATCATCATCACCACCACCACCACCATCATCATCATCATGTGCCGTGCCGCATGGCGTTGGCGACCATGGCCCTCCACACGAATCTATCCCCTGTCGCTGCAAGTACATCTCCCACCCTCTCTGTCTTCAGCCACCTTGCAAACCCATCCAATAATTTCTCCCTGGGTCTGCCTGGTGTTCTCTTTCCCTCCAGCTTTCCTGTTGTGACCAGGTGTTCTAAATCCCCTTTCCTCATAATTGTCTTATAAATGTTGCTTTCTTTTTCCTAATCTTTTTTATTAATGATCTTCTTGTGTCTGCCTCCTTGAAGACTGTGTCGTTTGTTTTCTTTGCTGTCCATGGAACTCTCAACATTCTTCTTAGAAACCACATTTCAGTTGCCTCAATATTGTTCTGGCTTTGCGTGTTGACTGTCCATGCCTCACAACCGAACAACATTATCGGTTCTATATAACAGTCTCTTCCTGGTGTTAATTGATAGGCATTTGTTGGTAAGAATGCTTTTCATCTTCTTGAATGCTGTTTTGACTTGGCCGATTCTGCTGGCTATTTCTGATGTGCATCTGCCGTCAGGTGAGATGACCGTTCCCAGATATTTAAACTTATCAACCTGTCTCAAAGTTGTGCCATTTGCTGTTATTTTGCGTGAAGGGATTTCCTTTTTTTTTTTTTTTTTTTTTTTCACTGATTACCATGTTTTCAGTCTCCTTGCTATTTAGTTCCAGCTTGTTATTTTTGCTTTCTATTTTTATTATGTTCACAAGGTTTTGAAGGTCTTTTTTCATCATCCTCCCATCCCCAGTAAGAACCTGGTTCCTCTGCCAATCATCACGGTACAGCAACAACATCCCAACTACTCCTTTACACCCACACACCTTCTCTGTGTTAAAAAAAACCCTTTAATTTAAAAAGGTGAGATCATGTAATAGGCCTATCATATAATATTGACACGGATTTACCAACCTGTGTATCATGTTTACCGAAGACGGATTCATCTACTAGACAGGTAAGTGAATCATCATCATCATCATCAGGTGCCCTGCCGCATGGCGTTGGCGATCATGGACTTTCCATCTGTCTCTATCTCTCGTTGCCCCTAGCATCTCTCCCACCCCCCTCGTCCCCAGCCACTCTGCAAGTCCGTCCAGCATTTTCTCCCTGGGTCTACCCGGCGCTCTCTTTCCCTCCAGCTTTCCCGTTGTGACCAGGTGCTCCAAATCCCCCTTCCTCATAAAATGGCCTATAAATGTTGCCTGTCTTTTCCTAATCTTCCTTATGAGTGATCTACTTGTGTCTGCCTCCATCAAGACTGTCTCATTTGTTTTCTTTGCTGTCCACGGAACTCTCAACATTCTTCTTAGAAACCACATCTCGGCTGCCTCAATCTTGTTCTGGCTTTGTTTGTGGACTGTCCACACCTCACATCCGTATAACAGTATTGGTTCTATATAACATTCGAGAACTCTCTTCCTGATGTTAATTGATAGGCATTTGTTGGTAAGAATGCCTGTCATCTTCCCGAATGCTGTTTTGGCTTGACCGATTCTGCCGGCTATTTCTGATGTGCATCTGCCGTCTGATGAAATGATGTAAGTGAATATAAGAAAGAAAGAAAACAATTCAAGAACGGTGCTAAAGAAACTGGATCTTCAGTCAAACTTGCCAAAACACAGGTAGTCTTCTGCCTTTTAAACCCTTTCACTCCCACACCCTGTACACCAGCATCCTGCACTATCATCTCATTCTAG
>JAPXFY010000020.1:64242922-64245422 GCA_030674185.1 Monoplex corrugatus
TGGAATTTATTCAAAACACGTTCTTTGCACTCAGACAATTCCATATGCACTCCACCCAATCTGCCATCTGTTACCTGGCAGACTTGGTGAGCCTGCACAAAACTATGTGCTGGTGTAGTCTTGAAATGGGAAGAGTAGGTGGGGGAACAAGACCCGGTGGGCAGATTTTGATTGGGGGGGGGGGGGTTTCCAGGGCTTCCAGACACCACCCCCTCCCCCTTTCCTGAGCTGTCCAAGAATCGAACTGTTATTGAGGAGACAAGTAAGATAATATGATAAACATTTTTGAGTGTAAATACATTTCATAATTTGAAATGGGAATAGGGAACGGGGGAAGATTTTGAGGGGGGTTCCAGACACCCCCCTCCCCTGAGCTGTCCAAGAATTGAACTGCTATTGAGGAGACAAGTAAGATGATATGATACATCTATTTACGTGTAAATGGATTTCATAATTTGAAATAGGAATAGGGAATGGGGGAAGAAGAACCCGGGGGAAGATTTTGAGAGGGGTCCTGGGCTTCCAGACACCCCCCTCCCCTGAGCTGTCCAAGAATCGAACTGCTATTGAGAAGACAAGAAAGAATACGATACATATTTTTAAGTTCAAATAAATTCCATACTTTCATTAATAGCGTGTGCCAAATGGCTTGCATGCTGATCTTCTGGACAAAAGTTGTTGTTGTTGTTTTTTGCCCGGAGGAGCATGTCCCGGGGCTCTCCTCCCCCCTCCTCTACATTTTTTTTTTTAAATTTTTTTTTAGGATCATCGCGCCCAGGGAGGTTACCTTTGCGCTCACCATTTTTTTTTCGTCCCATTTTTTTGCAGCACGTTAATGGCCACAGAAGCTGGCACATTTTTTTTTACAATGCGATGATGATGATGTCGACGAGGATGATAATCATGATGCTATGGAGTTCCATCTAGGATTGAGACTGCGTGACAGGGCTGTACTCTACGCTTACTATCATAATATATCCTGGCGTCAACCAGGCCCGAGAGATACGGACACCTGCGGTGCAGGTCAGAAGACTTGAGCAACACCCTCAATGATGCATCCATGAAGTGGATGAGACTCGACTGTGTGTGTGGTCCCAGTCTTCCCAATGAGCCCATAGCACACCCAACTCTGGGTAGGAGCCGGTTAGAGCCGAAAAATCCCACAATGATTTTTGAAAGGACTGATGGGGATTCGAACCCACAACCTTCAAGTCAGTAGTCCGTTGCGTTAACCACTACACCACGGCGACTGGTTCCCCTACATTTCTTAGACCCCCCCCCCCCCGAACCAAGATCATAATCCGCCCCTGATAGCTATGATGCCAGTCACCATGGCGGTGTGGTTAATGTAACAGACTGATGATTGAGAGGTTAAGGGTTCCAGTTCCATCAGTGCAGATCATTATCAGATTTTTCCGGCTTTAGCTGGCGTCTACACAGAGCTGAGTGAGTCTGCTACAGGCTCGTTAGGAAGACTGGGACCACATAGACTGATTCATTGATTTGCTTCAGTTTTCACATCGACACCCATCTCATGTGATATGGCCGACGGGGAACCATCCCAGGGAAGTGGGGGAAGGGGGACTTATCTAATCCTATACTGACACCACCAGAACAACAGTGATGTTAAGATGGGACAGTGAGAAGGCCAGTTTTAATGTAGCGCACCCCAGGATTCGAACCCACAAACATTAGCATGTGAATCCGACGCTGAAACCAACTGAGCTAGTGGGGCCTGTCCGGGACTACACAGTCGAGTGTCATCCATTTTACAGACGTGTCGTTGAGAATGTCGCTCAAATTTCCCAACCAACACCACAGGTGTTTGTATCTCTCGGGTCTGGTTGACACCAGGGTATTATCATGAAAGGAAACGTAGAATACAGCGATCTCATGTAGTCTCTGCCTAAGATGGACTATTGAGGAGATAAGTAAGATAACATGATAAATATTTTTTTGAAGTTTAAAGAAATTCAAAATCTATTTAAACTTTAAAAAAATATTTATCGTACTTATCTAAACTTAAATAAATATTTTTCATATCATCTCATATTATTAGCTCATGGGTTTATGTGCAGGCTTAAGGCGTGTGTCGTAATCACCATACGCATGACATCTGTGACGTTAGTGCATATGGAATTCATTCCGAGTGCAGAGATGTCATCTGGAGAAACTGAAACTGAAACTGAAACTGAAACTAAGATGAACTCCGTGGTATTATCAAAAACATAGACAACAATGTCCTTTCTGAATACTTCTGTTTGCAAGGAAATAGAGGATTTATTTGTTTGCTTGTTTGTTTTTGTCTTTAAAACTTTTAAAATTCCATTTTTGCAAACGGTACTTACAACATAACAGACATATACATGACAGTAACAATAAAGCATAGCTGCAGTTACAACGTACAGTATAAAGTGTCACATATCTGCAACAAGAAATTACGTATTCTCAACTAAATGTATACACTTGAATAAAGCATAATAAACAGCCACAAAGCATG